>JBCNYH010000021.1:34071433-34084185 GCA_039654325.1 Tandanus tandanus
CTCTCTCTCTCTCTCTCTCTCTCTCTCTCTCTCTCTCTCTCTCTCTCTCTCTCTTTCTCTCTCTCTCTCTCTCTCTCGCTCACTCTCTTTTTCACCTTCTCATTCCTGAGGGCTCATCCTACCACTTCAACATCACTAACTCAAACCTCACCAATAGTCAAGTGTGTGCTTGCAGCCATGCATGTATGTTTAGCAGTTACACTGATAAGAGCTGCTGATTTTTTGGGCTCAGGAGAAGAGGGAGGGAAAAGTCTCTCTCTTTCTCTCTCTCTCTCTCTCTGTTTTCCTTTCAGCCAACATAGATAAGCACTCTCCAGAAATCACAGTCATGAGAAAATACAGTGCTCTTGCAGAATGGCTCAGTGAGTGTAATCTATATACTCAGACTAAAAAGAAAACACTGGTTCTGTGCAAGCCTGAGCCTTTCAGTATAGTAGCTGTTGATAAGACTGTTGTACCTTTAGTCAATTTGATATTAAAGAAAAAATCCAAATCAAAGATATTGTAAGTGGAGTTTCCCCTTTTCCCTTCTCCCTATAAAAGATTCATACTGAAGACACTAGTTCAACCCAAGTGTGTTGGCTGTTTGCTGTTGATTTTTTTCCTCCTTCTTAGAGAAACTGCAAGAACTATCTCTGAAGATTTGCTTTTTTTTTTGCAACTTGGTGTACTTTGCTGTCAGGACATGACCTGTATCTCTCAGAAGAGTTTGGAGCTCATCATCAGAGCTCTCCATCTCCAACTGCACAAAGTTGAGACACAGAAGATGAGTCATAAACATGGCTTGTTATCTCAGCAAAGTGTTTTGAGTGGACTGGACTAATGCTTAAAAATATACTGTAGCATAAAGGTTAATGTGTGGGGAAATAAAACTGACCATATTTCAGAGATCAAACCTCTTTCTAATCTTAAACCAACGTGACCTATGTAGCAGACCCTCTGTTATCATTCAACCAAGCACATTCATTTATCATTATTTAGGTAAAAGCAACACACTGGACCAGAGTGTATAGATGGGTTGCAATAGTATCCAGTTTTAATTGTATCCAGGCGTTGCCCCTGGATACGAAGGCTGTCCGACATTCTTGGGGCCAAACAGTAATCGCAACAGCCCTTTCGCAGTATTTTCACACTCTTTCACACGGTCACAGCACAGCAGTGATACCATGACAAAATAGCTTTGCATGATGGAATAGACCCTTACAGCATTCTGAAGTTATTGGACAAAGTCAAGCTATGGCTGAGTGTACAGTTCACAGATATTGTTAACTACCTGGTGTCAACTGGGAACTTTGTTTTACCAGAGCAGATGAAGGCGTACAGGTCTTTGGAATCCTACAACTATTTTGTCAGTGCAAGAAATAACAGCAAAATCTTGTAAGTTTTCCGTTTTACTTTAACACTAACATGCAAATGGCGATGTTGCTTTGTAGGCCTGAGCTATGTGTGGCTCAGCGAGAGCCCAGTCCAGTAAAGCTCAAAATTAAATTTTCAGTATTTGAACGTGGTTACAGCCATAGAAAGGCGATTTATATATGAGTACAGTAATTCGGAACTGTAGAAGTTTTTGTTTGCAAGTAATTCATTTTCAATGAGTAGGTGCCGCCCCTTTAAGTACTTGGGTTGTGAGTAAAGCTGAGGGAGAGATTTTGACCGCACACTGCAACTGCATGGCCGGGTAAATTCAGTATATATCACACCATGTGTAAGATTTTTTCAGCCATGTCTGCAGCTAAAATTATTGCACTGGGTAGCAGGGGGACACCACTCATCTTCTGGAAGAAGTCAATGATCTGCTGCAGGTTTTAAACATGACCGTACCTGTGCATATCAAGTTTTTTGTAAAAATATAAATAAGCAAGACAGCTACAGATAATGTACTGCAACAAAACACGCAGATGCTAACAGTTAAGACTTTACCCAGCATGGCCTCAACTCGTTGCTGCTGGCCAGTCGAAAAAGCTGAGACGTACTTTCTCTCAGTCTGATATTTGCTTGTGCTATAATTGTTTATAATGAGTATAAGTCTTTCTAATGATTATTATGATTATAAACAAAACACACAAAAAAAGAGTTTTACATGTACACTCACCAGTTATAAAATGACCGCTTCAAGTGCGGGTCTCAGTCTTCTTTTCCTCCACATCCACTCTGGATATATTACTAAACCATTTGGCTCACCTTTTTCTGGACAGTTCTTCTGCATGCCTGCACTGGGTTTTAATGATAACTGGAACTCGATAAAGCCTCTTGTGTTTTTACCTGTCTGCGCAATTAGAACACACTATTACAACACTCTGCTCTCGCGTAGATTGCCTCAGCGTAGCCACATGGATGGTGGTTATGCAGCAGCCTTGTTTTTTTCCGGGTTGAGATGTGTTCTGCAAGCCTTTAATTTACAGGCCTGCAGATACTTATTCAGAAAGGGACTTTTTTTTTTTGAGTTTTCATTTTATTTATTCTCTCTGGCTTGATAAACAAATGCTTGGGATAATAAGGTCTTTCACTCACTCATTTGCCAAACCACTTAGTCGTACTAGGATCATGAGGTGGCTGGAGCCTATCTCAACTGACAGGGTTCACCCTGAACACCTCATCAGACCATGGAAGTGTCAACACAACACATACACACCACCAGTCACACTTATACTCACACCTAGGGGCAATTTGGAACAGCCAATTAGTCTAATGTGCATGTCTTTATACTGTGGGAGAAAACCACAGTACCCGGAGGAAACCAATGCAAGCTCGGTGAGAACATGCAAAGTCCACACAAAAAGGCCTAGAACTCAAACCCAGGACCTTCTTTCTGTGAAGTGGATGTGCTAACCACTACACCACTAGTCTGCTCTGAGATGACATGGTGATAATTTAAATTTAAAAAGGAATGGATTTAAATATATGCATTTATTATTTAAATTTAAGAGGAGATCTGTTCAGAGTCCCTGGTGCTGTTCAAAAATACATGACATCAATATTTAACTAAACGAAACTACTTCAGATGATGTTGTTTACAGACATAAACTAATCAGTAATCATTAATCAATAACGGGTAGCCATTATTGCTATTCAATCATGTTAGTTGCTTATCTGGACACTTGTAAGCAACACATTTTCTGTAACTGGCCTTTTTTTTTATTTTTATTTTTTACAAATTTTAGTTGATTACCCCTGGTGTAAAACATGGTGTAAAAGTGCTGATTATCAGCATCACTCACATCAGTCTCTGTCTCTCATCTGCATTAAAAGCCTCATCATCATTTCTTCACTTGACTAATCACCCGTCATGCTAACAGTGATGGGGAAATAATCCATTAATTCTTTTTCTTATTAATGTCTTTTATTAGGCCATTTAAAGGTTTTATAACTTGTTCATTGGCAGTGATGACACTTTTCTGTTTTGATAATGATGTGAAGGTGCAGGAACATCAAATATCCCATTACAACTGAACTGAACAAATTGAACTATTTGAAATTGAACTTTTTATTTTGAATTCAGCTCTAGCCACTTTCACCATCTTTTATTTATTTTTTTTTATTTTTTTAGGGGGTGTCTACCTCACATACACAGTACGCTTAAAAGTTTGCATGTATCTATAATTAAATTTTTATCAGCCATGCTCCTCAGGGATTGAAACACAATAAAGGACAGAAAATAAGAGAATTAATAAATTGATCAGGCAGAGACTGTTGAATGGCTGTGGACCCTAAATCCTGTCAGTGGCTTGGCCCTAGCTTGAGCCAGGCTCTCAGCTCCACTAACTCATTGATCAGCATGGATCTTGGTAGAAGCAGTAAAGTGAGACCAGAAACAGGCCACTGAAGCTAATTAAAAGAGTTTCATTGAGAACAATCAGCTGTGCAGCTGCTTGTGCTGAGCCTCATTTGGGTCGACTATAGGCAACCAGAAATCTTAGTATACTGTATATTATAGTAAAATATTCACAAATAACTTATTTGCAGCACCTTCTATATGCTGGTGCACACTGTGACCTACAGAGTATTCTACTGAAGATGTGATAGAGGTGGTATCAGCCATGTGCTTATGTCAAAATGTTAATATTCTTCAAATAGATGGAAAGAATTGACCAAATTAATTGAAAACCAATTGTATTTGAACTACACGGATTCTACAATAGTTGTCCTGCCTTTAGCCTTAATTACAGTGTGTAATCACTATGGCATTGGTTCGACAAACTTAAGCAACTTCACAAGATTAATTTCCATTCAGAGTTGGGTTCATTTTTCGCGTCATCTTGAATTGATGACGGGAAAATCACACCACTCCATAAAGTCTTCTCCAGCACATCCCAGAGACGTTTACATTTACATTTACATTTACAGCATTTGGCAGACGCTCTTATCCAGAGCGACTTACAAATATAATTTTTTTATACAGCTGAGCAATTGAGGGTTAAGGGTCTTGCACAAGGGCCCAACAGTGGTGATAGTGGGGATTGAACCGCTGACCTTTGGGTCAGGGTTAACCTTTAATAGGGTTAAGGTCAGGTCTGTGGTGCAAGTTCATATGTGAAAATTATTCCTCATGCTCCTTAAACCACTCTAACTATTTAAGCCCCAATTTTATATCTGTACCATCAGGAACAAAAAAAAAGTCCACTGATGTGATAACCTGTTCATTCAGTACATTCAGGTTGTCGGCTGACTTCATTTTATTGCCACATAATGTTGCTGAGCCTTGACCTGTCCTACTGAAGCAACAACAGCATGTCGATTACACGCTGTAATCAAGGCTAAAAAAAAAAGGCTAATAATATTGATATTAAATTTAGTCTGTTTTTATAATCTTCCCTAAATGAAATCCTTTCTCAGGAATGCTTATGTGGTTTCCTGTAACATTTGTGGTTTCAGTCGCTTTAAGACAAGGAAGTTGAGTTCACTTAGCTCTGTGAAAACTAACTAAAAACAGTGTGGTCAGTGATGAACCGATAGCATAGTCTGTGGTCATTTTTCTCCCTCACTCGATTCTCTCTTTTCTCTTCATCTAATCCAATCAGCACCTGGGGATGAGTAGGCTTTAGACTGACCAAGGACCACATGAATAATATGCCGTTGTTATCACCCAGCAGCCGTCCTGCTTTTACACTGAAATAGTCTCAAAGCATGAAAGATTTAACAGCTTGTCACCATTAAAAGAGGTGACCAAGGCAGCTGGTAGCTCGCTATACCAGAGACTCACCTTTGGTGTAGAGCGAATGTTTGGGAGAGGCTGGAGGAGTCAGAGCGAGAGACACATCGTATTCATCAGAGAGAAGTATATGCTGTACAAAAGCACATAAAGGTTGTGGAGTTCACCTAACACAACTGTCAGTAAAGCATGGGAAAACTTTCTACCATTAGTTAGTCTCACATTTCTCTCTCTCGCTCTCTGTCTCTTTCTATCTCTATCTCTCTCTATCTCTCGTTCTCTCTCACTCACTGTCAGTCTTCACACAGTCCTAGAGAGAGTAAGCACAGGGCAAACTTCACACACCGCTCTATGCCGGTGTAGAATATGTGCATGGTTAAACATATGGAATATAATTTCCACATGCACGTGCACCCACCCAGTATTTAATGGGCAACTTTCCTTGTTTTCTCTGCCATAAGTTTAGTTTTAAGGAGAAAGTCTTTCCTACCTTCAGAGTTCATGAGAGGAGCGAGGAAGATTTCAAAGATGTTCCCAATCAGGAGATCTTAACTTGCTGTTCTGCATCTCTGCAGGAAATGACCTCTCTATCTGTGGATAGATTTAATGCTTGTTCGATTTAATGCTGGATTTTATCTGAATAAAGGAACAAAGGTCGATTGTTGGGTGGCACAGTGGGTAGTTTTGTTGTCACACAGCTTTAGGGTCCCCGGTTGAGTCATGTGCTTGAAGTACCTTCTCTGGGTTCTTATGGCTTTCTCAGGGTTCTCTGGTTTCTTTCAAATAACTCGAACACATGCCAGTAGGTTGACTTTCTATCATAAATTGCCTCTAGGTGTGACAGAGTATGTGTCTAGGCTGCACTGCAATTAACTGGTGTCCCATTTCTGTATCATGCCCAGTGTTCCTAGGATATTGGCTCAGAATCCATAACAATCCTGACCATGATAAAGCAGTTACTAACGATGAATTAAGCTGTAAAGCTAGAATAGCTATCAAGAACAAAAGACACTATTTTGTTATATAAGTAGTTAAAGCATCGTTTAACTTAGTGAACAATATGTACCTGTGTTTTACTCATCGGGATGCAGTGTATCAGGCTGTCACACTCCAGTCGGCGATCCGTGTTACCTTTGTCTAAACTTTGTTCCTTTTTTTTTTCGAGCTTACTTTTTCCCTCTTTCTCAGGTAGTCTGATAACACTCACATGTCCAGGCAGTTTTTTCGTCCCATCATTCTTTTCATCACTAACTGAGGCACTCTACTGTATTCTTCTGTCCATTCCTGCCGTCCTTCATTCACTCCGCTTTGCAACAGATTATTTTGCTGCAAGGGGTTTTCCTCTGACGGATACAGTTCGTTACCCCGCTTGTTAAAGAGATAAGATTCATGGATCATTAGTATCAATTATATATATATGTATCTTTCTTATTTGTTCTTGACTGAATGAAAAAGAGAATAAGACATATTTCAATGTACTGTTGAATAAATGAGGTTTCATCATTCGCCGTTTTCTCTATACTTAGAGCCAGTGGCTGAGTTAATGCATTTTTAACAGCTTATTTCTTCCCTCTATTTCAAAACAGAGAAGTAAAAGAAAGAAGGGAATATAATGACAAGTAACTTAGAGATGACTCTGAAATCATAACAAAAATTTCACAAATTAAATGCATGAATTAAAGATGAAGTGATGAAAAGAATTGGAATTAAGGAAGACAAAGACTGAGATAAAGGCTGAGTGTGTGCGTGTGCATGTGTGTGTGTGTGTGTGTGTGTGTGTGTGTGTGTGAGAGAGAGAGAGAGAGAGAGAGAGAGAGAGAGAGAGAGAGAGAATGTAGAGTGAAAGAGAGAGAGAGAGAGTGAATATAGAAAGAGAGAGAAGGAGGGGCATGGTTGCTGTCACTGCCTGGTGTGTATGGTGGCTCTCACTGCCTAGGAGGAGTGTGGCACTGGCTTTGTGATGAGGCCTGATTGGATCCGGCACTACTTCTGATTTACATATGTTTGCCATTGTTACGGAGGTTAGTGAATATCATGTAGCAAGTCTAGAGGGAGCTGCGACCAGCCCGACAGAAGACTCGGCTGGAATTACAAGCAGCTCTGCCCCATTCTCTCTATTTTCCCCTGAGCCTCTCTCACTCTTTCTCTCTCTCTCTCTCTCTCTCTCTCTATCACACACACACACACACACACACACACACACACACAAACACACGCACACTATGCTTCCTCTCTTTTTCTCTCACTATCTCTCTGTGATCCCTTCACTCATATCTTTTATCTCCTTCTTCCCCCTCTTTTTGATTTTTAATCTGGATTTTTTTTTTTTTCCTTCCTCTTTTGAAGTTCTTCTTTCTGTTTCAAGTTTTCCCCACTACAATCCCTCCCTATCTAAAGTGAGCTCAAGTTCTGGTTTGAAGGATATGTCCCCAGCTTGGGTTTCAGACTGTGGTCTGACTGAGTGTATTTGTGTGTACATGTGCAAATGTCTGTGTGCACACATATACATTTGTGTGGGCCAAGCAGTGTCAGATGATTGCTGCCCACTCAACTGGTAAATTAGATTCCTCTGCATCTCCATCGTCACAATGTTGCCTATAAACCATTGTGAACTGAGGATACTGATACACACACATATATGAAGCTGCTCTGATTTAGTCTGTGGGCCATACTTTGAGCTTTGCAGATGAGTGCCACTCATCACCACTGCCTATCTATGGATACCTTGTTAGATCGCTGATGTATTGTTTCACTCTAATAGGAAGACATCGATTGCACCCTGTCCACGGAGAGCAGTGCACACTGTTTGATTACAGGTATATATGGGGAATATTGTTCACTCAACACTGCAGTAAACATTGACTTCCAGTCTAAATTGGTCAGTCATCATGAACTTTTCCCTTTATATGACTCCACAAGTCTCTAGAGTTACACTTCATATACTTCACTGCAGTGTGTATCAGTCAGCTCCATAAGATTTTTAGATTTGTTTTGTTCCTAGTTAGTACATAGACAGTCTTGAGACATTAATCGGTGTCCTGATGGCATTTGGTGAGATGTTGCATTGGCAAACCTCAGACAGTTGACCATCAAATGTGATCCACTCCAGCATAATACGGATTAAGTCGCAAGGTAGTGATTTGAGTAAAAGCCAAAGTAAGTTGAAAATGGCTTAGCTGGACGAAAATGCGATATCGCCAAAAATACATCCTTCCAAGCATAATCTTTGACATGACCAAGTTCAAATGTTCATAAACACAATCTATCCATGCTAAAATACTTGTTTTTTTACAAGTAGGGGTCCATGTCAAAGTTGGTGTAAGTTTAGGGGTCCATGTCAAAGTTGGTGTAAAACAATGAAAATATCCACTTATGTTGCCGATTTTCAAACCGCTTTTGTGATTGCTCAGGATAAATCCCTATATCCATATTTGGTACCAGAATACTCTACTGACGTACGGAATACCAGAAGGATTCCCCGAATCATATAATGTTAAACCAATGAGAATCCTCAAAACAGACATGACTCTGTGTAAATAGAACTCATCTGTTGCTAGGAAAATGCTAGGAAGATCGCGCTGACTGGTCGAGAGCCGGATTCATTTAGTTTATGGATTTTAGGGAGTTTCAAATGTGGACATTCAGAAACTGGTTCTGTAAGTGTAATTGCTATTTTCTCAAAAGTAGCATTTCCTGATTAGCAACATAGAAAGTGATGTAACTCTTTTTGTAAGTCTATTTTTATGCTATAATCATGTATTATACCTCATTTTGAAGCTTATTAAATTCTCTTTCCAAATATAAGAATATCTCAGTATGTCAAATTTCCTACATAATCCATATAATGCTGGTCAGAAATTAATGAAAAGTGAAAAATCAGTTTCTTCTCCTGGAGTTACACATTAGTGCACTTTAACATGATTGCTCCAGTGTAGCTGTGATGAACACCACACAAACAAAGCTCTGATAAATGGAGAGAAAAGAAAGTACACATTTTCAGCCCATTAAGATCAAAAGAAAAAATACAAATGCTTTTCTACAGGAGATTAGCTACAACACTTTAACCAGATGGTGTGTATTTTAGAGGACATGTACATTCTTTAATTACTCTTTTCAAGTCTTTAATCATTGTAATAGCTGTATTACTGCAGCACTGCAGGTGTTGAGTGGAATATATGAGTGTGTGTGTGTGTGGGGGGGGGGGGGGTGTTCTGACATCACACACTTGTAAATTCATAACAGTTAGCATGAAGTTTTAAATGTTAGCATTACCTTTAAGGATGCCTTTCATGTTCAGTTCCCATCAAATCACATCATCCTTCTGGATTAATTTCTACATTTTTAATCAAATTTAGTCTGAATGTATATTTCTATAAAAACCATATTCATCTGAATGTCTGTGCATGTGAGTGTGTGCATTTAATCATGCTAATATGGCTGTCAACAAAACAGGGTTTTTACATTAATATGGATCTCTCTTTCTTTCTCTCTACCTCTTTTCCCCTCCATCTAAATTCCCCTGCTTTCACTGAAGTAACAGGACAGCCTAATGGTCCCTGAATAAAATAATATTCTTCTGACAGGCCATTGGACAGCCCTAATTAATAAAAGTCATTAAAATGGTTGTCAGGGGACAAAGTGAAATAGACAGAAGGAGTGATGAAGGTGTTCAGGTAGAGTTGAGAAGAGGATGGTGGTAAGAGGGATTAGGCCTTAGTCAAGCTCAAATCAATATGGTTTACAATCCGTATTTTTGGAATATGGATATGTTATTATGCTATTGAAAAGAGTGCAGATTTAAAGGAGCTTTTTTGCCTAAGAGTAATTTTTGAACTGCTCATTGTTGATCACATCACTACTTCCATGACTTGGCACATTACATGAATAGGAAGTAACCAGCATATAACCCAGGCAGAATAGAAACGAGCAGCGTTCTTGCTCATGCGTGTAATGGACCTCCATTAGCTCTCACTCCTCATCACTTTGTCCCACTTGACACTTAGAACCATAAAATGATGTCCATTTTTTCTTAATATTTTATCAGCCTTCATGGAAAATTCCATCCATTATGTAGTCCTTATCTTGACATGTTCATTTTACATTGCTACACCAACATGTACATTGATTGCTATGATCAATGTTGTTACAATCTTAATATAAAGCACAGGAAAAAAAGGCTAACAGCTCTTTCCCATGTCTCTTTGTGCTTTGCGTGCTTCTCTCGTTTATTCAACTCATTCATTTCGTGACAGTGTTTAATTCAGTTCATTTGAATTCATTTGTATAACACTTAGTAAAGTACAATTAGATCCTTACTAAGCAAGCCAGGGTTGCCATCTTCAGAAAAAATACATCTTTTAATTGACACCAGGTAATGAGAAACTCCACTGTTATACTATAATGTCTAACATCTGTATTATTTGTATTGAAATGACTGTCTTTATTATTAAAGACAATAGCAGCAGTTCATAGGCATTTATTGATGGGTGGGATTGATGATAGGTAAAATTTAAACACAACTATATTTGGGACATTTAAAAAAATTTTAGGGTATCCATGTAGTACCATCTGCAAATAGCTGCATTTTTTTATTATTTATTTTTTTACGTATCTGGTCCATCAAAAAGTAAATAACTCCAAACTGCTCCAAGTGGATTTGTCACAGTGAGAGTGGTGAGCGAGGGCAGGAACAGAGAGCTTTGTTATTAGTAGGAGCTATAACATTTTAATGAGGGACCAGGAGGTAGGAGAGAAGAAATTAAGAGTCGAACAGGAAAATGGTGGGATTTGTCTAATTAAAATGGATCCTGCCAGACCGTTGGTATTTTTGTTTACTGCCTGAATGTCTGCTGTGCTTTGTGGAATTATCCCTTTGGTGTTTCTGTCTGAAGTCTGAAACTCAGCACCAATATTAAGCATCCATTTCTGTTTATTCACTAGTCCGGGTGGGCTATGAGTGTTTACACACATGTGCATGTGTTTGACTCTAGTGGTGGTGATGCTCTTGGTGGTGGTACTTAGCATTCATAATATAGAATTGCCAGGAGGAATGGCGTTCCTTGTGTACCTTTTAATTATAACTTTCTTTGCTCTTAGACTTGAAAGAATATAACATTTCTTATTTATGTGATACTCTGAACTCCCTCTAAAGGAAGAAACACAGTCTGTTATGGTTGCTTACTAGTTTAGAGGACACACACATACACAAATACACCCGCAAGGAGGTTGTGGAAGTATGTGCTTGGGTCCTCTGAGTACACTCTCAGGCTCTCTCAAACACATGTGTACTGGGGAACATGGGGCAGTGGAGGGGGAGAGGAGGAGGAAGAGGGGGAGAAGGAGTCACTAGTTATTTTAATATCTTTGTAAAATATTTACATATATCTACATATTAAGTAACAGCTTCATCCAATACATGGGAATTTTGCTAAAAGTAGACCTTCTAAATGAAAGAATGGGGGTGGTTTGTGTGGGGGTAAAAAAAAAAAAAAAAAAAAAAAAAGATTTGCAGATGCCCAAAGACCTCTGTTATGTGTCCCTCTCTTCCTCAACCAACTGAAACGTAGTAGAATAATATAGCAGTATGTAGTGAGTGAAACAGGGAACAATGCTAGCATATGTGCACCCCCTCCTCAAACCTTTGTTTCCTCTCCTATTTGCTCCGATAGGCGGCATGGAGCTGCGGCCCTGTTTTCCATCTATGAGGGGAAATCACTCAGACACGCTGCACACACTCATGTCACCTGAGAGTACTGTCACAAGGAAAAACAACAGAGTAACAGCACTGCCACTGTCTCTGCTATTTGAACCCATTGTGGCTGTGGCACTGCCATGTTTCTAAATTTTACCCATGATACAACCATTCTGTCATAGTGTTGTAAATATTTGACACAGACATACCACTGAGACTCTCACTCTTACACAAGATTACACACACGCACGCCAGGAGACGGAGGAAAATCTGCACAAAAATATATTACTTTCAAGGCATGGAATGACACTGTAAGCCTGAGACAGCCACTGAAATGTAGCGGTGACACATATAAGATTGCACTACATCTCTATTTTCAAGGGAGAGCCCGGCCTTTAGGGTGTAGGTCTCGTCACAGATACTCATGCACACATTCAGTACCCAGTGTGCCTGCGGGCATAGGGAGGGCCTTCAGCTTGACTGCTGGAGGAAGAGGAGGAGAAGAAGGAGGAGATGGGAGTCTAGGAAATGATTCCCTAAGTGTGGTTGGGAGGGGATTTTCAATCCAATTTGTGCCAGCAGAGTGGTCGTCAGTAATCAGTCCAGCGGCATGGCGCAGAGCCCACGGCTATGGAAGCACTGTGCTGAGAAAGAATCAATAACGCCTGGCCTCAACTACACCTCACTCTCGTAACATACGTACACACAGAAGAACCTGGCTTGCACAACCCTCTCCACACTGTTCTGACAGTAATTCAGGGCTGGCAGCATCTTATGTGTCATTAAAAAAAAACAGCAGCCTGCTTTCATGTAGTAAACAGACCAGGGTATAGGCTGCCCCAGCCTGTAGTTAAATTCAGATTCATTAATTGTATTTGTATTATACATACATATATATATATATATATATAT
>JBCNYH010000021.1:34097070-34112340 GCA_039654325.1 Tandanus tandanus
TGTGTGTGTGTGTGTGTGTGTGTGTGTGTGTGTGTGTGTGTGTGTGTGTGTGTGTGTGTGTACACGTGTGTGTGTGTATACACAGTATACAGTAGTAGTTTATTGGGATCCGCCCTGTATGTGACTGCATTAATAAGGCTGGGCTAAGAGGATGTTTGAGCTGGTGTCAATAGCTAAGGTCACATAAACCAGCCAGTCAGTAGTAGCCCTGTGAGGTGTCCTCTGTACAGCATGTTTTAAGGCATGCAGATAATGTGTTGGACAGAAAAAGCTAAACCAATAAAGCAGACAATTCCTGCCACTCAATAAATTATTTAGCACAATTATAATCCCTGGCAGCAGAGTGTGTGTAAAATTTTGTTGGACTACGTTCCAAGTTTCAATTGGGGTAATGGGAAATCATAAACCTTTAGTGATGAAATGCACCTACTTAATGCTGATTTGGGGAGCTTTTTTTAACAGACCATAAGGTTACCATATTTTGGCATATTTCTGGAGTGAAATCTACTTTAAAGCATTAACTACAGCAAAATTTTCCAGTCTGTTTTTTTAGTGACAGTAATGGAGTCTGTGTGCAGGAAGCCTTGGAAGATGCAACCTGAGTTCTAGTGTGTTTTGCGTCTGCTTACTCTCTGCTGAGCAAATATTAGAGTAAAGAGCTTCAAAGGTACCAATACTATGTGAAGCACCAAAGCCTTTACACCAGCATCTACATGTCTCGTTGGTGGGAGGCCAGACAGCCCAAGTTACCTTCAACAACTAAAAAATGAGCATTTTTAATTACTTCCTACCTCAGTGGTGGACCTATGGGAGTGCCGCCCTCAGAAACCCAGCTTCTGAATGAGACAGATGCAGCACACATGAGCTGCAATATAATTAACATTCAATTAACACAAATTAAAAGCAAATCGCACAGAGGAACCCCCATAGATGGCTGCTTAGCAGTGGCAATGAGCTAATTAGATCATAGATGTTTGGATTCATGAGTGCTTACCTCTCTGCTCCCACTCCTGACTTAATGTCACCTTCTCCAGAGGAGAGCGTGACTCCATTTATGTCTCACAAGGTAGAGAATTGTTTTGAATGGACAAAGGAAGATGATATCGCCATGACTGAGAGTGTTGCCTGCACTCCCATGTTCAAGAGTATAAACAAGGTAAATGGAATAGTCACTTCCTTATCTAAAAGGGAAAAAAAGTTACATCAGCAAATGCCAGAACCTTAATGCACAATGTCATCAGGTTATATACCTTGATTAATATAATTTAGAGCATGAAGACCTGATTGGTTATATTTTGCTAAAGACTGAGGTTGACATGTGTGCTTCATTTTCACTCAAGTTTGACACTCCCATACTGAGTATATTTCAGGATCTTGACTATAGGGTGTATCGAACCAGATCTGTGTGTGACATGTTCGATAGGAATGATGGAACATTGAGAAATGTCGTCCTGCAAAAATTACCAGAGCTCAATCCCATAGAAAACTTCTTTATTTATGAATTATTTAGAACAGGAGGCGAAACTCCAAAATAGTCACCCACCAACTTTGGTTGAGTTGCACATCCAGCCAGTGGAAGAGTGGGTTAAAATTGACAGGAACTGTCGCAAGACACTGGTGGCATCCTTACCTGACAGTATTCATGATGTTATTGAGCTGAGGAAAGGCGTAGTCAAGTATTAGGGCAGAAATAGCATAGATTACTCTTGGGGGGCAGCCATAGCCTAACGGTTAGCGAAGCGGCTTTGGAACCGAAAAGTCGCTGGTTCGATTCCCGAACCAGCAGGAAAAATGGGTGGCGGTGGGGGAGTGAGCTGCACCTTCCCTTCCTCCGCCTTCATGGCTGAAGTGCCCTTGAGCAAGGCACCTAACCCTTAATACAGTATAGCAAAATCAAATAAAAAAAATATAAATTACGGTGCAATTTGCATATTAAAGACTGCAACCACATAACAAAAGGAGATATTCTAGAAAGATTGTGTCCACATACGAACTTACACGCTTCCTCACACTTCATTTATTGCATGTTTCCATAACATGAACAAATCAAAAGCTCCATCGCACAGAGCTCCAGTGGGCTGAGAAAGGCATTGGAGGCTCTGTGAGGCCACGCTCAGATGCTCTGTATTAGGAGAGCCTGCAATGGTGCAACACTCACCTGTTAGACATGATGGATAGCAGGAGTCCTGTTGGAGCAGCTGCAGCTGGAGCATGTGAATGACCAATGGCACATATATGATTAATGGTGAAAGAGGGCCCTCAAGTGAAGGTGCAGCTCAGGGAACAGGGGCACTAAGGGCTAATTGCACCTCCTTTTGGCCATTCGATCTGCCTAGCCATGCTTACGTTTTCACTCTGGAGCTGGAGTTCGGATATCCACCACAGACCCTGTCCTTAAGGGGCAAGGGTACAGGCTGGAGGTTTAGAGTTGTTCTATGTGCTTTATCTTTACTGGCCCAGTATCGATGCACAGTATCAATGATGGATAATGCCACACTGGTGGTAAACAATGGTTCCTGTTATAGATAGCTAGCAAAGACTAGGGACATGCTTGGTTTGAGAAGATAAACTCACGAGCCGGTCAGATTAATTGACAGTCTCTGTGAATGATCCATTACATAAAAATGCAACCTAAGCATAATACAGTAGTACAGTTTTACTTAACACTCCTGGACTGGAATCCAAGGTTTAGCCACTGTCTGGGAATTATAATCTCAGATTTTTGCAAACAGGTCATTTTTGCTTCTTGCATTCTGGGATTATTACAAAAAACAGAGATTATCCACATAACAACAAAAAAATAAATAAAATCACACATTCTAATATTTTGTTGGACCGTCTTTAGCCTTGATCACAGCAGTATATATTATCATTCAAACCACATTATGGGCTTGAGACATGTTTTTCTCAGATGGTTTAGAAGTGTTAATGCAGACATGTAATCAAGGAAATAACTTTTCCAAACACAGTTCATTATTTAATAAATTATGCAGATGTGCTAACATCCACAATTACAATGTACAAGCATGAAACTGATTTATAAACTATAGAGAATTGCACATTCGACGTGAATAAAATCCGCAAAACCCCATGATTTGAGACCTACAATGTTTTGTAAAAACCTGATACAAGATTAAGGGAAGGTCCAGCAGTAATCAAGATCTCAGAGCCCAGAAAATGTGTTACGAACATAAAATCCCATTCAAACTGTATGTTAAACACATTTCTGAAAGCATCACTTTTACCATTGACCAGAAAAATATATTAATCCTTACACCACTCCAGAATCTTTCCTCTAAATGTGAACCATTAGTGCTGAATCTGAACTGAATTGCATTAGGATTTGTTGATTTGCTGGAAGAAGCTGACATTTTCAGACTACAGGAAAAGTAAACAGCCCTGCATGAACTTTTAAATGCATGCTGTCTGCAAAGGTTATGAATGTACATTTTTAACATTTCAACACCACCTGCTTTTGACAGTCCAATCATTACCATGAATTTCACATCCTTTCAGAGTGTCATATATTTCCAGGTTAGTTTTGGCTGCGGCGAGTGCAGTGGAGCAGCAGTGACTGTCTGGCCAAGGCTGTGTGATTCTCTGTTGAGTGTGTGATGTGTTTAACCTGCAGAACCTCAATCAGCCATGCTGGATTCTCAAGTTGGAGTCCAGCCCAGGTTTATTCCAGAGAGACAGGGAGAGAGAAAGCACCTGGAAGGTCAGACAGGGTAGCAGCTTTCTGACCATGAAGACCTCTGTGCAGGTCTGTGAATGGAGGTGAATGAACTGGAAGGAGATTTTAGAAAGTGTTTCCTTCTGTTCTCAAAGCATAGTGAATTTACCCCCCACCCCCATCTCCACCCCAAAGGAGAGTAAATTCCTTTTGTGCTGCATCTGAGATCCTTGTTATGGCTAATGCTTAAATTGATGGTAAAGCTGCAGTCTCTGAGTGATTGTTGTATTAATGTAATCGACGTTTTGGCATTAATGCAGGCTGAGGCAGCTTCAAACTCTTACTGTTCACTCTTGGGGAGGGGGGGAGTTTTTCAAGCATTTATTATGGTATATTGGATAATTTAGGCTTTTTTAGCTTCCTAATAAGGGTTGTACATGAAGCTTGTTTTGTTACAAAACCGCACTGTTGTAACGTCGTATGCAGAACCTTTAAGTGTTCCTCTAGGGAGATAGCTGAAGCACCATTAAGTGTCCTAAATATTCAAAGAGGTTTTATAAACTTTTTTTTGATAATGTTATTTTTGGTTTGTTTAATGTCACATGATACATTAGTGATACATTTAATTGGGAAAATGTTTGATTTGAACTGGGAGAATGATCTGCATTACAGAATGATTGAATAATTACTGTAACATGAGAGGTGCAGATTCTGCAGTAAAGACACACAATGTGTCAGCAGTAATAATAATAATTTCTTTTTGCGAGTTAAACTTTAAAATTTCATTTCAGACGTTATTGTACTGTCGTTTTTCACTTTTTTTTTTTGATAATGAGTGAAAGAAAGAAATGCCTTGCAGCTCCATTTCTTTTACATTTCAGTTAGAATTATGTTCTTAGCTCATTTTTCCCCAATCCAAATCATAGAGAAATAAATATAGTGATGGATATTGCATTACATCTTCATTAGATATCTTGTGACTCAAATAACATGCATCGTTCTCTTCCTGTGTGTGTGTGTGTGTGTGTGTGTGTGTGCGTGCATGTGTTTGTTCTGAAATATAGACTGAAAACCTTTGTCAGAAATTTTTTAACGAGTACATTAAGGTTACATTACATTAACATTTATCGCATTTTGCAGATGCCCTTATCCAGAGCGACTAACATTTTAAACATCCTCATACATCTGAGCAGTTGAGGGTTAAGGGCCTTGCTTAAGGGCCCAACAGTGGAAGCTTGGTGGTACTGGGGCTTGAACCCCTAACCTTCAGATCAGTAAATCAGAGCCCTAACCAATGAGCCACCACTGCCCCCCATTAAGGTATTTTTCTTTTAAATAAGGCATGGGCTGTTTGTACCCAGGGTCGATAGTAATGCGATTTACACCCAAACCCTAACCAGTTGAAAATATCTAAGCAGGAAATGTGGGTATGAATAGCCATATATCTGTCCTATGACAATTCTCACCTGATTCAAATAGATACTTCTTTTAAAGAAAAAGCAAGAAAAAGCATGTATTGTTTTGTTAGTTTTTTGTTATGGATAAGCAAACACTCTTTTATTTGGAATTTAGCTTCTCCAGACTCTGCCATATCAGAATTTTTAAATCTGCCTTACTAAAATGATGTGTTTTCATATATACCAAACCATTATGTTCTGTAAAATTAATATATCTGCCAAATGTTGTAAATGTAAAGACAGATCATATTAATATTTTTAAATTACTGTAGTCTGAATGTTTGAAATCACATCATATAAGAACATCAACAGGGTATTACTCAATGCCACTTCTTTTTTCTATCAAAGATAAGCTCATCTGTGCACTACCTGTCAAAATCCCAGTATGAGGTCTCTCAGTGTGTTACACATAGGCTATGACTCCCCACTGCGACCCTTAGTTCATGTAGTACCAAGTCGGCTGACTGATCTCTGCTTTAGATGTCATTGCATGTGTTGAGTCCCTGTGGCATCTCAGTATAATTTACCTGACCCTGAAGTTCTGTATGTAGCATGAGACTTGCTGCCACCCATGCACACAAGTTCTGTTTGTTCCTGCTCTCAATGTCTACATATGCACTAATCTATTACTTCATATAAATATTTTATACGATTATATTTCCCTCTGGATTTTCCTTTCTTTCGGTCCCTATATTTCCTTTTGAATGTTTTATAATAACATTACCCTTCCCCTTGCCCCCTCTCCACGAACCCTACTCATTTCATTTTCTCTCTCTCTCTCTCTCTCTCTTTCTCTCTCTCTCTCTGTCGCTCTCTGGCTCTCTCGCTCTCTCTTTCTGAAGAACCATGCATCTTTCCGACCATGGCCAAGCCCAATGTAGCTGCCTTCAGCACTTCTCTCTCATTGATCTTGCTAATCCTAGGGACGTTTAGCTGACATCATCTTTTCATCTGCTCTCCCCATGTTATTGTAATTCATTATGTACATGAAGGGCTGCTGCTTGTCTTCCCTCCTCAACATGCTTTTTCCTCCACTGAGCATGTCTGCACACAACAGACCCAAAACAAGATAAGTCTGAAATTAATGACCATTCAGAAGATCAGTGCCTTCATAGGCTGCTTTCATCTGTCAGATGCTAAATTGTGCTTACTGTAGCTTGCTCATCAATTTGCGCTGTGACAGTTATGACTGCGTCTCCAAGGTGTTGACTAAGATAGTGTTTTACCTTCGGTTAATTTGAAATCAAAACAGCGGTTTTACAGTCTGTGCTTTTTTTTCTTAATGTGTTATAGCCACTGTTGCCTGAGACTCGCTTAGGATCTTCAGGTCATACATTAATATGTACCAAATGACTCTGTGAAAGTGCAGCACAAACAGAATCCAGTGGAATAATGGATTCCACATCAGACAACAAAAGCCCCAGATGACACATTTATACATGCATACATGCTGTGATACATACTGTGACATTTGCTCAATATCTACCTAGAGAGAGGGAGGGAAGGAGAAAGCGATAGACTCCTGGAACTGGGCAGGTGAGAAATGAGATGGATGTGTGTCGCACTCAGCCGTCCATCCTAGAGCACAATCGTGACAATTTTTTTCTCTATGATGGACAGATACGCATACCAACTTTGAGCCTGATGACTCCCACCAGCACCCTCACCCCTCCACCCCCTTCCCTTGCTCTCCCTTCCCCTCAGGTCTTCATAGGCTGACACTCAGCAAATGAATCCTCTGGTCTCAACATGTCAGAGGTATTTTCTTTTAAATCTGTATCCACATTTCCTGACAGCTTCCTTAATCTTCAGTGCCACATACAAATGTTGGCTGGGCAGAGGGAATTTGTAAAGTGCCACCGGTGCTCCTTGTTCTCTCTCACTTTCTCTCTCCACTCATGTGCCTTCTTACCTTCTGCTCTTACCTCTTTCACTTGGCCTGGAAAAAGGAAAGCTGAGGGACAGTTGTCCGAACACTTTTTTTCATCCAGGTCTATATAACTAAGATGGTTGTGTCTCTGCAGCAGGCAGATGATGTGGCTCAGACAGACGGCTCCCAGCAGCTCCAGCTCTCAGACTCTTCGGAGAAGCAGCAGCCCAAGCGGTTACACGTCTCCAACATTCCATTCCGCTTCCGTGACCCGGACCTCCGGCAAATGTTCGGGGTGAGTATCTCTGTTTGGATATACACTTGTGGTACGTTTCATGAAATTCAAAGACCATCAAGTGTTCTTTGCAATTTAGTAACAATTAGAAAACTTCATACTTTTGTATTGTGTAGTATTGTAGAGTTTTCGAAAGGTAACCAGAATAAATCCTTACTTTGTTGAAAGGGAAGACTTAAGTCCACATCAGTAGGATCTGAGGAATGAGAGACTGTGTGCACAAAACCTGGAATAAATGTCGCATGAATGAACACGGCATTAGTTCTCCAGCAGTACTGAAGCAGGCAGTGTTTACTCTGAGCTGCCCAATACTAAAAGCACTCACTGAGCTACTTACACATAGTATATGAAACATAGATCACTTCTGAATATAATGCACATTTTTGTCATCTGAGAAAACACCAACGATTTACTACACTCATTAAACAAATGCCTGCAGCTAGGATAGTTACTCACATTATACTGCAGTGGCAGAGCTGTCCATCATCTATATAAAGAAATATTTAATAGCACTGTTCATTCTTATTATTTGGCTGTCAATACAACACTGCCAGTAAAGGCAGAACATCTTCGACGTTTAGACAAGGATAAACTTCAATTAATGTAATGTAATGTAATGCAAAAGATATTCAGGTCAGCCACCCTAAGATTCCCCCCAGACCTATGTACTTCGGATCAGCTCTCTTCACATCAGTGATAAAATGTGTCCTTGTATTAATATTGAAAAAAAAAAAAAAAAAAACAATGACTATAGCAGGCAGATAAATGTAATATAAAATAATGGGAGGTCTTACAGGAATTATCCCAAACATATCATCAAGACAAGTCTCCTACAGGGTGGCACGGTGGCATAGTGGTTAACACATCCGCCTCACAGCAAGGAGGTCATGGGTTCAAGTACCCATTTCTGTGTGGAGTTTGCATGTTCTTCCTCATGGTACTCTGGTTTCCTCCCACAGTCGAAAAACATACACATTAGGCTAATTGGCTGTACCAAACATAGGTGTGTATGTGAGTGTAAATGGTTGTGTGAATGTTGGCCCTGTGATGGTCTGGTGAGCTGTCCAGGGTGTATCCCGACTTTGCCTGGTGTTGGCTGAGATCGGCGCCAGCTTCCCCGTGACCCTAATACGATTAAGTGGTTTGAAAAATAAATGAATGAAGTCTCCTACAGCAGACTTAAACTTGCAGGTTTGGCTCCTGTTTGGTTGCGATGAAAACCTGCACCCACAGCGGCTAATTGTGGAAAGGGTCGAATACCCCTGCCATATAGCACACAGTAGGCACTAGGATACCATAGAATGTGCTACTGTAGCATCTGCACCAGTCGATTTTTGTATGAGTACACATCCATGCAGGATTTATAGTTTTATATCACTCTTTGAATAAGAATGCTTCATACCCATTTATGTCTCTGTAAAATAGAGAAAGATATAGTTTGACATTAAATTAGTAGCATTCAGTGAGCAAAAGCAACTTAATGCTGTGCACTGGCAGCTTGTTACTGGAAACTACAAACATGACTGGAAGGAGACAAAAAAAAGCATTTTTCTGTTAGTCTTAGCTTGTAAAGAGTTGGATCTAGTGTTTATTTAAGGCAAACTATAAGTGACAGTAGCATATTTAATCTGATGAAGCACTGTGGATTCACAGTCAGTGCTGAGATTGGAGAACATCTGTTCCCTCTTTGTTCTCTCTTATAGCAATGTTCTTCTTTACTTCTCTTCTCTCCTACTATGCCCAGTATTGATGTGTGGAGCAGGGTCCTCTCTAGTGGAGACTTTTCAGTGCACTTAAAAAGTAGGAGTTGGATTCTCATTAGCTGCTTGTTTGCTGACAGCTCCTGTGTGTGTAAGAGCTGTTGCAACACTTGCTGTGAAATCTTGCAAGGACCCAAGGGCACAATTATTGCATGTCATCGATAGACTAGTGGGAATGGATGACATAGATAGGCATGGTGCATCACTCTAGAATTCTACATGAACACACAAACTGGGAGCGTGGAAGAGTTTTGGACAGACCAGTGGAGAGTAATATCAGTAGTACAGGGCTATGGTGTTCTTAAAGTTCTTCAAAAAATACCATAAACTCACCCTGTTCTTCAGTAAAAAGTCTGTTCAAACTCAGTGGTCTGTTTTTTTTTTTTAGCAAAAGTATCCCACTGCTGTTTCAAAATTGGTTCCAAATCAAGTATTAAGAATATTTATTACTTAAGACACAGTGAAGTGTATTACTACTTCCTCCTCTAGTCCTGCATTTAATAGGAGTGATTCACCATTTCTAATCAATTTTAGTCCACATCCAGTCTTCTCTTGGTCTGGAATATGAGCCTAGTTTTAGCCGCATCAACAGCTATGTCCTAACATCTATTTTCATGAGGATATTTTATTTTTTCTGTAGACGTTCATCTCAGTGTAAGCCATTCTGATAGAAGCGACAGTTTGGCATCCAGCAGCAGAATCTATCAATAAGCATACACAAATACAGTTTTTTCTCATCTTAAGGTTTAATCATGTGCTTTAGTGGGGAGATAGCTTTTTTTATCTTTTCATCCAAGAGGAATGAAATTTCAATTTAGATTCTCAAACCCCTAATTTGATGACTCTATTTTCACATGAGTACATTGGCATGGGACATAGTCAAACAAAGAATGAAAATTAAACAGGCTTCATTACCCAACCTTATTTGGGCCTAATTTTATAATTAGAAAAAGACTTCCAAGGCAATTACACCAATGGATATGTGGGCCTAATGTTGGAGAATAAAATGGAGTTTAAAGCACCACCTTGGCGATTCCACACAGGAGCTGGTGGAACGTGATTGAAATGTCAGATTCCTCACTCCAGTGATTGTGTGTTTTTTGTGACTCCAAGCATCTAGCGCCTGAGGAGCTTTCATTAAACTGTAACTACTCAGGCAGTGAAGACGGCCACCAACTGCACTTTGAAGTTCTATCATGACAATAATGAGAAAAGCTTACTGTTGCATCTAATTCCATATTAAGCCCAATTAACCGACTGATATTCCAGTGCCTAGATGAAAGCAAGTTATTCCTGGTGGACATCCAGATGTTTCAGTACTCAATCCAACAGTTAGCCACCCACAGTCAGTCTGTACTTTTCCTGCAATCTATAGAGCCTTATAAGATGATTGGAACCATATGGTTTCTGCACGTTACTAAAAGGTTTGTATAATGGCTTTATAATGATGCCTACTTATTCCTTATTTCTTACTTTAGTAGCTTTGGGGGTTTAGAATATTAAAGATTGGTTTATACTCTGATGACTTGTTTTTTATGTACTGTATCTTACACCTTTCATTGTGAATATATATGGTAGTTTACCTCAAATGGCTTGACTGGAGTTGCCAAGGCTTACAATATGAGAACCACCCACAGTCAGTCCTCAGTGAGCCTGATTTCACCTGTGTGGTCATGAAATCTGTCTGTAGTTTGGTGATTGTGGATGGCAAAGCTCACTGTGATGGGTCTATAGTGGGGGCACTCACCTGAGGTGTGTGGGAGAGCCTTCACTAGAGGAAATATTTCACTGCTTGGTAACCCCGTTAGGGGGGATTTAAACCATTAGCAACCACAGATTTTGTTAAGAGTGACAGCTTTGTTTGTGAATGACTTTACAATGAGATCCAAATCGACATGTTTGATGTTGTTTCTGGCAGGGAAGGATGTCTTAATTTGAACAAATGGGATGTATTTGTGTCAAGTAGCAATTGTTTGGATTTCGCACCGAAATTTAAATTAGGCTGGGGGAAACAAGCTTGAAGGAGCAAGTAGACCAGATAGAGGCTAGGACCTGTAACAGGCCAAGATGAACAGAAATTGGCACTTTCACCAGTAAACTAGCTATTCTTTCCCAGCACATGCAGAGTCAGTAAAGATTAGAGCCATGTTCTAAATTTGTTGACAAAACCCCATCCTCACAGCCAATAAAGACACACACACACATATTCACATACCAGTTCGGTGCTAGTCTCTCCCCATGGCTGGAAGGATAAAAGGCAGCCCTTCTTAACCTTATTAGTGATCCAGGCTCCCAATCAATCCCATTGAGCTGCACAGTGCCTGGAAGGCCCATTTCTTCCCTGTAGTGCTGAAATGAAGCTGCCGTGGTCTACTTGACAGGGTAATTAGTTTTAATGAAATAATATGGCCATTGTAGACAGCAATTAAAACCTGCTTTCATTCCACCCATTAGAGGAACTTAAGGTTTCACTTTCATTCTGCAGTGTTCCATAATGATCCCCAAAGCAAGAGCACTTAAGTGGGATCCTCAGGTCTCTTGTCCCTAAAGAGCCTGTTTCCTCTTACAAGTGAGCCCCAAGTTGGCGAAGAAATAAAATGTTACTCTATAACTTATTTTCTTCTTAGACAACATTTGTATGGGCAGCATGGTGGCGTAGTGGTTAGCACGTCCAACCCATAAATAGAAGGTCCTGGGTTTGAGTCCTGGGCTCTGTTTCTGTTTGGAGTTTACATGTTCTCCCCATGCTTGTGTGGATTCCCTTCACGTAGTCTTGTTTCCTCCCACTGTCCAAAGACATGCAGATTAGGCTAATAGGTTGTTCAAATTGCTCCAGGTGTGAATGTGAATGCAAATGGTTGGGGTATGTTGGCCCTGCAATGGACTGGCAAGCTGTTCTGGGTGTACCCCGCCTTCACCCAGAGTCGCCTTGGCGACTCTACAAGGGTAAAGTAGTTAGGCAAATGAATGAATGAATGACATAATTTGAGGTATGAACTCCTGGGCTTTGTTTATTTACCCCATCAACACTGCCAACCTTTGCCACCCCAAACTTTTACTGAATCCTTTTTTTACTGAATGTTCCAGAAAAGCTGTGTCTGTGCTGACTTTGCATTTTCTTACCCAGACATGTTTATTCATTTATTAAAATAAAACTGCTTGATTGATCATCTCAAAGTGGATACTCTTAAATAAGGCTACTTATTAGCATAAAGTATGCAGGGTTAATGCAGAGTGGGAGTAACCATAAAGAACAGAGTGAAGTAACAAATTCACCTTCAAGGGAAGTAGGCCTTTATCAGTCTTAATAAATCTGCAGGCCAGCTTATCCTCATACAGCTTACCTTTAGGCCTGACACTTCATCTTTTAAAATAAAACTTTGCTATACACCAAACAGCACAGCTCTCATTGAAGCTGCAAGGATCTAAACCAAAGGTCAGCTGGGGTGGAATGTTCAGGTTTTTTCTTCTGGCAGGTATCCAGGCTGCAAAACCATAAACTATACCCTGTGTCTAAACCACAATCTCAGCTGTGCCTTGTCTATGGTCAGCACATGCTCCCCTAATTCTAATTAGCGAATAAAAAGGAGGGATTGGGTATTTCAGGGGCATCAGATAAAGATGCACAATGCAAATGGCTGGAAAATAATAACCAATGTGACATGTAATTACAGAGACAGTATTCGTCATGGTAATAATAAACAAAAACATGGTTTATCATCGGCTATGATGGCTCCTCTACATCCAATTATCCATTTTAATTGAGAGGAGGTGATGGGTGTTAAATCTCGCCAGAAATATGTTGTCTTATGGTTTCATCCAGCTTCTTTTTTTTTTTTCAGGGTGAACAAGCTATTGTGTGTCATTAAGAGCACTGGTGCATACACAGCGTGGTAGTGCTCTTTTGAAAATTTTTTACCCATCAGCAAAATAGCTGGTTCATTCCCTCTACAGTGAACAGCCAGGACTCTCCACAGAAATACAGTCATATCAGCTGGCCTCATTTAGCACATTTGCGATGACTGGTCACTGATAAAAGTGTTTGAGTCCAGTTTCTCTGTGTAATTGTAGTCCAACAGAGAGTGATTTGTGAAGCTTCCCTACTATGGAAGGAGTTCCATTGAGTATTCTATTTTAGCTTGCTATGCAATCAAGTGTTCAAGTTTCCTGACAAAGTGCAAAAGAGATGAGTTCTAATTACACCGTCTCTCCTCTCTTTCTCTCTCTCTCTTTCTTTCTGCAGCAATTTGGAAAAATTTTAGATGTGGAAATTATTTTTAACGAGCGGGGCTCTAAGGTAAGTCAGCTGGAAGAGCAGCTCTTTGTCACTTCATCCCTCTCTCTCCACACAGGTCCCCTCTCTCTTCATGAGTCGAGTAATTACAGCTCTCACACAGCAGCCACAAAGTCACACACACACACACACACACACACACACACACACACACACACACAAACACACACATGCACATAGTTCTGTGCCAAGCCACACTCGCTCAAAGGTAGCTGTGCACACAGACAACTGAGGGGTTTCAGCTAAATTACTGTCAACTCACCCAGTTATAATTCAATGGAGTGTCTGACCAGTGCACAGTGATTTTCTTTTTAGAGCTGTCATACACTGATTTAAACCATCTTGTCTGTTTGGGACTTGGAAATCTCATGTATTAGCTGTTAGGGATATGTAAAAGCAGCCTTCAAGACAGGCACTCTTCCAGATAGAACTGCAGACCATAAAGTACTCATTATCCAGGCAGAGTTGGTCATACCTGCGTTCCTCCCTCTGTGAAATAGCTTTTTTAAATCTTGTTCATTCATTTAGTGTAATAGTGTTAATTAAGAATTAAGATTATTAACATTATATGGTTTTAAATCTGCTAGCAGGATTGATCTTGCTCTTTTTTTTTATTATTTTGCCACCATCTTCTGTGCATCATCTTTCAAAGCAATTTTTAGTCCATACATAGAGCAGTGTATATAAACAAAATGCACTTCTTGTTTGTAGTGATTGTCCAGTAGCCATGACTTGATCTGATATTTGGACTGTAACTAACCATACTTTAAAGCTATGGCCAAGTAGAGAAGATGAAAAAGTATCGGGTCTTGTGTGTGTGTGTGTGTGTGTGTGTGTGTGTATAAGCATGTAGTCATGCAAGGAAGGCAAAGTTAAAGTAAATGCCTTTTGTAATGTACATAAATAGATCAAATTAGTTTGGTAAATGTATTAGTATTCTATGTTGCTTTATATCTTTCTGCAATAATGTTTTACAAGTCTCTGAACCACTTGCTGACTGGAACCTACCTGTGACTAATGCTAACCATTTCCCTCTTGCAACTCGGCTTACAATGTGTCTTTTCCTTTCTCTGTCTCTTTTCCTTTACTTCATACATGCTTTATTTGTTTTGGCCACTCCTATCACAATCAGGGCTTTGGTTTTGTAACTTTTGAAACAAGTGCAGATGCAGACCGTGCAAGGGAGAAACTAAATGGTACAATCGTAGAGGGACGCAAAATTGAGGTGCTTTCCTAATTTCCTCTCTTCCTGCCTGCCTCTTTCTCTTATTCTGCTCTTCTGATACTCAACCTGATGCCTGCCCTCGCATGATGCATGTGTGTATTTGTGAGTTTGAATAAACACTATGTTTGTGGGGCTAATGTAGTATGTTATTATATGGAATTGTAGTATTATATGAAGAACGTACTGCCATGTATATCCTTAGGCTTACCAAGCCCATTTGGCTAAGAATGTGTGAGGTTCCCTTTATAAATCCTGATATACAGTACTAATAATACTGTCAAAAGCTGAATGTATTTAAAAAATATTTATGATCAGAAATGCTCTTTGATATACAAGTGCTCTAAATGGTTTCTGGTTACATCTTGGCCTCGTATACATGTGCAAACTTGCTTCAGGAACTCTGAATTTTTTTGTAGTTGGATGCGAAACATATAAGTGCATGCCAAGCTTGGTATATGTTTTAATTAAGCTCATCTTGCGAAATCAAAGTGCTGCCAGTGATGTTTTAAATCTCAACTGTTTATCTCATGCAGACAGTGCTTATATCTCATATATGCCATACTCCCTAGGGTACCTGCAGCATTATCTGTCTCTCTCTCTCTCTCTCTCTCTCTCTCTCTCTCTCTCTCTCTATCTCTCTCTCTCCCTCTCTCTCTCTCTCTTTCTCTCTCTCTCTCTCTCTCTCTCTCTCTCTCT
>JBCNYH010000021.1:34137209-34147848 GCA_039654325.1 Tandanus tandanus
TCTCTCTCTCTCTCTCTCTCTCTCTCTCTCTCTCTCACTCTCTCTCTCTCTCTCTCTCTCTCTCTCTCTCTCTCTCTTCCAGCTTCCCTCCTGTTCTTCTTTTTATTCATTTTCTCCATTCGCATGTCCCACTCAAATTAATAACATTTACCACATCCTGAAAAAGATAAATGCTTACTACTTTTTTTGACCTAAACACCAATGACAGCAAATGTATTTTCCACATACTTGTAGAATTCTCACAAAATATCTAGAAAAAAGGAATAATGAGAATTTAAAAAATAAACTGTCCAGTAGTAACACATCTCTTGAAATGTTAATGGACACCTCCATGTTCTCTCCTCTTTATAGCTATGGCAGAGTCTATGCAACAGCAGACCCTTATCACCACACGATTGGACCTGCAGCCACATACAGTGTGGGCACTATGGTGAGTCGTGCTTTCCGAAACACAACTCTTATAACAAACACACACAAATAGTCATCTACAAAGTTTCATGATTACTTGGGCACTTGGGGCTCAAATTATATGATCAGATAACAAAGAAGCTACATATTTCATTGAATAAAGATATGGAGTAAAAAGGACCCTAACAATACTAAATTTAATGAAGAAAATGTAATAAAAGTATGAAGTTAGGGTGGTTGTGAATTTTATTTTGTGATTGCAAACACAGCCTAGGAACCTGACAACAAATAATATTTACTCATTTTACTCATCTTCCCAGGTATGTATCAGTTTGAGTAGAATAATTGAACATTGAATCTCAGTTCCCTATCAGTGGAAAGGGGATGTTCAGTCTCACAGTCTATATTGAACTAAACTTGATTCATTCTGTCGGATTTATGACTTAAGTCCAACCTATTTTACTTTCCATATGAGAGCACTCAATTTGTGGTGAGGATAGTTGTTCTTTTAATGTTTGTTTTTAGCTAGCTTTGCAGCTAACATCAAAGATGAAAAATGCTAAAACTCCAATCCGTGCAAACGAAACACTTGTTTTTTTGTTTTTTTTTCGGTTACGTGTAGGGATCTTTCCCAAGATTTATGACTATCAAGCGCGTGCCGCAGCATGCCAAGGGATATTAAAGAATAGCAAAAGATATAGGGGGCAGGAAAGACCAAAAAGATTTCATTGCATTCACCTTCCCATGCCCATGGGGTTTATTGGACAAACACTCTGCCTAAGACAAATGGCTGGAATTTACCAAGCCGACATGCGTGTGATTCTCAAAACAGTATTATTCCCCAGTGCAGCTGCTAGCTAAAAGCTTTCATTAATTAAGACCATTTTTTCCTCTTCATTTACTTAATTAAAACTGTGGCCTGTGTTGAGTTTTTTCCTTCCTTCTTCCTCTTCCTTTTTAAAACTTCCTCCCTTTTTCATGACCATAATTTGTTCATCCAGAGCACAACAAATCAGCACACATGGAGCTGGATATTATATATAGGGCACTAGTAGGTCTTTACAGCTCTGATTAGTGCACAGAACAAACTGGTAGCGACTAAAGGAGTTGATAGGAACAGCCACTAAATCTCCAGCCATGGAAATTAACATAATTTAGGCAGATTTGATCATCAAATCTCAAAATTTAAAAGTGAGTTTAATAATGAGTCCCAAAGAGGGTAAAGTAAGTTAGTTTAACCTCGATCTCTGAGAGCGGAATTGATGAGAATTCATGCCAAGTTTTGAGGCATGCATGTTTCCTTTAGAAAAGATGGAGACGGAGGCTTTGAAGTTGATACACTGCGTCTGAGCAGCAGTCCAGCTAAAACAGAGCAGTGAGAAAGTGCTTAATATACCCCAGGACATCTCTGATCAAATAAACCTGAGGACTAGAGAAACTATCCTCTGGGCAGAACAACTATATTGAGCCTTTAAAGAGATCCATCTCTTTCTTGCTCTCTGTGGGTTTGAAGAGAGTTGTTAGGCCAGGATAAAGCGTTTTAATCATGTTTATAAAGCTGTACATCATTTAGTGTTGCTGGACATTTTTTTTATGTAATAAGATATATGTTTTGACTCAGACTGAAGACGAACTGCTTTAGTCACTACCTGGTTTAACTTTAAGTGTACTCTAAAGTATAATCAGAATAACATTAGCCGTGGAATCGAACTTGCAAAGCAAATAAATGATTTAGTATGAAAAAGGAAGAGGAAATGGAAGAAAACAGAACCCAAATACTTTAAACTGATTGGAACCTTTTTTTTTTTCATCTTTGATGTTGCAGGCTAGCCTATACAGAGGAGGGTACAGTCGCTTCACTCCATACTAAAGACAGAAAATTCATCCCCAGACAAAACAAAAAGCAAACAAAAATGCAAACAACCCACCTTCTCCTTTTCCTGGGAAACTAAATAGAACAAAATGCTTCCAGGTTACCGCCGATCCCACCTTGTACAACCTTTCAAGTCAAACCTCTTAACATTTGTGCAGTTTTCTCGTGTTTTCTCCAGGATGTGTCTGTGTGTGTCACTGTTGTATTGATTTGAAATCTATTTTGTTTCTATTGAAATGCATGGGCCATGGCAGGAGGGGCTGAATGACAGCTTGTGGGGAGGAGAGATGCTGTTCAATGAGCTTTCTCATTTAGTCTGGCCTTAAATTTATGGGCATGAGCTCAGCTGATTTATGTTATGAGGGAGTGAAGGGAGAGGGCCTCGCACTGACTTTATGTGTATTACTCAATGGGACTGCACTAAGCAACATGTGCAAAGCAACTATCCAGCCAGAAAAACAACTATCTTTAATCTCTTCTCTTGGTTGACTGATACAAAAAATAAGCCATCTGGTTGTATCACATCTTTCAAATTTTGGATTGGTACGAATGATACAAACACTAGGAATACATCGCCACTGGGTTGTTTTCCATTTGAAAGTAATGCTATACTATCAGAGTTATTATACCCTTCTCATTTTAGCCACTTTTCTGAAGTAATTTTGGAGAGAAATAGACATTTTTATTGTTCTGTTTCGAAAGCCAAGTTGCTCCTTGTGAAACAGTAACTAAACTGTCCGTATATTGAATATGGAACATCTGTTATAATATTAAAATTTCTGTATTCCATAAAAAAAAACCTTATTGGTACAGCTCTCTCCTCACCTTCCAGAAATCAATGCAATGTCTTCAGGCCACATTTTACCTTTTTATTAAACCCATATTCACAAATCCTTGCTCATGTCAATGTGAAGTTAAAATAATTTACTGCTGACCCAAATGTATTCCATTGCTACAGAGTGGCATAATATTACAAGAAATATAAATGCAAATATTATTATTATTATTATTTTTAATTTTAAGGGGGTTTTTTTTTATAAATTTTTCATGAAAAATGCTGACCTTCTCAAGTGATTGACAATAAAGGCTTTTGTAAGCATATATAATTTAAGAAATATAAACTTTTCATAAATTACTGTATATTCAAATCTAAATAGAACATTACTCTATAAAATCTCTCTTAGGTGAGTGGAGCTCTTCTATTCATGATCAAGTGCCCTGAACAAGACTTGCAAGTATGAGTGTGCACTTAATCACAGCTATTATCTCCAGCTCTTATATCATGCTGTAAATAAACACTGAGTATTAATATCACAAAGGGAGCACACTTTGGTACTACATGGTCTGTTGCACCCTCTAGCTGATAAAATCTTGAAATCCCACTGCAGCTTAAATGAAGACAGTGAAGGCATAGTGGTGCGCTGCTGAAATATTCATTGCTGTTGTAGCACACACTTCTTAAAGGTCACTGTTGCAATGAGATGCTGAAATACAATCATGAGATAAAACTGTTTTTAAAAAAAAAAAGCAAAAAGTGCCAAGTAAGTTTAAAATGAGAAACAAGGAGGCTTTCCTTTCTCTTGAGATTCTGCACATTTTGCAGAGATGAAGCACCATAGGGTACTGAGCAACATGTTCAGCTATTGATTTGCTGTTGAGATACTTGTTAAGTGCTTGGTGTGTCCCACCAAGTCATATATTTCTGGAACATTATTAGCTGGCCAAAAATGTATAGGTGACTTCAGAATCCTTAATAAGACAGCACAGATTTAAGAGTCCTTTCAAAGAGGAAGGGAGAGTAAGATGAACGCACTGGCTTTTGAGAAAATCAATTGAACCTTATCAGACATGGTCTGTACCTCCTCTCAGGTAAGATTCATATGTTAACCATGTCACACTATCCTAGATTGAATCACCCTGAGAGAGTGGCTGCTAACCTTGAAAGATACTCAGCTTGTCATCTGCTTTGGTGATTTTATATGTATAAAACCCTAAATATGGGTATATTCTAGCATTCAAATAGTGGATTTTTGTTTTGCTTTTGTTTTTGTTTTTGTTTTTTAAATCATGCATTTCTTCCTCCCAATGTACAAGTTCACAGGTGAGAAGCTCTCTCTCAAGGTGACATTATGCTCAGACTCGGCACTTTGTAGAAAACCAGCGATAAGGCATGCTAGGCCTTTAGAGGACATACTGTGAGAGAGAGTGTGTAAGAAAGAGAAAGAGTGGGAGAAGCCAATAATCCTTTCTGTGAAATTGGGCCTCTCTCGTTTCCAAGTTGTTCAGGGTGTTGATCATGTCCCTGAGGCTCAGAAGCAGCTCATATCCCCATACACTGACACACACCTTGCCCAGTAAATAGATGCCTGCTCACTTCAATTGGAATAGAAAGGTGGGAGTTATAGAAGAAAGGGAGAAAAGATTCAGGATGGAGGGGCAGCATCCAAAGCAATTTACTCCACAGATTAAAGATAACACCATTGAGTCAATAACCACTGATCTCATTTGAAGATACACCAGACTTACTCTGCGCATAGCACTACTGTTCGGCTCATTCTATTACCATAGAGGTTGTGGCTTCAGACACACCATTCTACTGCTAGACTGAAATCACATGTAGCCCTTTGTAAAACAGTGATTGGATGCAGTGCTTCCCCTTCTTTAAAAAAAAAAATCTTCTATACAACATAATATTTCACCTACATAGGTTTAGTTTTCACATCCACCTCCACTTCTCCACCTCGATGAGCTCCATCTTCTTTCATATACTGGATTTTCTTTTGTATTGATAAAAAGAAATAAAGTTAGCCGATGGACCCAACCCCTTCCTTACTACTGTAATACTGGTTAAATATTTAATCAGTTTCTTCATGAACACTAAGATAATAATGGTAGCATCAAGTACAATTATTAGCACAGTTATCATTGTTAAGTGTTGGTGCTGAAGCATCAACAAAATCATTGCACAGGAAGAAAAAAAGAGCCAAAGTCTAAAACAAAGCACTTCAAAAAACACCAGGAATTTTCTTGTTTTCAAGTTGGACACATTAGACATGAATTTTATTTGATTTACAATTAAAGTAAATTCTTTATTTGGAATGGTACCTTAAAACATAGTGCCTCCAATCTGAAAATGTCATTATGCTTTGGTAGATTACAAACCAAGTTCTTTCTCTGTGGGAATGGAATACAAGGCTAATGCTACCAAAATGACTGCTAACATGGACTGTAAATAACACTAAAGTATGTTCGACATCCACACTTGCACTTTATCAGTTTCTTGTTGTTGTTGTTGTTGTTATTGTTGTTGTTTTAATTCATCTATGTACATATCCATTTTTCTAATAAGGTCAAGCCTAGATTGATAAGAAGATGTATACTTGTGTGTAAGATTAGATGTATTTGCATATTTAAGAAAGCCTAGCTATGCTGTAGTATTAGAATTTAGAAAAACAAAGCAAACAATGTATTCTAACTTTTATAAACTAATATTATAAGCCTACAGATATCCCGGTGTGAATTTTTATATTACTATGTAAAAGGCTTTAATTCATATTTCTTTATACTTTTTTCCTAAGAGAAAAGAGAACCAATTATGTCTAAATGTGTTATAGTAATAACTCTGTGCTGTGCAGTTGGGCTATTTAAATGGTTTATATGATGTTACCAAATAACTTGACAGTATTTAAGCTGCCCTCTGACATTGATTTAATTTTCATTTCAATTAAAGGCAGATTTAAGATACTCCACTTTCATTTTATCAACTATAACACACAATAGTAAATTCAATGTTTCTCATTCTTACACACAAGACGTGATTTATTAAAGGCTTGTGTGTGTAAAACAAAAATACAGTCCGATTTTATAACCTGATGAAAACAAAATATGCATTCTAAGAGTTTCTATATTTGTGGCTTTCCCATGGGCTGAGTAGTATGTTTTGTTCGTGGTTTGCATTTGACTTAGTAAGCATGCTACTTGGGGCATTCATACTCAAGGTGCAAAATGCAAATCAATGAATTTGGCAGCGAAACTGTAATTTACCAGCCCTGAAAGTCACTTCGGGAATGGCGACTGCGTGTGCAAATTAATATGTCCAGAGGGCATGGGGCATTAAAATTGCAGAAGCCTGTTTCCTCCAACTGAAGTTGAGATTATAATATTTATTAAGTCGTAATAATTAGCTGTATATGATGTCTTAGGTTCTAAAAAATTATGACTTATTATTACATATTATTGTAGTATTATTAACTTTATTATGTATTTGCTGCATATTAAAAACCCCTGTGCCAACAGCATGTAAACATAGCCTTTGAAAAGGTTTTCTTTCACAATTACCTTATAAACATAAACCACACTTGTGTCTGCATACATTTGTTTGCTTATTCATAATATATTTAAAATTATTTTCTGTCTGTTTCACTTTATTCAGTGCTATATTTGAGTTTCATGGTCAGTTTTTTTTTGGTGATCTGAGTTCACTGACTGCCACATGCACATGCAAAAAAGAACAAATTTTCATAATGTTTCCTCCTACTACTTTGCGTATGATGTAATTCACACAATTATTGCTCATATATCACCTGCACCACACCCGCCACCTGCATGCTCAATTTACTCCACTGCACATGCAAATGAGTTCCCATTATTTTCAGATAAATATTTAACATTTAACATTCAATCTAGCTCAATTCCATAACCATGCAGAAATGTTTTTTTAACTTCATATTTTGATGTCAGTTGTTCTTGTGCTTGTTTTCAGTATATAATAAACATTTTGTCTACATTAAACAGAATTATATGCATAATACTGTATTATTACTCAATTATAAGTCCATTAGCCATTTGTGTGATCCAGTATTTAGAGTTTGAGGCTAAATCACGCTGAAAAAGAGATGAGTGCTTAGAGGACAGTTTGCTGGCATCAAAATGAATGTTTGAGCTTGCAGATTGTCATGATGGAAATCTTCATTTTGCACGGATGCTGCAGTCAGCCATTAAAAGATTGCTCGTCTAATTGGCTCTGTTAATGCAGTCATTTGTGAGATGGTACCATGGGCCAAGGGCCAGTAGAAAATGGCAGCATTATTTCTATAATCTAATTTTTTCTAATTATTCTAAGAAAAATTCAAATTATGGAGACATTTCATGGTGAAGTTTTAAAGTAGTCACTAGTTTCACAAAGTAAAGGTTGGTAAAGATCATTTTCTCAGAGCTGTAATGTGCTTGCAATGTTTTGCAATACAGTAATATAACAAAAGAATCTGGATTGATAACAAATACTGGCACCAAATGTCAATAGAAATATTAATATATAGCCACATTTGTACACCTCAAATATGTGAAGCTAACATGTACACCCTTGTATTGCTGCTACAGACAATGTCATTTATGCAATTTTAATTTATTTATGCAATTATAGAGTGATTTCAAAGTCTATATATATATCTGTGTGTTGTTCTTGGGTTTTTTTGTTTGTTTGTTTGTGTATTTTATTTTATTTATTGATTAGTTTTCATTTTAACATACAGTTTTCTTCTTCTGCCAGGGGATTTATATAAAGGTGACCCATCAGAGCAAAGTGGGTATTTAGTCAGCAATTATTAATTTTGAGTTATTGGTACCATTTTGTAGCTGATATCCTAAGCTTTAAAATGATACCGAATATTTTAACATATTTATCTAATTTTGGAGTAACTAACCAAAACCTTTTAAGCATGCAACTTTGGAGAAAATCACATTTAAGGTTCAACAATGTATTTAATAATTTCCGAGTTAATACTCACTTTGCTGTGATGGGTCACAAATGTTGTTTGTTGTTTTTGTTAAAATAAATAAAAGTAAATAAAAAAATGTTTTAAAAAACTAACAATGATAAAAAAATGTATATAACAATATTACACTACTAAATCCTCTTTTATATGTGTATGTTTATATATATATATATAAGGTCACCTGTGTATTTGCTGCTCAGCTCTTGTGCAATGTGTACTGGACATTTTTAAGGTTTCAGATCATCCTGTGTTTTGAAAACATTGACTGGTAGTAAGATTTTACAATCTTCTATTGGTTATGGACTCTGAAGATACTGTAGTTATAGTTCTGTACACCTCTGTACAGTATAGTATTGTAAAGATATGTTTTTGTGTCTAAATAAAAATGAAATTCAAGCATGTGTCCTCATGTGTGAATGTGTGTGTGTGTGTGTGTGTGTGTGTGTGTGTGTGTGTGTGTGTGTGTTGTGGGGGTGTGTGGGTGGTTGGGTGGGTAATTTTGGCTATTAGTGGACACAGAGATTGCATGTGTTTGGAATAGAATCTGTACTCGCTCACAGTTGAGTAGGCAGCAACTCGGACAGCTCTGGTGTTTCTTTCTCTGAGTCTTTTTCTGTCTCTGTTTGTCAAGAAAGAGAGCAGAGCCCATCATGAGTCTGTGTAAGAGATAAAGTGGCTCATGTCGAGAACAGAAGCCCATCATGGGGCTTGATCAGTATGCCAGAGCACATCTGTGGGCTCCTCCAGGGAGGACTGAGCAACAACAAAGTGATGTTAAAATTAAAGTTGGCCTGCATGCTCTTGTGAGCCTCTTCAGTGCAGCACCACATCTCCCTAAATTAGAGAACTTCTGTCAGGAAGAGAGCCCCAGGACACCTTGGACTCCCGGTCTTGCTCCTGATCTTTGCCTCCTCTCACCCTGTCTTTCTTTGACAAGCTAACTTCTGCACTGTTTTTACTGTGATAACAATTGCTCTTCTTCTTTATTGCAATCCTTCATAAAACTACTTTATTCTCAATTTTGCCAAAGCTCCTTGAATGTGTCTTGATTTCAGTTCAGCTCCTCTGTATTCGGATTTTCGGATAATCCTAAAATGCGTGTTTAGCATTATATCCGGGGATTATGTCTGATATTTCTGATATAATTTCTTAGACCATGCAATTAGCAGAATGTAATAAGCAGCTTTTTTCAGTGCAGTTTTTTTTTTTGTTTGTTTAATTAGTTCAGCTGTTTAACAAGCGTGTGCTTAAATTCAATAGCTTATAGGATAACATTCCACTAATCGGCCTGTTTTTATGTTTCTAGTAAATAAAAGAGAAAAAGAGGGATCATAGAAGAGACGGACATCAGCTAAATAGTGGACGACAAGAAGGATTAAGGAGGTGATACAAAACACATAAAAATACAAAAACACATAAAAAGAAGGATCCCTTCCACCAAGGCTGTGAGTTGAAGGCATCATATTTTGATGGAGACGTGAGTGACAGCCAAGCTGTGAAGCGGAGGAAGCATTAGCCTTCACCTGGGACAGCCTGGCTGGGTGGAGGACGAGACAAGAGCTCATCATAAAAACTTTTTTATTTTTCTAAACTTTTTTAAGTTTGTGATCTCAAAAAGAGTAAAAGTTGAGTGTATATATAAATCTATATAGCGATATATGTATGTATAAATATGTTATAAAATGTTTTAAAAAAAACTCAGCAGAGGTAAACGATGCATGAATGCAGCGCTGATGAGAGGGGGGTTGAGGGAGCATGGTTGTTTCCTCACCCCCCCTCCTTTTGCAGACTAGCTTATCCTGCCCTTAAGATTGGGTAGAGGGAAGACAAGTGGGCTGCAGCCTCTTTAGACACAAGTCCACGCAGCCTGGCTTCGTCTAGGGCTCCAGCGTGTGGTAGGCCTGAGTCTTCCATCACTGACCTTCTGCTATGGGTCAGAAGTGACAGCTAATGCCTCGGTGGACAAAGGCTAAGTTCCTGTTGAACAGCATTACATCCCAGAAAGAAAGGTCAAAAGCCTTTAGTCATTGGTGTAGGCCTGAAAAATAAGCTTTTATTCACTCCTTCACCCTCCATTTCTTCTAAATGTCAGTAATGTTGGCTTAAAGCAGTTTTATAAACTTGACATGAATTTGAAATCATCTTTAATTTAAATTTTACAAATATAAATCCACTGTACTGTAATTATGAGTCATGCCAATGTCAAGAGATGATACTTTTAAAAGACTTTAAAGTTTGTTAAGATCATATAATGTTATAATTTAAATAAGATCAAGGTCAAGTCAAAATACTGTAAATATACCACCAAAAACCTGTCCAAAAAGTGTTAGAAATGTCTCTAAGGATGTTCCCATGCAGTATGTGATAAAAATGACCATCTAATCTCCATTCCCAAATGTAAAGATGCAGTTCATATGAGCGTTCATGCTGTCTGACAACCCTCTGTTTGCAGTAGCACAATGTGTAAAGGCCCAGTGAAAAAAAAAATGGGCAGACTGAGACTGAGTATGAGGCTCTGTGTGTGTGTGTGTGTGTGTGTGTGTGTGTGTGTGTGTGTGTGTGTGTGTGTGTGTGTGTGTGTGTG
>JBCNYH010000021.1:34147948-34160519 GCA_039654325.1 Tandanus tandanus
TGTGTGTGTGTGTGTGTGTGTGTGTGTGTGTGTGTGTGTGTGTGTGTGTGTGTGTGTGTGTGTGTGTGTGTGATACATTATGTGGGCATGAAATGGTCACAAGGGAGTAAGTGGGAAATGGGTGGAAAGGGGCTTCACTGATTCGTGGCCCCAGTGCTACCAAAAAAGCATTAGATTGTAGTGTTGTTGTGGAGGTGGCCATGTTGTGTAGTAAACCACTTTTGTACATGGTGTCAGGAGGCTACAAATTAAGACAATTGGAACTGTCTGCTTTGTACGGTCGCAAGTATTTGGCCATCCATCTTAAAAATGGGCTCTGGCCTGCTATAATGCGGGAAACAAAGTGAGATGGGTGGTAGTTTTAGTCAAAGGGTTGCAAGCAAAATTTTACTAAAGTCTGTTACCTTTCTACTTCTACTGAGCTCCACTTTAGTGATATCCATATATAGTTAAACATTGTACTAATAACATGCTGCTGAGCATGGGTCAAATGTCAATTGTAGCCATTTACTAATGTTGTATTATTGTATTACAAGTATGGAGAAAAAAAAAACATTTCTATATGAATATATCTATTTGTGACTTTGCGACCCTTCAAACAATGATTTTGTTTATTGTTTTCAATGGTGGTTCAGGTTTTGCACTGTCAGTGTACTGAGAGATTTTTACTTCGGTGGCATTTCTCTGTCTGTCTGATTCTTTGTTTCAGCTACTGAATGTACTTCAAACTCTTGAACTTTTTAGGTATATGTCCTTATTTTTTAAGTAGTACTTTGTAAATGTATGTACATGGTCTAGCTAGTCTCCGTTCTGGTACTGGACCTGAGTTCTAATGGAGATGTCTGTGTTGACTACTGTTATATGATAAAAAAAAAAAAAAAAAGGAGCACTCCAGGACAATGTGATAAGTCAGAATTGGTTCACCAATGTGCTTCAAGGAAAGGAACAACATGCTGAGGTTAATAAGGAAACAGCAAAATGTTTTTTTGTTGATGCAAAATGTGAAAAACTTACTTACATGCAAAAGCTTCCTGTTAAGATGTATTACTCTATATGTGAAATTAAAACATGAAATGTTTTTTTTTTTTTTTTTTAATGTGACTTGCAAATCAGACTTGCTGATTTTCCAGGATTTTGGTTAAGTCAGAAAATGTTACATTTAATAGTGTGTAGGTCAGCCTCTTCTCCAGATGCCATTCCCAAGCTTTGTAAAATCATGAGCTTCCTTGGACTCAGGTGTTATGTCAAAACAGAACTTACACTTTTCACGTCATGAAAATATAACTCCTCTTTGCTGCATTTTTGCTTTCGGAACAATACTTTGTTTTCTATCAACCTGGCAACTCGTATCTCAGCGATTGTAGTACATTAAAGGTAACTTATACACTGGGAAATGGACGCACTTGTTCACCTGTAAGAGGAGAGTTATGGAGCATCAGCATGCAGCAGCAGTGGTGGATGGGAGCTAACCGTCAAGACAAGCTGTTTCAGGGACATTCAATCTGACTGGACGATTCTGTCATGAAAGAGACTGTAACTGAACAAAGTAACAAAAGATGTCAATTTCACAGAGATCCAAGACCTCTGGATTTATTTATTTATTTGCTTTTGTCTGTATGACATATATCTTGTTTACATGTCTTGGTTTTAGACCACTGTAAGGTTGTGTATCAGCACTTGCACTGTATCTTTCGGCTTGTTGTCTTCACCCTGTGCTCTTTTTCCTTCCTTGAAGTCTAAAGACATGTCCACCTAAGCACCAAAGTCAGCTCACCCTGTCTTCCTTAACCCAAAGCCAAAAGGCAATGCAAACTGTAGTGTGCTCATACTCCTCCCTTTAGCTTAAGCTGAAATGAAACTTGTGCTCCTCTAACATTCCCTCATCCAAAATTTGTCTTCCTACCAGGCCCAAGAGTGGTTATGCAGATAACTTTGTCAAAGTTAAATTGATAAAGAAATCCGCAACCTAAATATAATTCAGCAGTCACACACCCTCTCCACAACCTGCAGTCATGTGTGTCTTCACCAGTTCCCCTAAGCACAAAGGTTTGAATGGGGTGTGAGAAGGCCATCTCAGTTAAAAGGTATCCACACATCCATCCTTCTATTCATCTGTCAGTTCATCCAGTGTCTATGTGCTTCCAGCCCCTTTATTTTCTACAAATGTACAAAATCTCCTTCTACTGTCAGCTCAATACAAAATGTGTTATATATTTAAAAAAATAATAATAATAAAACAGTGTTCTTATTGTGCTACACTGGCTCAATGTAACAAAGCTATTTTTACTATTTTCAGGTTATTTTCTTCATATATATTTTGCAGTTGTTCCAAATAAGTACAAGTTTAGAAAAATAAGCAGAAAAATCAATTTTGAAAATGAAAAGACTGTTCTGGGTCTAAATTTGCATTTGAGTTGTTCTCTTTCTGTATGCTTCCAATGTGCTTCAGACAACCAGTACTATTTATTATATCATTATCTTATGATTAGTATCATCATGATTAATATGATTATTAATAAATATTTCTTTCTTCAACAAAAACTCTTTGTTGTGTTTTAATACTTCTGGATTTGGAAAGAAACAGCACTGCTTTTTTAATAATGGGGGCAGCCGTAGCCTAATGGTTAGAGAAGCGGCTTTGGGACCAAAAGGTCACTGGCTCGATTCCCGAACCAGCAGGAAAAATGTGTGGTGGTGGGGAGTGAGCTGCACCTTCCCATCTTCCACCTTCAAGGCTGAAGTGCCCTTGAACAAGGCACCTAACCCCAACTGCTCTCTGGGTGCCCCCGATGTGTGTGGCAGCCCACTGCTCCAAGTGTGTGTACGTGCTCACTGTTTACGTGTGTGTGCTCACCTTGGATGGATTAAATGCAGAGGCAATAATTTCCCTTGCGGGATTAATACAGTATAGCAAAATCAAAAAAAAAAAATTTTTTTTTATTATTTTATATATATATATATATATATATATATATATATCGCACAGCACCTATATTCGGATCTGGAACTGCTAACAATCATTCAGAAAATTAAGCAAAATTAAGGAAGTCCATAAAAATAATTATAAAAATAACGGTTGTAGGTGAATTCCTGAATAGTCTTCATAAATAGGCAGTAGATTCACTACAACCCTGACCAGGATATGTTGGTCATTTAAAATGAATGAGTCAATAGAAGTTGCTGTATATATTAATTCTATTTAAAAGTTCTCATATAGAATATATATAAAGTAATGTGTATTTTATATATATATATATGACACATATATTTAAAGTATTTAATGGTAAAGTACAAATAAGTATGCCACAAACAAAACATACATTGTAATAAAATAAATTACTTTCTAGGTATTGTTGATTTTTCTATTTTTATACATACATAATACTAATAACATGTGTTGTGAGTTGACTTGAAGTGCAGTGAGTTGGCCTGCTCCTGACCTTATGTTACACACGGTTATTCAAATTATTGAAACGGCAGTATTTTGTAATTTAAAACATAATTTTTTACAAAGTATTTTGTCAGAGAATATGTGCTGTTCATTGTTGCATTGCAATCTTGGACATTTGTAGGTAATTGTTATTTTTTTATTGTGTATAATTTTGTTAATAATATTTTTATAGACCTTAGATGGCTAAGTAATGCCAGTAATTAATCAGTAGTTTTTATCAGAGAGCCATAGTTAGCTGATAGTTTTGCAGGAAAAAAATAAGAATCAGTAATTACTGTTTCAGACTCAGTAATTACTGATTAGTTAATAATGAACTCTTACTAACATACTGAGTAATTACCCAGTAGTTGTTTGTAGTTAATAGATGAGTGTAAGATGAGTTAATGTTAATGAAGAGCTCCTTATTCATTTCTCTTAGCTACTGCATAATTACCTGTGAGTTGTTAAACAGATAGTTGAAAGTAGTTTGAGGTGTTACCATAGAGTTTACTGTGGGTGAAAAAAAGACTTTCTTACCAGTATCTTCAAGATCTTCATCATCTTCAATTTTTTATCATTTTTATTCTTGATTTAAATTTTGTTTAGCTCTTTATTGTCATAACCCATGTCCAGCTGTATGGATTTACTACTGCTAGTTATTTGATATGAATATTCCAATGGCAAATTTTTAAAGACCTCTAGTATACAGAAACTGTTTGTCGATATAAAAGTAATTGAAATTTACTTTAACGTAATGCCATTGGACAGAAGAACAAATAGTGTGTAAATAGACCATTCAACTTTGTGGTGGGAAAGAATGACGCAGTGTTCGGCTGGAGTTCGGTGTGTAGTCAATGCCAGTGTTAAGATTCAGAATTGGGAGTGAAAAGAATGATGAGAGTTTTAGACCAATTTGTCTTAAATCCCCTGATGACCATAAGATAGAGTGTACCTGTCCATTCCCCCGATGATCATTTACCTACACAAAGCAAATGCACCATTGATCTCTCCTCTCTGTCCTCCAAACCAACACAAAGACGAACACTCATCTACACTAACAAACAAGGCTCAACTCTTCACATTGATCCCATGTTTCAGTTCTTTTTCATCACCTTGTTATACATGCTGTGAGGAGTCTCGTCCAATCAAACAAAGCTTTACATCTCTGCTAGATGTCACCTGAGGAACTGGATGAAAAATACTAAGCTGGACTCATCAGACCCAACAGTGTGTACATAAGACACAGAGCTCTCTCTCTCTCTCTCTCTCTCTCTCTCTCTCTCTCCCTTTCTCTCTCTCTCTCTCTCCCCCTCTCTCTCCCTCTCTCTCGATCTCTCTCTCTCTCTATCTCTCTCTCTTCTTGTATGCTATTCTATTTTTCATAATTACAAAAGGGTGCTTACATGTTCCTGTGGCCACTTTGGTGCAGTAACCTTCCTTTATCCCGCTGTCTTGAATTACAGGCACAGATACACGAAGCAGTTCTTAGAGGTAAGATTTACTACATATCCTAGAAAGGATATAGAAATTTGAAAAGGGAGATGATTTTTGGCCATCATTAGAAGAATTGGCTTATTGTTTTGAAAGCTTGATGCACAGAGTTTCAGACTCACAGCATAAAAGCAGGCCACTGCTGACATAAAGCGATAAAACTGCCATTCCCTGGATGAAGGCTATTAAGAGTACATGCCTGCTAGCCCCCTGTGCACTGCTGGGCTTACATTAATTACATGTGAATATTCTATGTTACAACAGGACCTATCCTTTCTTCTGAACACTCAGAGAGAGAGAGAGAGGGAGAAGTGAGCAAAAAACTGCCAAAGCATTAATACTAATCACTGGTGCGGTAAATTAATTTTGGATTGCTTCTCTGGGTTCATACAAAATTGTTTTGTTGAGGGTAAAAAGGAGATTAAGGCTTTAATTATACTTGGAAATTAATTCCAGAAAATAAATCTGCAGTTCTAAAGAGCTCTCTTTCATGGCGCTTATGTGGTGTCTGTCATGTGTTGAGCTTTTAATGAGAGGCAGCTGACACGGTAAAAATCACCTACTGTCAGTACTGTGACTGTTATTGTTACTACATTAAATCAGAGCTCATTATTTTATGGCCAATAATAACTAATATCATGTATTTTATATACAATATACTTATAGTATAGTGTCGTAAATGCATTCTCAATTTTTTATTAATTTATAATTGTTTTTTTTTTGTTTGTTTGTTTGTTTGTTTTTTTAACTGTCCTTAAATAATAAGTTCGAAAGTTGAGAATCTATTTCTGGGCAATGATAAAAGCTAGTCTACATATATTTAGAGTTTATGTAAATTGATTTTGTATCCTGGGAAACATCAGTGTTAGAACAATGGGTGGTGTTTCTATATTTAGGATATGTTTCAGGATATTTTAGGAATGTAGCCTTATAGAGAGTCTCTTGGGAGTTTTTGATTGTTATTTAGTATTTTTATACCTTCTGAATAATACCAAACAATTTATTCAGTAGAAACAGGACAACTTCAAGGAAGTGTGATGCTGTAGTTTTGTAATTTTGGCTCATGGGTGAGATTACCACCTCATATAAGAGTAAATATTTACTATAGAGTTGACTGGAGGAAAATAGAGAGAGAGTTTTTTTTTCTTCTCAGGTAAACTAAATGCTCATCCTGCTAAGTCGACATGTAAACATAAAAACCTCACGTACTTTGTCCTCCTAGCCCTGGATTCTTTGTCTCCTTTGTTTACTTGTTTAATTGAACTCAGGTCAGTTTTCCTAGCCACACCTTTGGTCTGAGACTTCACTAATCTGCCATCACAACTCTATTACCCTGCATCTCTCTCTCTCTCTCAGCACACACACACACACACACACACACTCCAGACTCAAGGACAAACACCACAACTCCCCAGTGTGTGTTCTGCCTACAAGTCTCCAGATCCCCCCGCAAACACGCCACCACATCAATGCTGAGCTACTGAGCCACCGCCAACTTGCAGCTCAGTGGAGTCAGTGAACAAAATGAAGAAGCAAACAAAAAGATGGTGTTCCACTCAGTCAACTCCCGTCTCAGCGGTCATGCTTTGACATTCAGTCCACATTGCTCCAAATTTGATATTTGTTTAACAGCTTGGGAAAAGATCCCCAAGTTATAGAAGATATACAGTACCATATGTTTTAAGTATAATCTCAGTGAGTATGAGTTACAAATTTTGTGTATTATGTAGGTAATTATAAGATGATTTTGTTTTGTAAAAAAATAAATAAATGATCCAATAAATAAATGACACCCACAGGTACCTCACAATTACTTGGAATAATAGGAAGGAACTGGAATGACTACAGTATTGATAAAAGTAATATATAGGCCTAAATAATAACATTTTATTTAATTTAAAATACATTTGAAATCTGAATTCTAACGAAAATATTTTGATATCAATATGTTTATCGTATCTGGTACAATATACTGGAAGGAAGTTTAATATGTAAAACACACAACCTTTCCATGCCATTGAGAGGGAATATGTTTGCCCTTACCACCAGATTAGTGGAAAGTTATTATCCAACTCTGAGATTTTTTTTTTTGTCCTATAACCTGTTAGTAGTTAGTAATTTCACAGTAATTTCACTATAATGTACTGTTATTTTGCTTAACTGTTTTTTGTTTGTTTGTTTGTTTGTTTTTTTACCAGAAATAAACACTTAGAGCCACCGTGTCACATCATCAGCCATACAATTAGATGGACATGGACACTGAGTACTACACTTCCCAGAACCCTTTGCAGTGATCCAGATTGCCTAATTACTGACTCTCATGTCATATGTCCTGTTACACTTGTTCACACTCACCAATATTATACATGCACTATTTAAGGACCTTTTCTGGGCATGCACCTTGCAAAGCATTAACATTGTCATTCAAGTCATGTTGTCCCAAGTTTCTCTAATTGTTATTCTGTGTATCATTCTCCACCTGTTTGCTTTAGACCTCACTTTTTTGCATGTGCCTTTATTATTCCGTCTGCTATGTGTTTTGACCCGTTGTATATTAACATGACTTCGCCTAACCCTTGATTTACCTGTTTGCTAGTTTGAACTTGACCTTGCCTAATAGTAGTACTTTGTGTCAGTTTACATTCAATTTGTTCAGATTTTAGTTCATGCTCATATATCTATGTTCATGCTTAGCTTGTTCAGTGGTGAGATTATACCTTGTTGCTATTTTCATGCTTTTCTGTACTACCTGTTAAGCTTACTGTTAGTTTTTGTTTGTGCACATTTTATTGTTTTATACTTTTTGTGCTTTCCCTGTGTTGGAGCTACCTTATACTCCTGTGGATTTCTTTCTTTCATATTGAAGACATTATATCTGCAAATATATTCACATCTCTATAGCCTCATTCTGTTGATGACACACTGTTTATACCACACCACACTGAGGGCTTTCATTTACAGCAAAATGGTGTGTTTTTTGTTTGGTTTTTGGTTTTTTTTGTACTGTATTATATGGTAAATTATTAAGCAAGTAAAGTAGTGCATTGGTTTACAAAATACCAGGAAAGTCAATGCAGTTTCAGGAAAGGGGTGTAAGAATGTAAAAAAAAAATTCTCTATGTGTCACCACCTATAAATTTTGTAATTTTGCATAAGTCTCTGTAAGCTACTCACCACACTACACTGGTGGTGCTGAAAAGACAGCTCCTCTCCCAATGTTCCACTACAGCTTGGTAGTTCAGCACGAACAGTATTTTGGACTTATGGTGCAACATGGCCATAGAAAGGTCCTGCTGGCTTTGTATGGATGGAAGGCAATAATTATGTGCCTGCGCTTAAGATCAGACGCATATTACTATTCACCTAGAAAATGGTTCTCTTTATTTTTCTTCTTTTTATTCTTCTTCTTCGGTTGCACTTAATGTGGCCCGAACAGCAAAGTGCACTCGCGCAATGTATATATCAAAACGTGCGTCTCGGCACCACAAAGTGTGCCATTGCTTTTGATTACCATTTCGCATTACCATGGCGACACAATTAGCCAAAAACCACATCAGAAAATCCCATTGAAATGAATGGGGAGAGGTCGACAAACAAACATAAAACTCACCTAACTTTGACGCCTCACCAACAAGCCATACTTTCACATAGAAACTTGGTTGAACTTTTAAAATGTAAAAACTGAAGTCATTTTGCTTTTGTTACCTTTTACAGTTTTCTCTTAATTGTTGTTCAAGTTTGACAAGGTTTTTTCAGTCTATGTGTGTGTTCATAATGGGTGTCTATTGCATGGAATGTTCTGGGCTAGAGTGAGAGGTGTAAAAAAAGTTTTTTTGACTCGGTCCTACTCCCAGAATTTGCACTCTACACCAATAAATTTTATATCAAATTGAAGAATAATTTGTGATATGTAACTTTCGAGTCAACACTACTTGTACGAGTTAAATGGTTAGCCTCTGACTGACAGCTGTACCATGAATTTCTCCATAAAAGTCAATACAAAAATTTGGTGTTTGACATCATTTAAAATTACGAGGGTCATTTTTACATTGTGACTCTTTCAATATCTTTTACAGTACAGCAAAATTATTTATATCACTGCATTCACCAAATTCTTGGCTCTCAAACACTGTCAACCTCATTGCGATGGGAAATACGGATTTCAAATCAGATCAAAAGCAAGACGTGTGCCATAGACATTTTTTCAGTTGAAAAGGCAGTGAAACTGTCAGTAACTGCCAGCTGAATCACCATGGCAACAACCAGCTGTGTAATGCACCTCATGCACACACCTGCAACTCGTTAAAACACAAAAACGAGTCACGCACACACATTGCCTGTTTGTTTGGCTGCAGACAGGCAGCTGGAATATGTAATAGAATAAATATGTAAATATGTATTGATATGTATGTATATCTAAATATGTATAGAGCCGGGCTAATTAATAGGTTTGTGTTGGCTACTTTATTCTTTTAAAAAGGTTTTTCTTTTAAATTCTTAAATAAATAATTTTTTGGATGGTTCTGTGTCACAACTGTTTTTTCATTACGTTTTCCCCGCATCACTCTGTCACATCCTGTTATAGTGGACCAATCACCTTTTGAGGTATCTGCTCTCCTCCCCTCATTTAGGATTGTTTTTATGACCCAGCCCTCATTGCAAATTAATTGAATAGCCCTGGTATAGAGCTTGGCTTAAACCCCACAATAATGGTTACAGTTAAAGCATATATGCTTTGATTCTTTGATTTATCACCACCTGTTTTGCCACAACTACTTAGAAACATATGTAAACTGTGAGGAATATTTCTGTGTTCTTCAGTTAAGCACGCCAGTTTTCATGTATTTTCCGGCAGCAGTTGAGCCACATCTCAAAATTTCTTTAGGAATTTTTCTAGTTATTCATCCTTATCAAGGTCTGCACTCCAGCACAAGAGTAAGCATGCTCCAATCTCATGTCATGTCTGATGTGCCACCCAATGTATTTCCCCACAGACGCCACCAGAGAGGACCCTCTCATTACAAAGAGTCTACTGCTAGCAGATTCCCAGCAGAGTCACCGGCATCCAGCAGAACCAGCTTGAATGGCCTTGGGCCTCCCTTCCACTACTCAGGAGTTTTTGGTCCTTATGATAGCACTAGCCAGGGATGCTCAAAGACTACTCACCAAGCGCATGGCATCAACAATATCAAGACATCCCTTCAAACAGGTCACTCAAAAAGAACACTGACTTAAGACTGAATGGAGTGTTGCCCTTGCCCCCCTGCTTTCTGAAGAGGAAGCCTCAGATTACACTACTCTCTGGAAATGACTCTTAACCCTGAGCCCAAATGACTCCCGTGACCCCACCCAGCCCTCACCTTGTTATGAACCCATGCCAACTGTCTGACTGTCATGGAAACCCTGGCTCATGGGCTGTGCCATCCACCTCATGACCCAGGTCATTGCCCCCACTGTCACTATGCACCTGAACAGGAGTCCAGTAACTATGCTGTTGGATGTGTAGTGCATCATCATGCTCATATGACTCTATGCCTCTTCCTATGCCATCCACCCCAGTAGCAGTTTGGGTGTCACCTTTGTACATGGGGATGTATGAGAAGCTGAAGTTGGTGTCAAAGGCTGCCAAGGTCAGCAGCCTCTTGTGGTGGGGTTGGTGCCTGAGTTGCCTGTGCTGCTTCTGGTGGGAAGAGACTGCCCAAGCCTCTAGATATCAACTATGAGGTTGGACAGACTTGAGGGGAAACCAGGGAACCAGGAGGCAGAGGTCTATATGATGACTCTGGCCAAGCAAATATCTGACCCTTCTGGCCCATGAGGATGGCAATGCATAGGAGACCAGAGCAGAAAGTGACCCCAGTCCTCCCACTGACTTTCTATGCTGCCTTAACAGGCTCTCAAGGAGGAGAACTTTGGGAGGGAAAAAAGGAGCACACTGCTGGAGCCAGGTGCTAAAAGTCAATAGGGAAACTAATAGCCAGAACAACCTCCTCCTTGACCTCCTCCTTGTCCAAAATTGACATCCTCATGCACCTGGCCCATACCCACCAGCTTGAATACCACTTGGGATCCCAGAACACACTAAATAAGCTCTGAGATCCAATGATAGTGGCTGGTTGGTTTTAAGGTAAAGAACTTTATTCAGCAGTGACCCACCTGCCAGAAAATATCACCCCAGAAACCAATGCTCATCCTACGTTCCTCCTCCCCATCATTGATGTCCCCTTTGAGCAGGAGGACATTGAGGACCATGAATACATATTGGTACTGGTGGACAATGCAGTGGTAGGGTTAACAGTGGACAGGCCAGGTAGCAGCATGCAGCAGCAGGGCTAACCACAAATAGGCCAAATAGCGGCACGCAGCAGTGGCTGGGCTTACAGACGAAAGGCCATGTAGCCTGGAAGTTATTTGCAATTAGGTGCAAGCACGTAATTTGCCTGTTCTTTGGCTCTGCAGTATTTTTACCATTTTTTACAAAGTTAGAAGCCAAGTGCCTAAAAATGAAAACGGTGGACATGGATGTGTAATCAAAATCAAGAATGTGTAGAGTGCAGATCTTTTGGATTTCTAGCTGCATGGAACTCTTCGAAAAAAACAATGAATTAAAGAATTATTAGCCCTGGACACTGCCTCAAAACCTTAAGACAATAGGGTCAGAACTGTTTTACTTATAACACTTTACCCTACTGAGTTTCTCTCAAAATATAAATGGTGAAATTCTCACCATACACTTAAGAATCATTATCAACAGAGTACACATATTTGCTGTTTTAAATGTCAAAATCCTTTTAAATGTGCCAGTCAATAACTGGCCTCCCTCATGGGGAGTAAACAGAAAATTTTAATAAAGTAATTAATGCAAAATTAATAAATGTCCCATAGTGCAGGATGAGTCATCAGACAGTTCAACATATTTAACAGGAAGGGAAAAGACAGGGGTTTTGATGTATTAAAAAAAAAAAAAAAAAAAATTTAAACTCGAATAATGTTTTCTGCCGTGTATTTTGCATATGTGGGGCTGTTGGTATAGTGGTTAGGGTGCTGGGTTTAATTCCCATCAGACCCCCATCATGCTAAGACCCCAGGGCAAGTGTGCCTCTTTCCACCCTGCAGTATAAATGGTCACCAGTAAATACTGGGAAGGTAACCTGCAAGGGACTAGCATCCCATCCAGGAGGAGTTGAACTCCTAGTCGCTTCATGCCATGGAAACCAGGATAACCTCTGCCCTGATGAGCCTGGCATTAGGCCTATTGGAAAGTTCCTGTCTATGTAAATGTAAAGACTACCCAATTGAGAGCTTACAGAAATTGTACCAAAATAAAGTAATATTATGGTAGTCTTGTTCAGCCAAAACAGAATGAAATGCAAAAAGGGTGATGGGGAGGGACAAACATGCACATTTTGTTTTAAAATATCGGCCAGGAAGCTGCTAAGTTTCCACTCTGGCACTCAAAATACAGTAGATGTGTTGGGTTTTAGTTTATATGTGCTAACGTGTAACATATGTTTTATTGGTCATAAACATACCAATGTAATCTATTCTGAATATGAGTTATCACATGTGTGTTTGCGTGTGTGTGTGTGTGTGTGTGTGTGTGTGTGTGTGTGTGTGTGTGTGAGAGAGAGAGAGAGAGAGAGAGAGAGA
>JBCNYH010000021.1:34169158-34183240 GCA_039654325.1 Tandanus tandanus
ATATATATATACATACAATATATATATACATACAATATATATCATACAATATATATAGATAATAACGAGTTACCAAGACGATCCACTGTCTATAACGCTCATGTCAGGGTCATGGGGAAAGTTGGAGTCAATCCCAGATGACTTTGAGTGAGAGGTACAGTAGGTTGCCATTCTGTTCCAGGGCAAACACAGAGACAAACAAGCATTCAGTCTTACATTCACGCCTGTGGGCTATTTCAAGTAGCCAGTTTACTTAATGTGAATTTCTTTGGACTGAGGGAGTAATCTCGAACACCTGGAGGAAACCCACACAAGTGCAGATTCAAACCCAGAACCTTCTTGCTGTGAGGCAACAGCACTAACCACTACACCAAAACAGTTAAACCTTCTGTACTGTTTGGGGTCCATCCTGTATACATTTTGACTACATCAGTGTTGTTCTGGGGTCAATTTGACCCGAAGCATTAAACATGAAGTTTTGCTGGCATCAGTTTTGCTGACTTTTTTCTTCCATTATTGTGTTTATTCTTAGAGTAAATTAGCATTATCCTCTATTAGTGGTATAACCTCCTTACCATTTATGTCATATTGAATCCCACACCATAGTTTTTCTGGTACATGCACACATGCACACCCATCTATGCAGACACATGCACTCTTCCTCTCTTTGTGTGCACAAAACTGTCCATCTTGAATGATGTAGAACAGGCTGCACTGACTTTTGTTTCTTTTATCTTAACTGTACTAGAGTCTTGCAGGGTCATGAAGCCTTTATGTTTTTTTGGGAGGGGGTTTTACCTCTCCTGCCCTTGTGTCTTATGGGGCCATCAACCACTACCCTTCCTTGCCTAAACGCATTACAGGGCTATCAACCACAGTACCTCCTTGCCCTAGTGCCTTGCGAGGCCATTAACCCCAACCCCTTCCTGCCCTAGTGCCTTGTGGGGCCATCAAACCCTACTCTCCTCTGCCCTAGCGCATTGTGGGGCCATCAACCCTTACCCCTTCCTGTCCTAGCACCTTCCGGGACCATCAAGCCCTACCCCTTACTGCCCTAGCGCCTTGCGGGGCCATCAAACCTTGTCCATCCTGACAGTGTTAATGCTTGCTGGTTGTACATAGTGTAAATTTGTATAAAATGGCCTGCGGATACAGAAACCCCCTTGTGGTGATTTGTATTAATATACTCATATGAATGTTCTAAAATTCAGTGTATATTACAGGTGGAAATTTATTTTGAGAATACAATTTTACACATGGAATGTGTTGAAAGTGGGTACTGCCACCCTTCAAGACTGAGTGGTGACTGGGTTGTCCTCAGTTACATGTTTATTTGCCCAATTATTTAGTGTTAATTAAGTTGGAAGCCTTCGCCATCAAGGCAGAACAGTAGCATCTGCCATTCAGTCGTGGGGATTGAGCAACTAAGCCTGTGAATCCAAGACAAGGGGGCCAGTTTCAACAGCAAATACAGCAAAGAAAGATGCATGCACGACTTTAGTGGACCAGTTAATGAAGTGATGTGAGGAGGGTAGGCCAGAGGGACAGGACAAAGTGCTGGCATCTGGGTGTGCAACCCATTAAAAGAGACTATTCTGTTGTTTGAACACCCATAAAAGGTTCATTAAAAAAAAGGGAGGCCTCCTTTAACACTTCCCTGTTGTGTACTAGCTATTCCCTAGTTGCATGAGGGTGACCATGGAGCAAGACTGGCCAATAAATGTTTTATAGTACAGTCACAGGGCAGTTTCCCACTCTCCCCTCATCCCAAGGCTCCAATCGGCCGCAATTAAAAGGGAATCATGTGAGTGGAACAATTGGCCGAATGCACCTTAGAGATCCCTCGTCTAGAGAGAAGGGGACCTCTAATGGTTTTTTAATGTAAATATTTGTTGACTTAACTGACGGGCCACAGGAACGTTAAAATCTGATTGAGGGAGCCCAAGGAGTTCTTCCATTGCAACTGCCTTTGCCAAATACAATTATGTCGAACACAGAGAAACTTTTAATCATTCCTGTTTTGTTCCTTTCAGAAGTGCCCTCCCTGGAGTGCTTCTTAATGTTTAATTCTGCCATGCTGGACAAAAAGAGGGAGGGTGTCATTCTTTCAGGCCCCGGGCAGCCAAGAGTCATGTTAGCAGACCTCCATTAGAGCTTAGCTGTAGGAGGGGCCAGAGGTCACCTAAGACCTTAGTCACTCAAGCAGCAAATACCCCTTTAGCTTTAGAGGAGCCTGAGTATCTGGCTGTCAGTCTTTCCCTGTCTCCATCTCCCCTTCTCTCTCCCTCTCCTCCTTGCTCTTCTTCAGCTTCACTCTCTTTGCTCTTCTTGACACTGCAGTGCCGCACCTTTCCATGGTGTGCTCAGTAGAAATAAAGATGATTCTGGAAGAGTTGTGGGGTGTTCCAAGGGACTGAAAAAGTATTACTTCCATGCATTATCTGAACCTTTGCTCCCCCACTATGGGGATGTGCTGCTAAATTCCTAAAGATACCCCCCCAACAAATGAAGCCATTTCAGGCTAGCCCTAATGCCAAAAGATGTAACCTGTAATATTCATTCAAAGAATAAAGCCCACAATTTGATAAATGATCTGCTCATATAATGTGAGCGTCAAGCTCATTTAAGCCTTTTCACCCAATATAATCTGACATCAGAGGCACAAATGGAGTGAGAATTACTCTTTATATTGGATTGGGTGTGAATGAAATGCCAGTTTAATACAGTAAGGGTTAATTCAACAGTGGTAATTTTACTGTGTGCAGAGCAATTTTAACATATTGCAGTCTTTGGCTATTACACATGCAGAGGCAGGCTGCAAAAATGAAGGATTTTGATTGCAAGTCATTAGGCGAGATAGGGTGAAGAACAGCATGGGGAGTTCATGTAACACTCTTTCCCTCCTTCATCTCTGACATAGGCAAGCAAGAATTCAATCTTTAATGTATAATAAAACATAATAAAAATTAAACCCACAAGATTTTGTTTTAAAATGCAGCAGTACATTTGGGTACATTCGGCATGAAATTTTTATGTTGCCAGCAGGCTTCAGAAGTAGATTATTTATTATATATCGGCATATGCTAATAAATATGCCTCAACATATTCAAAGTGCACGTCAAATTAAAAATTGATATTGCTTGTGGCCGTTAGACATAGAATATGCATGCTGAGCTGTTACAGACGTTCAATACTGGCAGACTTGTTTCAGGGGTTGCAGTCCAACCTGCAGACCTGCACATCTCTCCCACTGCAGGAGAGCAAACTTTACCAGATTAAATCAGCAGTTTAGTGCATTTACACACACCAGCCCCAATCATCTTAGCTTGGTCTCCCCAGTGAATTGTTGGTATTTAATCCTGTATATAAAGATTTGCTGGTGGTACAAAGATTTGCGAATGAAGGTCTTGTACATTATATATTCCTTATCTAAAGCAATTCAGTGTTATTCCCAGGTGAATACTCTAGAGGAGACATAATTAATAATCATCATGCCGCTCCTTCTAGATTGCTTATTAATAAACTCCCATGAGATTTAGAGTTTAATTGACAGTAAATGGAGCCAAAACCAAAAATAGCCACTTTCATTTGTCTCTATGATTCATTAAATCATACCACAACAGTCAAGTGTAGTGTTTCATTGCTCTACAAATTAATGATGAAAGGTTGTTTTAATACTGATGATGTAGGTCTGTGCATGTGTCTCAGATATCATCTCAGATTAGAAACATCATTTAGTGTTGGGCACTTGTCTTTTCAGGCATCTCTCCAATTCTTCCCGTTATCTGGTTCTGTAATGAATAAGATCTCTATGAATATAATGTGCAGAATTGAGAGCTCTTGTGGTTAGGAAGTCAGTGGCAAACTTACAGCCAGGGACACATACAGCCAAGTGTGCCATCCAGTGGCCATCCTGCAGAAATTCAGCCTCGGTGATGAATCCTGCAAACCTGCCTGTGGAGTCGCATTTACATTCAAGGCTGGAACATGCTTGATTTAGCAAGTCAGCTAATTACCAAGCCTTAATTGATTAAATCAGGCACTGAATGCCAGGAAACATTGAACTGCTACATGTGAACACTTCAAGATTAGAAATGCTCACCTTTGTTACTGAAAATATTGGAATTATGAATTAATTGCTCTAATATCAAATTCAATTGTTTGCATATTAAATGAAGTTGAAGTTTATTTTCTTGACTATGGTTTATACAGCTTGGTTTTGTGCCTTAGTGTGAAGTCACATTTAAAGATATGCAGAATCACTGCATATTTAGTCTTTGAGAAAACATACAACTGCCAAAACAAAAAATAGGTATGCTTGCCTTCTTTAGCAGACTTCAATGAAATCTTTAGAATATTGATAGAGTGAACTGATGGAATAAAGCTTAAAGTCAGAGTACCTAGAGAGAGGCTTCCTAAAGCAGTCAGTTCCAGGTATCTTCACACAAGCCTACCCTGAGCGAGTAGGGAATTGATGGCACTCAGCAGCCCCTGGAAACAGATGCCAGCACACCAGCGAAGGACTTCAAGGACTAGCCGTTGACAGGTGAGCCACTCCAGCGAGCACAAATTGTCCTCTCTCCTCTGAAAAGTGCTTAGCTCGTCTTCTGCCAGGCCTAGGGAGGGGTAATGGCTGTTATATGGGTGGAGAGTGATGGAAATAGGTTACAGCTGGAGCATTTTGCTGGCTTTTGCACCAAGCTTTTAGCGCTTACTCTTCCTGCTATTTGCCTCCTTTTCCCCCCACGCTATGGCAACAGTACAGTCGGAAAGGTTCACAATGCAAGACTGGCAATGAAGCAGAGAGGCCAAAGGATCACGCAGAGGCAGCTCAGCTTGTCGAACTCAAGGCCACTAGGGCAAGTGAAAAGCAGAAAAACAGAGCTCTGTATCAAGAGGAGACGAGAAGATGAGAGCGGAAAGGATGTGAAAGGGCAGGAGAGTAGTGGAGGGTCAGATGAGCTCAGATGAGTGGAGATAATTCAGCAGCCTCAGTAATAATCTAAACTAAATCTTCTAAATAAATCTTCTGAAATAAAACTAAGTCTGAACTTAACTAATCTAAATAATCTAAATGCAGGCTAGAGAAGAAAAAAACAAGATGAATATCTTTGGCTCAGTATGAAAGCAAAGAGCTGCAGGAACTGACCAGCAAGATATTTTACTCATCTTAAACTTGAATGATACAATTAGATCATTTACATGGTTCAAGAACACTCAGTGAATGTAATATTACTGTAGAAAGTGTTTGATTTTTTTTTTTTTAATCATAAAATACAAAGAAGGGAAATTTCCGTGATGCTTAAAATATACTGTCATAAACTGTATCTAAATGTAAAAGTTTAAGTTTTCATGATCTGCAGTTCACTTTCTTCAGTTGTACCTCAACAGACAGTGCTTCAGAATGCTCCCCAGTGGGAATCACTGACAGGCTGAATGACTGTCCAAAATGAAATATGAAAAGAAACATATTCAGAAACAGTTGCACTTATAGACACAGATATAGTATAAAATGATGGAAGTGGATTAATATATTGTAGATTCAGTACCCACATTCAAATTTCCTGCTTGTCCATACAGAAAATGATTACTCACTTACTCACTATCTCAGCAAAGAGATAGTGAAACTCTGGGCAAAGGCGGTACACCCTGAATTACATTTTGAACAGCTCGCCAGAGAGTCACAGGGCAACACACACAACCATTTACACTCACACTCATACCTAGGGTGAATTTAGAACAGCCAATTAACCTAATGTGTATGTTTTTGGATTGTGGGAGGAAACTGGAGTACGTACGCAAGCACTGTGAGAACACACACACTCCACCCAAAAACGACCAAGCCCTGAAATCGAACCCAGGACCTTCTTGCTGTAAGGTAGATGGACTAACCCACACCATCGTGCCGCCCAGAAAAAGATTAGCACACTGAAATATTTGCTACATTTGGTGGCATTTGTCATTTTTATTCCTTGCACATTTAATTAAACTGTTATATTGAAAGAACATCTGTGATATTAGCTACTATGCTCATTGGCTGTACTCTTTCTTCTGAATTGATTGTCAATGAGCCAGAAGTATTAACTCAATGGACTCGATTAAAAAAAAAAAAATTATCAATTATTTGTGTGTGACACTTCATACACCTGTGAAATAATGATCTGAAATATTTTGTATTAATAGAAAAAGAAAGAAATGCAATAAAATGCATGCTATATGACCACGAGCGCACATTGGAAATAGAGGCTTAATTAGAGGAAATTATTTCTGACCGATCGATTTCAAGAGCTCGGTTCAGCAGAGCCATCACTGTTTCCGGCCATTTCACTCAATTGTACATTTTGCTTGGCTCTGGGCTTGCTTTAGACATTCTAGTTGATTTTTCCCAGAGTTGCTAATACAGCTTTTATAGCATCTTTATACTCTATTTGATTACTGCTTGCTAGTAAAAAGGTTTTAAAATCAAATTACGTGTCTTCATCAAGCAGACAATCTGAATAATAAGAGAAAGGTATATCTTGTCAGGGTTTTTTCCCCTCTATGTAACATTTGCTGCTCATTCTTGCTAGTGGCTACATGGCAGTGGTCCAGAGCTTGCACTGAAAATCTAATTTGAGAGGCTGTGGTAGAGCCAAGACCAGAAGCCAAACATAAATCTGCTCACCGTAGAGCTGGCCAAGCAGTAACTTCCAGTGCTATCACCACCCGTATCTGATTCATCTCTCTCTCTCTCTCTCTCTCTCTCTCTCTCTCTCTCTCGCTCTCTCTCTCTCTCTCACTTTCTCTCTCTCTCTCTCTCTCTCTCTCTCTCTCTCTCTCTCTCTCTCTCTCTCTCTGTGTCTCTGTCAAACAGGATCAGTAGCACAGATGCGCAGAGTTAGCATAAGCCTAACTGGCTTAAACGAAAAGCGCTCCCGGAAGACACCTAAAAGGGAGCTAAAAGCCTTGGAATGCAAGGCTGTGTTGTCGTGTCTGCAGAAAAAGGTTGCTTTTGGAGCAAACCTGCTTTTGTGCCCCTTTTATACCATCTGATGGCCCATTATCATTCAGATAAAAGCCCATCAAGAGAGAAGCACACATCAGCATCTATCCAGGCAATGCTGGACACACAGCTTTAAGATGACTTAACTTTTTTTTTTAACTGCCACTAGACCAGCTCGCTTTAATGACTGCGGCTTTATCTTGAACCTCTAAAGATAACGCTAACCTCACTCACTCACTTTCAGTAATCGCTTTATCCTGGCCATGGTCTCAGAGAATCTGGAACACTAGGAGCAAAGAGAAAGACTTTACCCCAGGTGCAATGTAAGTCTGTCATATGCACATACATTCACACAATCATTCACACAAAGGGGCAATTTAGCATCACCAATCCACCTACCTGCATATTTTTGAGCTGTGGGAGGAAACCGACAAAGGTGGACTCTACAATTTTATAAACATGGCATGTTGGTGCAGTAGCTAATGTTGTTGCCTCATAGCTTCAGGATCTCTGATTCGATCCTGACCTTAGGGGCCTGAGCTGACATCCAATTTGCTCCCACCTCTCAGATATATGTGTGGAGGAGGATTGGCTAGGCTAAAATGTCAGTAGATATGTGTGTGTGCTGCTTTGTAATGGTCTTGTGTTTAGGGGTGGAATAAGTACTGAGAAATTACATTTAAGTGAAAGTATAGATAATGTGCCAAATCTTTCTCAGTTCAAAGTAGCATCCAGCTGAAAAAGTATTCAGCCTTAAAAAAAATGCATTCAAGGTAATAAAAAAGCTGCTGCTTTGATAAATACTCATAACTTAAAAAATAAAAAAATAAGTAAATGTTTTTAACTGACTGCATGCAGTTAATAATAGCGGAGCTCCCACAAGCGGAGCCCAACTGTTAAGAAAAAAACGCTAACCATTGAGTTGCTTTTGGAATATCAAGAGCCTGAAGTGTCCACCCCTCCAGCGTAATTGTATTCATGGGAATTCTGTAGTGATATTTCTCATGCCGGTGTATAATCGTCATAATGGGAATGAATCTCTGAGTAATGGTAATTTCTTCTACTTTTTCTTCCCCTCCAAACTGTAACTTTTTTAATAAAATAAAATACACTTTAACAACGTAAGCATAATTCTATGTGCCATATGTAATAGGTATTTTTGTCTTTATGGCTCAGTGGTTAAGGCTTTAGGTTGCTAATCTAAAAGTTGGGGGTTCAAGCCCCAGTATCACCAAGCTGCCACTGTTGGGCCCTTGAGCAAGGCCTTTAACCCACAATTGCTCAGTTGTATAAAAAAAAATGTAAGTTACTCTGGATAAGGGTGTCTGCTAAATGCCGTAAATGAATAGAAAGGCATTGAGGAATCACATGACGTTTCTGTTGCATATAACGTGCTCATGGAAGTAAACCTATCCAACAGAATGGCATCTCGCTACCCTGTGGTAATATTGGGTTTACATTAAAGAAATCTTATCTCAACAGTGTAACACTTTCAGACAATATCAAAACTTTGAGGAGGGGGCAGTCATAGCGTGATGGTTAGATGATATTACATCATCTATGGTGTCATCAAAACGAATTCACATTCAAACCTTGTGTCAGAAGTTCATTTTTTTGGAGCTGCGCTTAGGCAGTCTTTATACTATGTTTTCATGTATAAAATAGGGGCAGTGGTGACCCGGTAGTAGGGTGCTGGATTACTGATCCCAAGGTCGGGGGTTCAAGCCCCACTATCAACGGGATGTCACTGCTGTCCCCCCAGTGCTGCTAACTGGGTTATCAAATGCTGGCCATGTCTCTTACTGTCTATGGTGAGAGGCATGTAAAAGAACCATTGCTGATTTTCGTAAAGAGAAGGCTGCATTGCCGTCAGCGTGTTTCTATCCTACGATGGCCTGGTGAGCTGTCCAGGGTGTACTCTGCCCTCGCCCAGAGTCGGCTGAGATGGGCACCAGCCTCCCCACAACTATCCCTAATTAGGATTAAGCGGTCCAGAAAATGAATGTATAAAATAACTTTTCCTACTTATCTTAGACTTAACTTAGACAACTATATCATTCTACCTGAAAACATCATTCACTTATTATCTGTTTACTGGTCATGTGCATGAATAGCATTGCATTTTTTTTAATGAATCATTTAGAACAAACAGGTGGCATGGTGGTGTAGTGGTTAGTACTGTCGCCTTACAGCAAGAAAGGTTCTGTGTTTGAACGTTTCAAATGTGGGTTTCCACCAGGTGCACTGGTTTCCTCCCATAGTCCGAATCCATGTAGAGAAGGTCAACTGACTACTCTAACTGTGAGTATGAATGGTTGTTTGCTTTTTTTTTAACCCTGTGATTGATTAGTGGCCTGTTCAGGGTGTTCCTCTCCTCTTTCCCAAAGTTATCTGGGATTGGCTCCAGCTTTCCAAACAGCCCTCAAGAAAAGTGATATAAATGATGGATAGATGGATAAAAAGTAGAAATAAAATATACTGTAAATAACAATGCTTTGCTATATGTCCAGATAACGTTAATAAATTAGTGAAATTTATGATATCCTGCTTTTTTAAATGAGTTTGAGTTCATTCCAGGAGGCACGGTGGCGTAGTGGTTACCACAGCCACCTCACATCAAGAAGGTCCTGGGTTCGATTCCTGGGCTCGGATGTTTCTGTGTGGAGTGTGCATGTTCTCTCCGTGCTTGTGTGGGTTTCTTCTGGGTACTCTAGTTTCCTCCCACAGTCCAGTGACATCCACAGGCTATCTGGCTGTTCAAAACTGACTCTAGTTGTGAGTGTGATTATGAATGGTGCCCTGTGATGGTCTGGCGAGCTATTCAAGGTGTACCCCGCCTTTGCCCAGTGTCGGCTGAGATAGGTATCAGCCTCCCTGTGACCCCAGTAGGATTAAGCAATTCTGCAAGTAAGTGAGTTCAATCCATCTAGGGAGGCAAATGATGTGCTTCCATTTTATACCCCATTCACAGTCACACTGAAAAATTATTTATTTAATACTATTATGTTGTAATGGTTTTGTGTGGAAATGGGAGCAAAAGCAAGTTGGCATATAAATTTATACCCTGCTAAACTTTAATGATGCCACAGCTCCAGTAGAAACAGAAATCACTGGTTTAACACAGTATGTCCCATGCTGAAGTTGTTGGTGATGATGTAACTAATGATGCAGTCATACAGAGCTACTGAATAATCTGAATACTCATACAACAGTCCAGGGGCTTATCCATATTCAAATTTCTAACAAGCACAGTACTTTAAAGACTAAATAAAAGTATAAGGAGTAAAAAGTGAATTCTTTCTCTTGGAAAGTAAGAGTACAACTGTGCAATATATCAAAAAATAAGATGCAAAGTATAACTACCTCAAATTCAAGTACAATTGGTCGAATATTTCCCAGCCCTGCTGCTATCCCATTTTTGCTGTATTCCCACTCATGCCCAGTATTCCCACAAATTCGGATATACCATTATCATGAACAGGATAAAGAGTGATTGAACAGTCTGACCTGGTTATGTTGAGTCCTGTTTTAAATAAAGAAAAAGGTACACATTCAATGTGTCACAGTTGTTGTGACCAAGGAGTTAAATGAATAGCCTGCTTGCTCATCTGGGATTCATGGTCCTAGTCATCACCATAGTGAAGCATTAAACTTACACCAAACAATATTTTGAAGAATGTGTTGTCATCAGTTCAGTAACCACAAGAGGGTGACAAAGGATTTCTGTTTATTGTATCCACAGTACACATAATAGTTTCAAAAATAGAGTTGTCTGTGTAGGGTTTTTTTTTTTCTTTTTCTTTTTTTAAAGAATAATTTTATTAGAATTTATTTGTATGAATGCCAGAATCAGCATGAAAGGCATTGACATCTGGACTGCATCACGGCTTTGTTTACCCACATGCTGCTAAACTCATCATGTGTTATGTGCATAGATGTGATGCATTATCATAATATATGTGTTAATGACTGTAATAAAACTGAAAGTGAGAGCACCACATACACAGACTCACTGACAATTGCCAATAATTGCATTATCAATCTGTCAATGATAATAGCAGAATTAAAGCTACCACACTGTATTTACAGCAGTTAAAGTCATAGGCAAATGTCTGCATCTCAACTATGCATTGTAAGAGACTGTTGTTAAGAGTACTACTGCTGTCATTTAGCTTTAAGTGGACAGAGTATGGTACTTTTTAGAATCTAATATATCTACAAACTTCTCAGACTTTTTCTGGGTTAAGTATTCTTGGTCACTGAACACCAGTTTATATAAAAAGTAGCAATTACTTTGTGTTTTTATTTATTTATATTTGATGACTATGCCTATTCATCATTTATGTAAATTATATTTGTATTTTTTATAGTTTAAATGATGTTGAAATAACTGGTCTGTAACACATGGAGTCATTTTCCATTCATTTCAGTCAAAGAAAGAAGAACATTTACAGCTGTTAACAATAAAAATTCCTCCTCCTGAGGCCTGCACTTCACCACTTAATAAGTATTTCCTGTAAAGGACCATGAGCTGAGATCTTTCTCTCTCATTTCATGGAGTTTAATATTCAGGATGGATTTAAAAACCTTTAAAATAACAAATCATAAATAAAGTATTTCACCTTAAGGTTAAATCACTCATTTTAAAGATATTTCCGGGGAAATAAATATCTTTTTTTTTGTGCATTTTTATGCATTGTTAACATTGTTTATGTTATTTGAGTGTAAAAAATTCTCTATATGCAATTTGTACAGTAACAATACAAAAATACACTAAGTATAGACTCCTATTCCTGATAATATGTGCTTGTTCAACAGTACCACTGAACTGCGTCGTACTTGATCAGAGCATAATGCAACATATCCCATCAACTACAGTAGTGCAAGATGTAGTGCCAAACCCAGAATAAAAACAGGCAGTCATGTGCTGTGTTGACCCATGAAATAAAACCACAATAACACCACTCTCTTTTATAGCTAAGCTTAAGAAAATAAATAGTTAAGTATAATAATATAATAGAGGTCATAAGCCACATTTTATTTTGCTCCCTGGTTTAGCTTTATGCTCCCAGCACGCCTGATATTTCCCTGTCTCTGTATACTTTATACTCAGATTAAATAAATCTAGAAGGACTGTGCAATAAAAAGTATATAAAATAAGCAGTAAGGTAATATTTTCATGGCTCTATTCAAAGGTAAGTATGTTACACCTGCTAGTACATCATTCAGGTCTGCTAACCTTCACTCTTGGTTTTGATGAGGTAGCCACTAAACGTGACGTAGGTATCAAAATCATCACTGAAGATGGCATTCTCTCTCTCACCCTTATAGAGACGAACCCACACCTCGTCGTCTCGCTCCAGCTCCAGCATCAGGCTCTGGCTCTGCATGATGGAGCGATCACTGGGCTGTGCATACAGAATGGCCATCTCCTGCTCATTTTTCATAACATGCAGGTAGGTCTCCTTCTGGTTCCATGTGTGCACGTTAAGGCTGAAGAAGTAAATTCCTGGCACGTAGCAAAAGAATTTACCTGTAAACATGTTGAAATGGCCATACAGGTTGACTAATTCTGTGTCAAATACCAGCGTCTGGTAATAGTCATTGCTATGCAGGGCTTTCTTTCGTCCTACAGAGAAGGCAGAATAGTAGGATTTACAAGGTTCTCCTGGTGTTCCCATATTGCCCTTGGAGCCCTTTAAGCCACTGACTCCTTTTGGGCCTGCCTGCCCTGTCTTGCCTACTTTGCCATAGGGTCCACGCTGGCCGCTTTCTCCTTTTTCCCCTAAGTGGAAGAGGAAGCATTAATATGCTGCAGGTTTGAATAGGATATTACACTGCACTGTACATTTTTAAAGAATATAAGTATTAAATATCTTATAAAATATCTGCATTACATTTTTATCTGCATAAAAATACAAAGTAAATGTCATTAAGTATGTGGGTCACATTCAAAGCCACTGTCACACCACAATCCCCGAGGGCTGGTTTATTTCTGCACTGAGGTGTATCTGTAGAACAGTGTATCATAAACCAGAAAATGTAAACTAAAATTCTAACTTTCTTTGTCATATCCAATAATTTGTAATGTTTTAACTTGTGTAGTTAATGAAAAAAAGGAAACATGCTGTTAGATTCTTAGGGTGGTGTCTGCAATAAAATGTCTTATGTATGATTAAACTCTTGCATCTGGAAAGCTATCAAATAACAGCAGAAACAAGTTTCTATCAGGGATTATTCTTTTCATGCGTTTGCATCACGGTGAGCTGTTCAGGGTGTATCCTGCCTTTGCCCAGTGTCGGCTGAGTTATGAGATAAAAAAGGTTACAGCTGTGAAATCTTTGGTTTATTATTCCTCTGGTAAAACAAAACTCTCCTTTGTTTATGGCTCAGTGACTGCTCTTTTTCACATTCCGTTTTTTTTTAATTCTTGTTTGCTTCATGCAATGCTGCCCCCTAGTGTATGAAGGCAGACACTTACAAAAACATCCACACACAACCTCTTGACATGCTCACAGAAATATGCTTACAGAGGAATTATCCTGGCCTTAATCTCACTAAGTGGAAAAAGAAATGATCGGTTGACAGCTTATTCATTAACTGAATTTTTTAACCCTGCACAAAAAAAATACAAAGCCTTAATAACTGACAATGTCTTCAATATTGTAATATGTATCCAGTTTTTCCTATTATAAGACTGCAGTACAGTATGACAATTAAACCCATTTCTAGTTTTGTATCAATTTCAAAAACCTTATTTTTTATGTAAACAGTATACATATGTATATGCTGTATATATCATTCAAAATATAGAATTCATTCATTCATTTGCCAAACCATTCATTCATTTGCCAAAAGGAGGCTGGAGCCAATCTCAGCCGACTATTGGCAAAGGTGGGGTACACCATGAACAGTTCGCCAGTCTATCGCAGGGCCAACAGCCATGCAACCATTCACAGTCACACTCATACCTAGGGGCAATTTGGAAAAGTACCTGTAGGAAACTCATTCAAACACAGGGGGGGACATGCAAGCTCTCTCTCTCTCTCTCAGATCGGAAGACACATCTGAACTCCAGTCACGCGTATCTATCTGGGGGT
>JBCNYH010000021.1:34188343-34202955 GCA_039654325.1 Tandanus tandanus
GAGAGAGAGAGAGAGAGAGAGAGAGAGAGAGAGAGGTATATATATATAGAAGTGCTAACCACTATGCCACCGTGCCACCCGAAATCTGTTCATATTCAAGATATTTTCACTTTGAAAGATATACTTTCCTTAAAAAATGTTTTTGCCACTAAAATAACCTCTGTGCAGTGAAGTAAATTATAGATGTATATAAACTATGTACCTTTAAGGATGGTGATGTTTATATGTGGAACCACTTGGTATTGTGGGTAAGTGCTGCCATATGGGGGAGGCTCCTCTCCTGGGTCACAACATCGTTGACACTCGGTCGTCCTGCGGTCACTGCTGGAGAGGAAATCTTATCACCTTCTTCAATGTTATTATTATCATCACCGTGTCTTCATTAACAGCCATTATTATGTGGATGTTGCATTTGCTAATTGCATAAGATTATTAATGGATTTCTTTAGTTTGGTTGAGTATTGTGAATTGATCATGGTCTTATGAAATAAATTGTTAAATGTTATGCTGCTGATACCTGGTGTCTCGGTGGTATTCTGTGGTTTGGTGGCGATCTCTGGAGTCATAGCGATCATGGTCTGTCTCAGTGTAAGGGGTCCTGTATAGTTCGGCCCATGTTGCACACATCAGTAGAAGTAATCCTACACTCATCACTGGTACGGGGGTCCCATGGCAACTACATATCTGGGCCATCTGTAAGAATTGTTGTTGTTGTAACACAATAAAACATATAATCAATTTGAACAAAAAGATGACATTTGTTGGTTGCAAAAGTATTTAACCCCCTGAATCGATACCTGGTAGAAGCTGGGACAATATTTGAAAGAGTTGTCTAAAAGTTAGACATTACAAACCTCTTTCAAGTGACAAAATGCAGACCAAGAATTTTATGTGCAGTCCGATTTTAAATCATTTTGCATCGTGATGCTTATGCACAGCAATTTTTTATGTAAATACCTCTGGCAGTATTTATGGTTCAGTTATCAACACAATTCCAGATGTATGTGGTCTGAGATCTTACTGTATTGGGTTAAAGTAGCTTTGTGGTGAATGTTTTGTGTAGTGGTATTACAGCAATAAATTGTTTGCATGACCAGTGTAATGTTTAATCCTCATAGCAGACATTTTTATATTACACTGTAGAAGCAGCAGTGAAGTGGGTATTTTAGGATTTAAAAATGAGACAGTTAGTTTTAGGTCATGCAAAGTGTTGTCAGGTTCATAAGATGTGCAGCATTTAAAAGCTGCATTTATAAGAATGCAAAAAAAAAATTTTAATTCAAGTTCAAAAATGACCTTGATTGTTTACTTAATATACAGCTATGGAAAAAAATTTAAAAGACCACATTTAATGGGTTTCACTTTAAAAGTGGTTTCTTGTTGTTTTTTCCATTTCAGTATTCAAAGAATGAAAAAGTTTAAATATTTATTTTGGCATCCTAAACAGCATCCTGAAGAGAATACCTGAAAGAAAGTGTGAAGGGATGAATAGTGTCTGCTGAATCACAAGAAATGTTAGATTGTTGTAAAGCACTAAGGTGTTCAGCTAATGCTTTTTACATGAATTAAACTGACCACGGTTCAGTTAGTGTATGTGCAGGATCAATGTTGTTAGAAATTGATTATAAAGCTAGCAACGTGATGGCTAGAATCAGGAATTCAATTTTAAACAGAAGAATCTTAAATTAAATACAACTTGCGCTACCCAAGTGCAATTATTTAGTAGCTTATAACAGCTCATCCTGGGATTGATGTAAAAATAATGTCTAATTCTTAACATTTTCACTATAGCCTCTGCTGCATTGCCTTCCTTCCTTTACCATTTCTAAGGAACGTTCTTTTTCTAAATAAAGAAATGGTTAATGGTCTTTTCAATAAGGCCTTGCGACCTTGAGGAAAAACAGCCCTGACAGTAGCATTTGGCCAATTGATTGACCAACAATTACACAATAGCACTTTCATTGGCTTTGTCTTAGACCTCATCGAGATTCTACTTGCCACTTCTCCTCTTGAGTAATTGCTTGAATAGTAGCAATTAACCTCAGGTCAGTTCTATACATCTGATCTTTTCTGATGCGCTGTTTCAAAGTAGACCCGAGTGCTTAAGAGATTGTTTTTTTGGGGGGAATACAGACTGGTTCCTGTCTCATCAACTGTTTAAAAGGTCTTGTGAGAGAAATTTGCATGAACTAAGGGGCTGGTGAACAAAGCTCTGCATGCCGCCACATTTTTGTACAGTTGCAGTAAATTACACTGAGATTGGGAACATTCAGGATGACTTACAAGTATTGTTTTTGGCCTGTGGTTTTAAAGGTTTGAACTGGTATAACAGCTTAGACAAGAATTCACAGTGAACTTACACTGCTGACAAATATTCATTTTAAATCAGTGACAAATACAATGTCTGAATATCCTTTCATGGAAAATTGGAAACTGAGTACACGGGGAATTTAGGTTAAAATGTTCATATACAGATTTATTGTTTTCATTAAAGCCCTTTTTCAAGCACAAGAGCTACAGTAGGGTCACTTAAATAAATGAATAGGTACATGTGACAAAGGCACCCTGCCTCTGCCTCACTGTATGAATGTCCTCAAGCTGGCTGTGATTCTCAGAGCAACCTAATTTCTCAGTGCACACCACTGAGCCAAACAAGTAATGTGGGTGACTTAACACAAACAGTCTGGGCTATACACAGAAATACACAGCAGTGATTTTGTCTTCTCTCCTGAGCTGAAAGAAATGGAAAAATACTTCATGCAGGACACTGTAACTGTTTCTAGCTGAGCAGACTCTAAATACAGCAGATTTACAGACTAAGCAAATGACACGGTTAAGCTATGTTGATAGTACGACAGTTGTACCAGGTCACATTTCAACAACAGCAGACACTCTGTTGCACATTTTATTTACTGTTTCTGGTCTGGCAATGTTTGTTGATGAGAGAGGTCAGAAGAGAATGATTTGAAGCATTTGAGTTTAATAGGAAGTTTTAGAAATCAAATAATTATTCTTTATAATCATAGTGCACCAAAAAGCAGCTCATAATAGAGAATATGTTAAAAGAAAATGAAAGGAATGCCTTCCAAACAATCCTGTTACATTGAAAATGTGTAAATTTTCATCATCGGGTGGTATTACATGCATTTTCAAAGTAGCAATTTGCTAACATGCATTCAAAGGTTTGCATTAGCCTGTTTGAAAAGGCTGCACGCAAGTGTGAAATCATGAGAATAGGATGTAGACATGCCAGTTACAATAAGACAAGATAACGGCAAAAATAACATTATACAGATATTAAACTAACAAACCAGATATAAACTAATGAACTTCTTAATATAGTAAAGCTGCACATAATACTACATGACATTTACATACATCAGACAAGCACTGCTTGTATACATGAATACATGGTATATACCTCAGTGCAGGGTCCCCGCCATCCCCTTCCCCGTCCCCCCCGTGAGATGATTTATTACACACATTTATTTTTTCCACAAAGCAGATTTTATTAAAGCAGTGTGTTTAGATGGGTACAGACATAAACTTATTCAGTTTGGGTTTAATTCCCCTTTAAGCCTGAGGCAGATGGGCTACAACAGCAGAAGGCCACATCTCCTACCAGCCGAAAACAGAAATGAGAGGTTAACAGACCAGGTGACTGTCCAGTTCCAGTTCCTATTAAACTGGCCAGTGAGTGCATACCATGCTAGCAGACCATATCCAGTAGTAATCCGTTCATCTTTGCTGCAGTTCATAGTGTTAAAATAAAGCACCCTATGTGGAGTGTAAGAACACTGTCTGAGCAATACAGAGGGGATTGAATCTGGAAGTTCAAAGCTTTTTGTGGGCCCCTGCTTTGAAGGGCGCGTTAATCCCTCACTAAGCTTTTGATGTGCTCAACTGTGTGTCATGTGAACTTCTCTTGCTCCTCATCTCTGATCAGACAGGCGATCCAACAGCTAACACAGACAGACTTCCTGTGTACACTGTGTTCGTGTGCATGTCCATGTGCACATGTGTCTTTTTCACATCACTTGTGAGACTTTTTCATGTTCTGCATTTTGTCTGGTTCATTTGCCTGCCTTCCCTCTCAGCACACACACACACACACACACACACACACACACACCAACCCCCTTCTCGTGGTCAGTCAAGTTTACAGTTCTACATCTGATATCCTTGATTCAGATTCTCTCTCCTTCCTGCGGATGTCAAGGTCTGGAGGTCATGTTTACTCGTACAGGACGTCATTCAGTGGCGCCTTTGCTCCAGCCAAAAATTTGGCTTGGCTTGTGCTGTGCGCTGATCATAAATGTCTTACATAAGACTGATATTGCTTTGCACAACACCATGCCAAGCTGTAAATAATCAGCAACCAACAGCTTTCCTCAGATCATTTTACACCATCTTTATTTTCTGCTGTGCTGATTCTGGGTAGTAGCTTTGGGAATTTGTAAAAAGTGATAAAATGAAAAATGCTTTAGAGAATTGAAAACAATGAACTCTGCATTACTGTCCAGTTAAGTACATGTTGAATTCCATATCGCATGACTTGGTGTTTCTGCACTATTGGAGACCTCATTTGCATTTGATTTGCTTGACATGTGCTATTAGAACCCATAGTCTTGTTATATGCACTGTTTCCATCTGATAATAGCTACCCTCATTCACCATCTGCTCACTCAGACCAAACTTCCTTGAATCACTCTTCACTTTCTACCTGTACCTGTATTTCACTCAGTACATAGCCAGTACCGCCACACCTCACTGAATTATCAGATAGCGTGATCCTGAATGGGGGATCTAACAACTTGTAGTTCTAGGTGATGAAAGAGCACCAGAACATCCAAATAAGTGCCAGCACCTGCTTGAGCCCTTCCTCTACTGATAGGAATGCTTCTTATCTGTACACTCATGCTGTAATGGTGTTAGAAAAAAAATACAATAATAAAAAACTCAGTAGGAAGAAAAGCTGCTCTCAGGCGGAGGGAGAGTGAAAAAGGAGTAAATTTCATTTTTGTTTTCCTTTTGTATTCTCTGGGGTAATCACACACCTGCAGTCGCCTTCTTGGCAGACTTCATCCTTCCCCACCCGACAATTCAGATTGGGATGGGATGTTTTATGGCAGTATATTTCCATTCACAGACTAAATACCTGTGCCAACAAGTCTGTATGGTGTGTTGCTATGATATGTCGAGTAAACCATGGCAGGATTTCAGGAAAGTGAAAAATGTAGAGTATCACTTTAAAACTGTAGTTTTAGTATTAATATTACAGTATAGTTTATTAGTATTACAATATAATATAGGTGGCAAGATCCATGAGTCCTCAAGCAGACATAACACTTCATATTTAATTTCCTCAGATTAGACATTTGCATCTGTAAAGAACTTTTATGCACAAATTTAAAATATTATTTGAAAATGTATTTTTCATGTGATTATATGAGTATTGTCCTGGAATTACACATGTGGCAATATGTGAATAATATGTGGTCATGTGTGTTATATGTTATTTACTTTTCAGTGCAACTATCCTTTATTACGGTCACGGAGAGGCTGGAGCCCATTCCAACTGACACCCTGAACAGCTCATCAGACCAATCCAGACACACACAACCACTCACACTCACACCTAGGAGCAATTTAAAATACTCAATTAACCTAATGTGCATGTCTTTGGACTGTGGGAGGAAACAGGCGTACCTAGAGAAAACTCATGCAAGCAGAAGAACATGCACAGAAACGTCCTCGCCATGCCTGGAACTTGAACCCAGGACCTTCTAGCTATGAGGCGGAAGTGCTAACTACTATTCCACTGTGCCGCCTTGTGTATGAAAGAATATAAAACCTGATAATCTAAAGGTAAAATGAGTGCAAAGATAAATTCATTATTTGATTTACCTTCCTGTGGAGAAATAAAAACATATACATGTGAAAAGTCCACATGTTAAAAAATGTGGAAAACGTAATGAAGTTTTATATATGTAACATTCATATGTGAATCACTTGTGTGACTTTTTCTGTACTTCTGGACAGGAGAGACAAAAACATCCCATCTGCTGTGTATGAATAGATGTTTAAAGATGCTATTGCACTGAGAAAACATTGTGATGTAACTGCAGTGAGTTTTGGTTTAAAAAAAAAAAAAAAAAAAAAGCAGAGCTAATTCTACTCCTGAGATTTGCATTAAAAGCAAGAGTCAGGAAAATAATTTTGAATTCCATGTGTCACATTCCTGCATGTCTATCTGATGTAAACAAATCTGAGTGAGACCACATGACCTCAGTAGGCCCCACACTATCATCCCTATATACAGATGAGAAGAGCAGGCAATACAAGCAGTAGTTTTGGAGGATAAATTAGGTCAGATACAGCCGTATGACTCTTTACCTTGTAATTGTGGGGTCTTTTTGCTTGGTTAGAAAGGAAACATATTTAAAGTGTTGAAAATCTTGAGTTTCATAAGCCACTGACAATCACAGCTCAGTGAAACGTTTCCTCAATCCTGTCTGAACAGATCTCTTCATATAATAACGCAATTTGAACTAGGCGTGACGATTCAGTATCTAAAGAATTCTTGACCTAGATTCATTCATGGCCTGTGGCACAGTTAATTATTTTTCAGCTACCAGAGAATTTAATCAATAAATCACTATATTACTACGTAAGTACGTCATGTAAGAACACAGATCTGTCATGTTTATTTTTGTTTTGCAGTTTGATTTTTTGCAAATACTTTATTGTGCTGCTTCTCATTTTTTTTATATAAAGCCTGATGTGTCTCAATGTGGAGATCAATGTGCCTGGGGGGGTTGTGATTTTCTACTTCTGTTAGTAATGGTGTCCACAACCCTACCATTATAAATGTATAAATGTATTATACTTATTAAAAATATAAACCTAATGGAATCTAATGACAGTTTTAGTATAATAGGCTAAATCATGTGCATAATTTAATAATTGTTTGTTTGTTACATAAATCTGAACTGGCCTGAACTAAAACTAAAACTGAAAAACTAAAACTCAACTTTATTTTTGCAATAGTTTTGTTTTGTTTTATTTTCATTTTATTCATTTATTTGCAGTAATCACTAACTACAAAAGTACATACTGTGTTGAAAGTACATACTGCATTGAAACTCATCAGTCACTTAAACCATGATGCTGTAATTTGTTATTTTCCTACTGCACATTTGTTGCACACCAGCATTAAACTGTGCCATTCTCACTCTGTTGAGTTTATGCCCCATCACACTGTATTTGTTCCACAACAAAACTAGCTTTTGTTAGAGCCACATTCAGACTGCTACTTCATATCACTCGTGCCATCCAAAAGCCAAACTTCCAATGCACACTTATTCAAGGATGTTGCTAATTTGCATCATTGTCAAGACACTTACCTCTAAAGTTGAAAAAGGACACACTAAACGCTGAGTATGATTCTTCTTCTTTTTGTATTATGGATGCTGCTGTTATTCCCTAAGAGTTTGTTTTCAAGTTAGGCTGAGTGAGACATCTCCCTCCTACAATCCCAAACCCTGCATGCCATCAGGAGCTAGATACAGAGAGAGAGAGAGAGAGAGAGAAAGAGAGAGAGAGAGAGAGAGAGAGAGAGAGAGAGAGAATACAAAAAGGGAGGAGGATTGAGGGAGGGGCACAGATATAGCCAAGAGGGCGGGATGAAGGGAAAACAACAAGAGCACAAAGGAGAAAAAGAAGAATTCATAAGTGTAGGAATAATGGAAAGAGAGAAGGGAGACAGACAGACTGCAGGGAGATCAGAGGGACATGAAACAAGAAAAGGAGAGACACCAGACTATACAACTGTATCTTAACCTGCTTGCCTCATTTGGCCAGAGGCAACAGAGGAAAATTCAGAACAACTGATGTCACCATGAAGAGAGCAAGATGGACAACACTCTCAGATATTTATTGTAACCAACACACACAAAATGCAAAGTGAATGAAAACCATTTGCTTTAACAGCTCTGGAATGCAACCCGAATTTTCCTCTCTTTTTTGCAGGGTTCTTTTAGGGGAAATGCTGTGGTTAAATCTTATCTACACTTGACACCGGGGTTATTAGGGAGAGGAAGAAATCTGGCAAGCAGTGCTGCTCTGGTCATTGACTTGCAATAGCAAAAAAGGAAATCCACCCTAGTGTACATGGCGTTTTGCTCCAAATTATCCATAAACACACTCTCCTCTTCAAATATGTTCATCTTAGAGCATTTATATTGTTATATACTGTATATTAAGCATGTTAACAGAACACACTGCAGACCCAAGACAAACAGATGAGGGACAAGATCAAAACACTTTGATAGCAACTGCAGAAACAGATGCATGTGTTTATCTTTTCTTTCTATTTTTTAGCATCAGTGATTCAAAGAGTTCTCTGACAGAGGATGTCTAGTGTACAAGGGTTTGGGAAAGAGCAAATGAGAGGTCCTAAACAGACCGTAGAATGTTTGTATAGGATATATACACAAATCAGCCATAACATTAAAACTACAATTAAAACCACAAGACCTAAGAAGGTGCGCTGTGGTATCTTGAACCAAGATGTTAGAAGCAGCTTCTTCAAGTCATTTAAGTTTTGAGGTGGAGCCTCAATGGATCAGATGTTTTTCGACCAGAAATCATTATTAGATTGTGTTCTGGGGGATTTAGAGGCCAAGTCCATATCTTTAACTTGTTGTCATTTTCCTTACACCATCCATGTGCAATTTTTGCAGCATAGCACTATGTCTTTTCCTGATGAAAGAGGCTACTGGGCAAGAGTGAAAGAGTGTAGGCAGCACTATTGCCATGAAGGAGTGTAGGCAGCACTATTGCCATGAAGGAGTGTTGGCAGCATTATTGCCATGAAGGAGTGTTGGCAGCACTATTGCCATGAAAGAGTGTAGGCAGCACTATTGCCATGATGGAGTGTATTTAGTCCACAACAATATTTAGTTAGATAGTACATGTCAAAGTAACATCTAAATGAATGCCAGTATCCAAGTTTCCCATCAAAACATTGCCCAGAACATCACACTGCCTCTATTGGCTTCTTCCCATAGTGCATCTTGGGGCCTTTTCTCCCCCCAGGTAAGTGACACTCGTGCACTTAGCCATCCACATTAAACATATATAAAATAATAATAATAATAATGAAAATAATAATATTAATTAAAAACATGATTTTACCCCTCCTTGAATCGCCACCTTATTGTGGTGGAGGGGTTTGCGTGTCCTAATGAATGTTGTCGGGGGCATTATGCCCCTGGTAGGGTCACCCAAGGCAAACAGGTCCTAGGTGAAGGTCCAGATTAAGCGTAGTTCAGAAGACCTCTATGAGTAGTAATTCAAGGACACAGTTTCCCTTGTCCAGATGCGGGTTACCGGGGTCCCCCCTGAAGCCAGGCCTGGGAGAGGGGCTCGAAAGCGAGCGTCTGGTGGTCAGGCTTCTGCCCATGGAGCTCGGCCGGGTCCAGCCCGAAGAGGTAACATGGGTCTGCCCTCCCATGGACCCACCACCTGTGGGAGGGGCTATAGGGGTTGGGTGCAGTGTGAGCTGGGTGGCAACTGAAGGCGTGGGTTCTGCCAGACCGATCCTCAGCTACTGACTCTGGCTTTTGGGACATGAAATATCACCTCTCTGGTGGGAAAGGAGCCTGAGCTGGTGCGTGAGGTTGAGAGATACTGGTTAGATATAGTCGGGCTCACCCCGACACATAGCTTGGGCTCTGGAACCACCCTTCTCGAGAGGGGCTGGACCTTGTTTCATTCTGGAGTTGCTCATGGGTAGAGCCGGCGAGCTGTTGAGGGCATTCTTATTGCCCCCCTGTCTCGGTGACCACATGTTGGGGTTCTCCCCGGTTGACAAAAGGGTACCTTCCTCCGCCTCCAGGTATGGGAACGGGTCCTGACTGTTGTTTGTGCTTATGCACCAAATGACAGTTCAGAATACCCACCCTTTTTAGAGTCCCTAGGGGTGTGCTAGAGGGTGCTCCCCCTGGGGACTCCCTCGTCATCCTGGGAAACTTCAACACTCATGACGTGATTGGAAGGTACAGCCTTACCGATCTGAACCCGAATGGTGTTTTGTTTTTTGACATCTGTGCTCGTCACGGTTTGTCCATCACGAACACCATGTTCAAACATAAGGTTGTCCATAAGTGCACTTTGCACCAGGACACCCTAGGCCGCAGTTTGATGATCGACTTTGGAGCCGTGTCATCGGACTTGCGGCCGCATGTTCTGGACACTCGACTGAAGAGAGGAGCTGAGCTGTCAACTGATCACCACCCGATGGCAGGGGAGGCTGCTCTCCAGACCTGGGAGACCCAAGCGTGTAGTTAGGGTCTCCTGGGAGCATTTGGCAGAGACTCCTGTCAGAAGGGCCTCCAACTCCCACCTCCAGCAGAGCTACAACCACATCCCAGATGAGGATGGGCCATGTTCCGTGTCTCCATTATTGAGGCGGCAGCCCGGAGCCGTGGCAAGAAGGTCATTGGTGCCTGTCGTGGGGGCAACCCCCGAGCCAGGTGGTGGACACCTGTGGTGAGGGGGGCCGTCAAGCTGAGGAAAGAGGCCTATCAGGTCCTTTTGGACTGTGGGACTCCCGAGGCAGTGGACGGGTACCGACAGGCCAAACGTGCTGCAGCTCAGGCTGTCGCCGATGCAAAATCTTGGGTGTGGGAGGAGTTCGGTGAGGGCCTGAAAAAAGACTATTGGTTGGCCTCGAAAAGGTTCTGGACCACCATCTGACGCCTCAGGAGGGGCAAGCAGTACTCCACAAACACTGTCTCCAGTGAAAGTGGGGAGCTGCTCACCTTGACTAGGGATGTTGTTGGGAGGTGGAAGGAATACTTCGAGGACCTCCTCAATTCCACCAACACATTCTCTGTGAAAGAGGAAGAGCCTGGAGGTTCGGAACGGGGTCTGCCCATTACTGTTCCAACTATCATGGAATCACACTCCTCAGCCTACCTGGGAAAGTCTATTTAGGAGTACTGGAGAGGAGAATCCGACTGATGGTTGAACCTTGGATTCAGGAGGAACAATGTGGTTTTTGTCCCAGCCGCAGCACTCTTGACCAGCTCTACACCCAGGATCTTGGAGAGGGCATGGGAGTTTGCCCAACCTGTCCACGTTGGTAACATGTCGAATTTGTTTCCAGTTGGGGTTGGACTCCACCAAGGCTGTCCTTTGTCAACGGTTCTGTTTATAATATATATGAATAGAATTTCTAGGCGCAGCAAAAAAAGCTTCCTTTGCAGAGTGGCAAGCTGTCCCTTAGAGATAGTGAGAAGTTCTGTCATCCAGGAGGAGTCCGGAATAGAACCGCTGCTCCTCCGCGTAGGGAGGAGCCAGTTGAGGTGGTTTGGGCATCTGATTAGAATGCCTTCCTGGTGTGGTGTTGTCCAACTGTGAAGAGACCCCAAGGTCAATCCAGAACACGCTGGAGGGACTACGTCTCTCGGCTGGTCTGGGAACGCCATGGCATCCCCTCGGAAGAGATGGAGGAAGTGGCTGGGGAGAGGGACGTCTGGACCTCACTGCTTAGGCTGCTGCCCCCACAACCCGACCCCAGAACAAGCGGAAGAAGATGAATGAATGATGAATGATGAATGAACATGATTTTTTAAACCAGTCCACCATTTTCTATTGCTCTATAGTCCAGTTCTGCTGCTCACATGCACATGGGCCAGCATGGGCACTGTGACGAGTTTGTGGTTACACAACCCCCTACGCAGAAGGCTATTCTGACATCTTTCTATATAGCCAGCATTCATTTTTTTCAGTGGCCAATGGGTTTTATGTTATGGCTGATCGGTTCAGGCCAGTGAGAATTTTTTTTCACATTTTTCCTTAGAAAATTGACCTTAATATGTTTATGAATACAGAATGGAATGATTTCAATATATGTTTAAATACATAATTTCAATACATGGCCATCGCAGGGCAGAAACACGCTGACGGCAATGCAGCCTACTCTTTACGAAAGTCAGCAATGGTTCTTTTACATGCCTTCTTTTACACCACAGACAGTAAGAGACATGGCTGGCCTTTGATAATCCAGTTATCTGCACTGGGGGGACAGCAGTGACAACTCGGTGACAGTGGGGCTTGAACCCCCAACCTTGGGATCAGTAATCCAGCACCCAACCACCGGGCCGCCACTGCCTGTATTATATAAGGCTGTATTTATTCAAATATGCCATAGTGACTGAAGGAACTGTTTAAAACCAATAAGGTTAATGGGAACTTCAGGTCTGACAAAAAACACTGTGGAGGAAAAAATCAGGGGTATCAGGCACCACTGGATACAGATATATTACTTGGTCATAGTTAATATAGAATGTAAAAATATAAAATGTAAAAATATAGATTCTAAAGGGTTTGACACAGAGGGGTTTGATTCCCAGAACCGGGCGTTTCTGTGTGGAGTTTGCATGTTCTCCTCGTGATTGTGTGGGCTTCCTCCGGGTACTCCAGTTTCCTACCACAGTCCAAAAACATGCACAGTAGGCTAATTGGTGGTTCCTCACCCCTAAGTGTGAGTGTGAATGGTTGTATGTGTGTGTTGGCCCTGCAACGCTCTGGCGAGCTGTTCAGGGTGTTCCAGAGTCGACTGAGATAGGCGCCAGCCTCCCCGCGCCCCTAATTAGGATTAAGCAGCTTATAAAATTAATGAATGAATAAAATAAGCAAATGTAACTTAATAAGCTGTGTTTGTTAGTAATTTGTTTCAATCATATAGTCGAATAGTTTACTAAAATTTAATTTGATATCATTCCCTTTAATAGCCACTAGATGTCAGTATAAACAAAGAATTAGAAAAATATTTAAACGCCTATGAAATTGCTAGTCGTTTATTTATTTGAATATTTTTGGGTGTTTTTTTTTTTTTTTATACTTATACATATGAACGGCAATATAACATTAATATTTTATATATTAATATGAATACTATTTTTTACAAATTTTACTCTTATAGGGAATCAATAAGAACATTTGCCTTTTTAGAATGTGGGGCAGATGTAAAGGTTTCAGTGATCAGTGTAGTGTGAAAAGCACAAACAGTTCAATACTGGGTTTAATTTTCAAGCATGAAGGACTGCCAAGGACTGGAGGTTGTGCTTGACCGTGATCATGTGTGTGCAAGAGCTTTCATCAGACGTGTTTATACACAGTCTACTTCCTCTGCTCTGCTGTTTCTTGCATCACCATCATCATCATCACCAACATCATCATCATCAACATCATCATCATGTGGTAGGACGTGAGATGGTGAGAGATCTTAGACAACTAGCCACAAAAAGTCAGAGAGAATTTAATTTAGTGCTTTGTTAACTCTGATAAGCCGCTTTAATGTTAGGCTATGTGTCCATATAAGCTAATGGACCTTAATAATGCCAACAGGCATATGAAATATCATATCACAGCTTAATATACCCTACTCTTAACGTTCATAGCTTCCTTTATAAGAGGGAAACACTTTATTGTACCTCCATCAAGAACATTTAAAGCCTTAAAGGTTCCATATTTGCAAATCATCAAACTTGTCAAAGATACTTTAAATATTTTACCATATTAGGTTATAATAGTCTTTTAATGCTGGATGAAAACAAGCAAAGAAAACATAATGATGGTGAAGATGATTATTATTATTATTATTATTGGCGTATATGATAATATATTTGATTTATCTCTAATATATCATGGGGGCCATAAAATGATGATTTGAATGCATTTGCAATGTTACCCTCTTCTTTCATCCAAGTACCAAGTACAGCAGTGGTACCTTTTTCAATCTCGGCTTGTATTAAACCTAACAGTGTACATTGCTGGCTGAATTTCCTCAGGATTAACAGTCCTCAGCTTGTTTATCTGAGAGCCCGCGTGCAAGCGCGTTGGAGAACACGTGCATTTGGTATTACGCAATATTCCGGAACGCTAGGGGCGTCAGTCGGACTTCTGATTGGCTCTCGTGAGAGGAATAAAATTGTTCTCTACCTATCAGCGAGTTGGGCGTAGTGATGTGGGGCTCCACGAGTGCTGCAGATTTGAACAAGTAGTTCCATATGTGTAACAGCCCACATTCACATGAATAGAGTTCGGTGGGAAAAAAAACAATGAGTAAAAAAAAAAATGTTGCCTGCTATCCATTCGAATAAGGACCGCTCACTCTTCAAGTTTTCTACAACCAGAGACTAAATGTAGGGATTATTATCTATCCAATACCTATACAGCTTATCTCTCGTGGTCTAGGGAAAAGCTGACTCCAGGTGAGAGGGGAGGTACACTCTGAACACTCTTCAGTCTATCCCAGGGCTAATACAGAGGTGAACAGCCATTCACACTCATTCACACCTATTGGCTATATAGAGTAGCCAGCTGACCTAATGTGCATATCTTTAGACTGTGGGAGGAAACTGTAGTACCCAAAGGAAACTCATGCAGGCGTGGGGAAAACATGCAAACTCCACACAGAACGCAGTCCACAATGTTCAAACCCAGAGCCTTCTTGCTGTAAGGCGTCACTGCATGATGCAGAAAAACTTGTTCATGCTTTTATTACCTCGAGATTAGATTATTGTAATGCGTTACTCTCT
>JBCNYH010000021.1:34204300-34224663 GCA_039654325.1 Tandanus tandanus
CTCCCCCCCCCCCCCCCCCCCCCCCCCCCCCCCCCCCCCCCCCCCCCCCCCCACCGTAATTGGCTAACACTGTTGCGCAACCCTATCATTGTGAATCTTAATCATCATTTTACTACTGGCAATGATGATGTTATTAAAAAATTGTAATAGTAAAATTAAATGTGGCACTAAATCTGGAATGGGATGTTTAACAAGAACATGTGGATATGATCGTCAGGTGTTTGTGAACAGACTTTTAGACATATAGTATATATCACATCCAAAAAGCTAAATACGTCAGTTACTCTGTGCTAACACGACTTTACATGTACACATGAAACATTTTGAGTAATGCCAACATTTCCCTTTTTTTAGTTAAAAATGTAAACGTACATTATTTTTAAAACAGATTTTCATGTTTTGGGGCGGCACGGTGGCACAGTGGTTAGCACGTTCGCCTCACAGCAAAAAGGTCCTGGGTTCAATTCCCAGGCTCGGGGCGTTTCTATGTGGAGTTTGCACTTTTTCCCCATGCTTGCATGGGTCTTCTCTGGATACTCCTGTTCCCATAGTCCAAAAAACGTGAGACTGGCGGTTCCAAATTGCCCCTAGGTGTGAGAGTGAGTGTAAATGATTGTGTGAGTGTTGGCCCTGCGATGGCCGGGCGGGCTGTTCAGGGTGTACCCCACCTTCGCCCAGAGTCACCTACCCCACCTTCGCCCGGCTGAGATGGGCGCTATCCTCCCTGTGACCCTAATTAGGATTAAGCGCTATCATAACCATTTATGATTTTAATTTCTTAAAAATGATTTAAGGATCCTTATGCCTTATTATTATTATTATTTTAAATCATAATATCCACAAAATTAGATTTTTACAGAGACTATACTTCACTTCCTGGGATGAATCTTAACCTGATATTTTTATTACATGTTTATTTTACTTATAATATTTATTATGATATTAAAATCTGTGGTCCGGATACATTTCAAGCAAATGACTCATATGTTTATAGTTCCGGTTTTGATTAGTCGTCGCTACAGGAAGTGACATCACCATATTGCGTTTGTGTTCGACCGTGAGGATGGGAGGCCTGTGACTGAGGAGATCTGAAGCTGCGAGCGGGTTGAAGGCTAAAATCCGTTTCCATCTGATTAACAGAAAGAAAAAAACAACATGAACTCCAGAAGAGCATAATCTAGAGTCTCTCAGCTTCCGGTCGGGCCTGATATTGTGGTGTTTTAGTCAGTGTCACGTTAGAAAAGTGATGGTGAAAACTGAAGTCCGACGGAAGGATCCGGATTCTTGTCAGGGATTCGGGAGGGTTGGAGTGGCGTGAAGTTTGAAATAAATAGAAAGGGATTTGGTAGGTGTTTCGGGTTAAAGGACGAGTTTTAGTTCGGTGACGAGTTTTTGGTAGTTTTTTTGGTGATTTGCTTGATTAGCCGTCCTGCTAGCTGGTTGTTGACTGATCAGAACGATGGATCTTCGAGTGGGAAACAGATACAGACTGGGCAGAAAAATTGGCAGTGGATCCTTCGGTGATATTTATTTGGGTGAGTAAAGTATTAAAGTTGATTTTTATGTTGAAGTGTAAATCTAAACTGGAGCATTTGTTCATATTAAGGACGAAATGTCGAGCTAGTTTGTGAAAGGATGTGTAGCTACGACAAGATGTTTGTCCCGAGCAAACATTTAAAGTTAACATTTGCTTGGCTAAGATGGTTGCTATGACACTTCAGTTTGTTTAACGTTTAAAAAATGGCGTTTCGGGTTTTATTCGCTCATTATCCTTCACTGGGTTGGCCATAAAGTTGTGTTTGTGTTCATTTATCTCTGTAAATTAGTCTCTTGAATCTCTTTAACAGTATTATTTATGCTAATTAATGATATCAGGCTTCCATCACATTAATCCTTAAGCAGCATCATGAGTGAAACTCATAGATTTGGTTCACAGAGTCAAGTTTGTTCTGTTTTAATTGTAAACTGACACATATATTAAACCAACTGCTTGGTTATTTTGTCCTACCTGTTCATGACAGATCTTATTTGTCTGGCTTGAGACACCAAGTCTCACTGTCCTATAGATGATGATGTCTGATTGGTTACACCACCATCCAGGATCATGTACATCTTACATAACTCAATGGTGTCATTCAGTGCTGTGGACTTATTAAACAGTTATGAAACATACTTCTGTTTATTCTCAGCCTATAATCTGTTTACATTGAGGAGTTGTTGTTTTTCCTGTAACTCCACTGACCCTGCCTTTAATTTCCACACTTTGTGCACTGAGGGATTTGGGGAATGAAACAGTTTAAAGGGTTTAAACACAAATGCAGGGGAGTCTGTGAATATTAGTTGTTATGGATACTCAAAGGTTGTGGTGACATTTTGTAATTCTTGTTGTACATCTTTAAATATCCGAATATGCATTCTTCAAAAGTTGAGCATGAGTACTAGAAAACAAATCATCTAATTATTATGGAAATTCTGCCATTGAACAGATTGAGTTCTCTTGCAAGAACACCTTATATAGAAGTAAAGCTACTGGACTTAAAACTATAAACAAAAAAAGCTTATTCAGTGCATGTGTACTGTTAACCTGATACCTTCAAAATAGACATTTCCAAATTTGTAGAGCAATTCAAGGCGTCCTTCATTAGGAGACAGTGACAGCATGTTACTTCAATTAACTAACAGTATAACTATGATTATTTTTTTTAAATTGCACAAACAAAAGTGCAGGTATAAATTTTAGCATGGCCAGCAAGCATGAAGGCTAAGTGTCAGTACAGTTGTTATACTGAATATAATGTGATGTAACGTGCACATCCTATACCTATGATAACGTAACTGAAACAGGTATATCTACTATGACAAAACCTAACCAAAAGAACATATCTATTGTGATGTAGTGATGTCACAGACAACTATATTAGCTATATAAGTGTGAACACTACTCTGCTGTTGCTGAATGGACTACGGTGAAGCCTGGAAACAAGGCCTAATTGCAAGGTCAAGAAACAAGGTCATGTAATGACCGAATGTTATACTCTAAAAAGGAGAAAACAGCCTATTGCAGTTATCTCCAAAAAACCTTACAAAATTAATAGTATGGTCCCTAAAGATTGTCAAGCAGTCTGACATTAGAAAGGAATACATTCCTTATGTGTCCGAGGGCACAGTGTCACTTGTTAGCGCAACCAATTCAGTACCGGTCAAAATCTTACGAGATACTGGGGCAGCTCAATCTGTTTTACTAAAAGGTGTACTAGCTTTAGATTCGAGTTTGGCCACCGGTGAATCTTTAATGTTACAAGGGTTTGAGGGAGGTTGTGTTACAGCTCCCCTATGCAATATTGTGTTAAAGTCAAACTTGGTATCGGGTCCTGTGGTCGTTGCTGTTATGCCGTACCTAGGAATTGAGGGTATCTCATTACTACTGGGAGGTGATTTGGCAGGTGTCAGGTGTTGCCAGAGAGTCGATGCCGAGCCCAAAGCCTACGAGCTAATCACATCGTCAAAAGACGACATCTTTAAGGAAGAGAATCCAAAAGAGTTTCCTTCCTGTCCAGTGACACGAGCTCTAGCCAAGAAAATGGCCGAAGCACGGAAAATTGATTCTGAAGATGACGTTTTGGATTTGTCACAGATATTTGCTGATCCCAGTGAGGATCTTGATCATGCTTCAGATGTGAATAATAAAATGTCAGTAACGTCCAAGACAAATATGTCTATATCAAGAGAAAAGTTGATTCAGGAACAGAGGTGATCCTGATACGAACTCTCTCTTTGATGCTGCTCTTTCTGAAGAGGAATTGGCTAAAGCCCCAGGCGGCTATTCTGTCAGTGATAGACTCTTGATGAGGAAGTGGGGACCCCCAGATGTCCCAGCTTCCGAAGACTGGGCGACCATACACCAAAGTGCGAGTCCGAGGGCATATCGCCCTGAAGTCTTTAGATTGGAACAAAAGATTCCCTTTGGAGGTATTAAATCTAGAAAATGTGAAAGGTCTGAGTGATTTCTTCAAGTTGTTCGGTCAGGCCAGTATGACTTATCTAGGCTATGTGGTTGGTCATGGGCAAAAGGTACCCATTATAGCAAAGGTCCACAATATTGTAGAAAGTCTCTACAGAAAGTTTTGCAAGAACCTTTCTGACTTCACTGCTGCATTGACAAATCTGTTGGCTATAGATGCCAGCGATGTTGGTGCAGGGGCTGTGCTTTAATTCTTAAATGACAGTTGTGTCGAATGTCCAGTCTCTCATTTTTCTAAGAGATTTGATTTGACATACTGTTCAACTATTGAAAAGGAAGCATTAGTTCTAATTCAAGCTATGCAGCTTTTTGAGGGACATCTCTCTTTTTCAAGTAAACCCATAGGAGTGTATAAGTCTGTTGGGCTTTTACACCCGAGCCTAGTGGCTCATCAGGCCGGTGCTTATTCCCGGTTTCTGTAGCGTGAAGTGACTAGGAGTTCAACTCCTGATCATGAGCCCAGCACCATAAACACTGCGCCACCGGCCCCTCATAGGAGTGTATAGAGGTTCATAATGTATGTGTTCATTTATGTAGGCATGATAATTGTCATTTTGTTTCATATTTGTTTTATAATTGTCATTTTATTTCACATTATAAAATTTTCATAAGTTGTCATAAATTCCAGCTTTTCTTTTACGGAAGGAGGTGTGAGGCAACGGGCACAAGCCTGGACAACCTGTGAGATTCAAGACTCTACTCACCGCAAGCTGTCTCCTGTCTCCGCCTGTCATTCTACCCACCTCTACTCAATCTATTGTTAATTGCTATATTTATTGGCTCATTTGTAATAAATTGCTAAACCAATTTCCTTTGCCTGGTATGTTCCGAACACTTCTGGAACTCGCGCCAGTCCATCACAATAAGCATGAATGCATGCTGAACCAAATGAAGCATCACTAAACCAACAAAAAAATACTGGACTGGAAGTAACTTGTATAATGTAATTAATAATTGTTTGCTATATATAATAAAATGTGAGTATGTATTATAGTTGTATATATATTTTAAGCATGACAGCTCAAAGATGAGCATAAGTGCTCATTGTAACAGTGTCTTTATAAACTCAAAGTTTTGTCTATGCTATGGAAACATAAGAAAAGCAGACTAAAACAAGATCGACACTCCAAACCCCCACCAGTAGTTCGTCTACTGTATTGATTCAATCAATATCCACTAAGGATAATAAAGCAGTTATTAAATGAGGTGAAATGTAATATAGAGCAGGGTTTCCCAACCCTGGCTCTGGAGGGCACCATGCCTTGTACCTTTTTAGAATTGTCTTTGTTCCCAACACCTGATTTATCTAATTATCTAAGTAACAGCTCTTTGATTTGGTGTTGGTGTGATGGAGCAGAGAAAACACTAAAATGTGTAGGACAGGAGTTTCCAGGACTAGGCATGGAAACCTCTGATATAGAGAATTCTTCGTTTGAGAGGTTATCAGTTGAGGTAGATAACACCCTCTAAGAATGAATAATTCTCCATATCATTAATGCCAAATTCAAAACATCTTTAAAGTAAACAATCGTGTTACTTTTTTGCCTGTACCAATTGTGCAATAATCATTCAACTTATCCGGTGGCAATGATGCAGTAATTTAGTTATCCGATGGCAGTGATACAAAACGAGTTATTTGATGGCTTTTTACTAATCAGAATTTAATAAAGTCTCTTGAATGAAAGATATTAACCCCCAGATAGCGGACCAATAAGGTCATGCTGTTCCAGTGTGGTATATCACACCTGATGATACCATTATTTTTTTTTTTTAAGAAATCTCTGAAAGGACTGTTAAATTTAAATGGCACAATAGCTGAAGTTTTAACTCAAAGTGCCTAACTAGGATTTAGCAAAAAAAAAAAAAAAAAACATGAAAAGTTGCAGATTGTGGATGAATAGAACTCTTGTGTGTGTGTATATCAGATATAGAGTAGGTTTTTAAATATGGACACTTGGAGCGACACTTGGTAGATTTGAGATCCTATCTTTTATTTAAAGAAATAACTGCAAATAAGGGCAAAATATGCATTCTGTTGACCTGAAGTGGAAATAGAACAGGGTACAAATAAACCAATCTTTACAATTTCTTCCATTAAAGCTGGGGTTGGTAATTGTTTTTATATACCCAAACTCATATTGGTTGAAATTGTCATTATACCCCCACAGCAATCAATAACGTCATCATCTGGCCAGTGTAATCTTGTAAAAGCCCAGACCAATCACTGCTTCATTGTCTGCTGGAAAAAATACTCAATCAAATGCTCATGTGTGACCCTACTGTGTACAAGCCTGCAGTCAGAGCACATCACCAGCGCTGTTGCCGCCAGATAAACTTTATTTCAAGTTTACTGGAGAATGGAAGAGAAGTGACATCCTGAGGAACACAGTAATATACCTAGCAGTATCCACACTGCCAGATATCACAGGAGGAAGAAGAATGGAAGAGAAAAAAACTAAATTACTACTGCCACGGGTAGTTGTTACCGGTCGTTCTGCTAAACAAGCAAAGAAGAGATTAATAGATGCAGAAAAGGCTGCACCAATCAAATAAAGCAAAAGAACAAACAAGGGATGCACCGATACCACATTTTTGCAAACCGAGTACATGTATGAGTACTTGCAATTGAGTACTCACCGATATTGAGTATTTATTATTAATACACTTCATAAAATTATTTTTTCCATCTGATGTTGTTTGAACATTCCTACATAAAGCCATAATTGCCACACATTTTACTCAAAAACAAAGAGAACTTTGTTTTAATTTTGCTTCAGTTTAAAATGAACAAAATTTTTATTAAATTTACTCTGTATTTTTTTAACACAGCCTTGCCACACAAATATAAAATATAATAAATATAACAAAAATATGACCAAACATTGAACTGCACTAACAAAACTGTGGCAGTGCAAATGAGGTATTTGATCAACATCAAGTCTAGCTAAGATGATCACCGTCTAATTAAGCCTATTTTGAAAAAGTGAGTGGCAGGTTTTTTTTTTTTTATGAAAATCAGCTTCTCTGCATTATCAGCTGTTAACCTGTTTCGGTTTTCATCTATAATGTGTAACACTGAGCTAAAAAGCCTTTCACTTTCCACACTGCTACATGGTGCCAAGGGGTATTTCTGTGCCCTTTTTAGCCAGAGTCCTCGTCAGTCCAGTGCAGTTAAGCTAATTAGCGACAACGGGCTAACACTGCTCTTCCAAATATCAGTGGTGAAGCTAAAAGCGGAGGAGTTTTGCATTAGGTTGTGGATGTGTTTCTTCACAAAGTCATGTAGTTTGGGCAGCTCCATGTCAGTCATGTATTGGCGGCTAGGGACATCATATCTTGGCTCCAGGACATGGAGAAAATGCTGAAATCCTATATTTTCAACCTCTGACAGTGGCTGGTCACTCAGAGCGATGTACTCGGTAATTTTCACTGCACGCGGGTTGTCTCTGGACATTTTCTCTCGCTTCTTAAGAGTTTGCTGCAAAGTTGGTTTTCGTTTTGCGCAGTTAGAAAACTCTTTGTACTTACTGTCGTGTTGGTATTTTAGATGCTTTGTCAAATTGCTTGTGTTGAATGTTCTAGATTTTGCCCCTCCTCTTGACAACTTTGCTGAGCACAATTTGCAGTCCGCCTTACTTTTGCCGTCTTCGTTCACTTTGAAATACCTCGACACTGCTGACATATCTCATCCCTTTCAATCCCGCCTGCTCAGGTTAGAGGCGGGCGGCGTCAGCGCGTCACACTGACAAAGTGGTATCGGGGTTCTTTTTACGAGTATTTTACAGGGAGGTGGTATTGGAGCCGATACCCGATACTTGTATCAGTGCATCCCTAGAACAAATGATGGTATCCACTGGTATCGGTTTTCACTGATGGGAGTTGAAAGGCCTGAAAAGTGATGCCATGGTTGCTGTCTTTCTGTTGGACAGGTGAAGTTTTGTTTCTGGCTGGTTTGTTTGAAGGCCGATTTTCAACCGCGAAGGCTGGGTAAATATTGAAATGCCAGGCTAATAGCTCTGTTTTTGCTAATGGTGTCTGTTCAGAAACAAAAGTAGAGTAACGAAATGAATGTAAACTGCTTCATAAAGGTGTTTTAATACATATTACCAGAAACACTAGAAAACAAATAACCACAAGTTTGTTTTTTTTATAGTTTGTATTAACAAATTTTAAGCATGATGCTGAAGCAGGACAGTTAGCCCTGACCTTTAAAACATCTAAGAAAAGTGTGACGGCATCTTTCTGTTCATACTAGTCTTTCAGAAACAAAAGGAAACGGTTGTCCCTAAAGGTGTTTTTGAGTGTAGGAGTATGGGAAATCCAAAAACTAACAGCTAGAATAAGGTTTTTATTTTTCCATTTTAAAGCATGAAGATGATGCTGCCTGCTTGAGTGCCCATGACTGTAATTTTGATTCCAGCATTATCCACTTGGAATAATAATTTATGATCCTGAGATAAGGGGCCAATCAGATATTAATTGCGAAATGAATAGTTGGTGTAATAAACCTGACATTGAATCCCAGCTTTAATGCTTCTTGGTATGCCCTCTGCCAGTTTTTGATATTGCCCTTAGGTGACACTGCCACTCATGGCACATTAATTCAGTCCACTCAGTTTTCGTCGTTTGTGACCATCCATGTTCCTCTTTGTCAGGTTCCAGAGGTCGTCAGTGTGCTTCGGGTTTGAGTCTTCCATCCACATCTTGATTGACTTGGTTGTGGAGCCTTGTCCTGCTGGAAAAAGCTGGGGTGCATTGTCAGAGCAGAAGGAAGCAAATTTTTCTTGCTTCCTCTTGCTGTTCACAGCAGAAGGATAATCTTGTATATGAAAATCGGACTTGACTCCAGTCCTGTACAGTCCAATCCTGAGCAAACCTCAGCTTGGTTCATCGTCTTATTCATGAAGGGCTTGTTTTCTAGGTTTGCACGACTTCAACCCCACCCAGAAAAGCCTTTGTGTAACTGTGCTTTCCATACAACTTCTTGTCATTTGCTATTTTCTTTTTGTTGGTCAGTCGATGTCATCCTACAGATGTTGAGTGACGTTCAAAGGCGTTTACAATCAGCGTGTTTAGTGGGGAGTCTCTTTTGCTCTCTGCCAGTCTGTACTTTTTTTTGTCCCCACTGCCTGCTACTGGACCTCGTTCTTATTATTTGGAGTCTATAAAAGTTTGAGGATGGAAGCAACCTGATGCTCAGTTTAACCCTCTGCCAGTGAAGTCAGAACTGAAACCACCTTTTCTCATTCTTTCATCACTCTTGGCACGATGAATAGATATTTTTGTATTGCACTTAAATGCACAGTACTGCTGGCACTTTTGTCATCCAAAACTGGTCTTGTTGCAAGAGAGTTGTTATGACCACAGCTGTGGTTTTTATACTTTTTCTTGGTAAATAAGATTTGGTTCAGGTGACAACGTAATAGTTACATAATTACCAAAAATGAAGTGTGCTTGTGCTGGAATTCCACCACAGACAGTATTGATTTTATTTTATAATACTATTACATCTAACTAAGTATTTGATATCAGAAAATCAATATCTTCAAACAGCATTACAGTGGGATCTTTGAGATATTAACTTTGTGTTAACTTATTCCAACATGAAGGCCACATGATAACGGATGTTTTTCAGCTGCGTCAGTGAGCTGCTGCTGCTGCTTCTTTTGCTTCATTCTGTGTTACATGATTGCGACAAGACTTTTGTCCAGCCTAGAATGGATATGTTCGTCTTTTGTTGGCTGTAAAAAGTATAAATTAATGTTTTATATATTAATTTTATACGTGAATGTCCACATGTGCAACAAGACTTTTGTCAATGACGGTAAATATATAATTCAGACACCATTTTAAAATATAGATTTTGCATCAGTATTAAAAAACATGAATGATACCCATTCCTAGACTGACAGTTTGTAAATGTAAATAATTCCTGAACAGTGCAAATAAAGCATGCGATAAATGGAAAAGTGCTTCAGAGATCACATGGGTAATGATTATCTCAATAAAAGTACAGCCGCTACAATTTCCCCCTCTTTTTACATAAACATATTCCTCTCACATTCCTTGACCACTGTTTGTGTTAGGGATTTCCCAGTAGGTTTCGTACACACACGTCACTAGGCACGAGGGAGGCCACAGGTGAGTGACTCGGATAGAAAGCATTTCCTCTTCTCCATTCAGCCAGGATTTGCACCTCCCTACATCAATGCTTCAGTATGATACCGCTTATATAATCCTCCTGCGTTCAAGCCATATGGTGTAAATGTTCTGTATTCTGTCATTGGCACTTTTTAGTCTAAGCTGTACCAACAATCTGCCTCAGTCACATAGAAAGCTAGGTTTTGTGACTCTACTGATAAGAAAGGCTTAATTTCAATGAATATCAGTTCATATTTTAGTTTTGGAGGGTACGTTGTCTTTACAGAGACTCTGAAGCTGTATTCCAGCCAGGTAACATTGCATTGTTTACATTGTTCTCAGATGAGGATGAGTCTTGACCTGCTCACTATTTCAACAATGTGAAGAGAATGCCTTCACTGAAATCTGTGTCTATTCAAAAGGATCCGGCTGAGCATGTTACTCATTACCAAGTCTGACCTGATACTGAAGCTCCTAGTTAGGGCATGAGGTATTTGTCAGGACTTGTTTATCTTCTTGACGCTGAAGCATCGTTTGCATTTGAAACACTCTTTCACTATACCCCGTGTAACAGGTTGTTTACTTTGTCAGAAGAATCCAGAAGTTATTTCTACTGTCTTGTGGTTTTAAATTTAGAAAGCAGTTTAATATTTGAATGACTAATTGCCTTTATTATGTTTATACAATTAGATTTAAATTATGTCCTGTTAGGTAACTGCCTATTGAAAGAATAAATAATTTTACAGTGTAAAGAGTTTAATGTTTTGGGTTTCTTTTGTTGACTGGTCAGGGCTCGCAGATTCAGTAGTCTGACGTCCTGGGGCTATTAATCAGGCTACCAAAATGTAACACTGCCCTACTCGATGAGCAACCTGACATTATACTCCCAAGTGAAACCAGATTCATTCCTTTATTTGTGTTGTATACTCTGCTAATTACTATTTAAATAAAAAATGACTGCGGAACAAACAGGTTTTCAATTGTAATGGGTTTTCTTTACTATGCTGGAATATGTATAATGTGTTTAAAAATAACTTTTCGTTTTGGGAAACTCAGTTGTTGCACTGCTGCCACCCTCTGTAATGGAGTGTGTGTTTTTTGGGGGGGGGTTTTAATCCCCTGCTGGGACCTTGGCACATGGCACCGTCCCTCAGCCCCGGAATTTCCTGAAATGAAGTCCGACAGCTCTTCTCTGAATTTCATGTTGGACATGTGCTAAGGATACGGATTATCATATAATGGTAATTATGTTTTACAAGAGTTATTGCCCTTGTGATTGGGAACTTCACCAGGTCCCTAAGTGCCTTTCTTCTCAAATCAACTCCTACAGCATTTCTCTGGCTTTCTTTAAACTTGGTAGACATGTTGGACACGTGCTAAGGACACGCAGTTTATCACATGAAGGTGATGGGGTGATGTGTTACACTGTTTTTAATACTATATAATAGTCATTCACTCTCCTGAATAAAGACCTTTCTCACAGAAAGACACCCCTTGTGAAACAAAAGTAATAAAAGCAGTATCAAATCATGCAAAAATAAAGCTTTTGCAGTATTATGAATTGAAATCAAAAGTAATATCAGTACTCTATTATCCAATTCATAGGGAAGGCTTTTTCAGGGAGGATATTGTCTTATGTCACTTATTTACTCTTGTGAAGTGGAGATAATTTGCCTGGGCAGTGAAGCTGATTGTGTGTGTGTGTTCATTCATATATATATATATATATGTATGTATGTTGCAGTTTAAACAGTATTTTTTTATATTGAGAAATATAACCTACAAAACTTAAGAGTAGAAAAATAATCTAAAATTGCTCAACTGCATGTTGCTTGTGAGAAGCTGAATGTTTTTAGTCTTTCAGTAAAACCAGTTGGATTTTTTCTAATCTGGAAAAAATATGTAGCATGACCTTAATGAGTAACAGTAAAATGTTCTTGTTTATTGTGCTTTATCATAAATGTATAAACAAGAGAGTAACTCATTTATCTGTTATCAGAACTTAAGTCATCAGTCAAATAGTGTCATACTTTCTACAGCTCTGTCACTGCCTAACTATTGGGTCATGGTTCGCCGTTTAGAGTTGTCTAGATAAAATTATGCCGTAATGATTGGGAAGTTATATAGACCATATAAACATTTCATGCTCTGACCTGTTTTAGTTCTAAAGAACCACTTTTTTGTTTCTCTTTTTTCTTATCTCATTTCAGGCACTGACATTTCAGTCAGGGAGGAAGTGGCCATCAAGCTAGAATGTGTGAAGACGAAGCATCCTCAGCTACACATCGAGAGCAAGATCTACAAGATGATGCAGGGAGGAGGTGCTCTATAGAGTTGCCTTAAAAAACACACACAAAGAATTATGCCAACCTGATAGTGTTAATATTGGCTGAGTTTTGGGTCATTTTTTTCCTTTATTTAAATTTTGGTCTCAAAATTAAAGTGATTATTTGAATTCTAATTAGTTCTGGTTGTTATTTGGCAGTTGGTATCCCTACCATAAAGTGGTGTGGTGCAGAGGGGGATTATAATGTGATGGTCATGGAGCTTCTGGGACCCAGTCTGGAAGACCTGTTCAACTTCTGCTCCAGGAAATTCAGCCTTAAGACTGTTCTACTGCTTGCTGATCAGATGGTGAGAGATGCAGTCTAGAGTAGCAATAAAGGAGGATCAGTAGTAGAACAAACTTACCTTATATAGCTGAAAGGAAGAACTCATGAATAAAATGAGCTTGTAATGTCGAAGAGGCTGAATAGTCTTTCTTCCTTTCACAGCTTTCACTTCTTAGGCCATTGAAACATGGTCAAAAAGAGGGCAAAATATGACACAGTTTAGCTTTATTCTTTTGGTATGAAATTATGCTCTTTATAATATTTTACTTGAGCGATTATGAAGACCCAGTTTTTTGTGACGGATCAGTTGTCCCAAAAAGCATCATGTTTGTTGTTTCATCTTGACATCATAAATGTTTTGAATTATTATTGCCTGACACTGTTTCTAATGTGCTCCCTACAGATCAGCCGCATAGAGTACATCCACTCGAAGAACTTTATTCACAGGGATGTAAAGCCTGATAACTTCCTGATGGGACTAGGGAAGAAAGGGAACCTGGTTTACATCATCGACTTTGGTTTAGCCAAGAAGTACAGAGATGCTCGCACTCACCAGCACATTCCGTACAGAGAGAACAAGAACCTGACTGGCACTGCCCGCTACGCTTCAATCAACACCCATCTGGGCATAGGTAAAGACAAAGTTGAGAAGTTTTATTGTCACTGATGCTAATTAGCTTATCTCATGCTTCTAGGATTATATACTGCCCTGCCAAAAAAAATCACCACCTGGATTTAAATGTCGAATAGGCAAAAGCCTAATTATTATATACTAATAATTGGATTATTATTGTCCATTAGAAATTTGGTTTTGTTCAGTGATTAAGTTTCATCTGGGAACATGTTATTTAACTTTAACTGATGCAGTGAGTACCTTCTCATTTCTTAAACAGCCATGAAAACAACCTCCTCTGGTCATGGGAAAGTATTTTATGTATTTTAAAAGGGTCAAATTATTGGCCTGCATTAAGCAAAGAAAACTGAGCAGATTGCTGAAATTATTAAATTGGATTTAAGAACTTCAAGTTTAAATTTTTATTGTCATATACAGGTAACAATGGAACATCACTACCAGCAATGAAATTCTTGGACTCAGAGCTCCCTCAATATTGCACATAAGAAACAAATAATGTGCGTAAAGAAATGTATATCGCTCATATAGAAAACATTTAGATAAAATCTAAAGTAAACAATTAAAACTATATAAATAACAGAAATAAAAAATTAAGCTAAAAGAAGTTGGAAAAAAATAAATAATATATATATATATATACATACATACATACATACACACACACACACACACGGTAGGATAAATTCACCAAAATCAACCTTCCACTTCACACATGAAATAAGGTCAGGAAAAATCTTGACTGTCTGTGATCGTAAACCATCACAAAGTCTCAGAAGTTGAATTGTTTAAAAAAAATGGATAGTGGGGCTAAACAGCTGTGTAGTCATAAGAAACCCACTTGTTAGTGATCAGAATAGAAGGCTATTATAGTACGGGAGTATAAAGATTGGACTCTGGAGCAATGAAACAATGCCATGTGATCTGATACCCTATTCTAAAGTGTTGGGCATGTCAGGGTAAGAACTATACAATTCTCTGTAGGGGGTTTTATGATACTTCTTTTTGGCAGGGCAGTGTGTATAGAAATATTTTCATCTTACAACACGGAACACAAATCATGGACAGAAATTCCTGTTTATATTTAGACACTGTGCTCAGAGGTTGTCCTTCCACTATGCATGCTAATACCAGTGTGTTTATCTGTGCGTGCATCTACAGAGCAGTCTAGGCGTGACGACCTGGAGTCTTTGGGATACGTGTTGATGTATTTTAACCTGGGTTCACTGCCATGGCAGGGGCTGAAGGCCGCCACTAAGCGACAGAAATACGAGCGCATCAGTGAGAAGAAAATGTCCACTCCTATTGAAGTGCTCTGCAAGGGCTACCCCTGTATGTATCTGTGTTAGTCCGTCCCTTGTTTTTATCTGCTCAGTGTTTTGCTCATTCTCAGAGTAATCCTTTAATACTGCTTGTTGTGTCAGTGGATGTACCCCACACAAACAGTGTTTTTGCCTGCCTTTGCCTCATTTCAGCTGAATTTGCCACATACCTCAACTTTTGTCGCTCACTGCGTTTTGATGATAAGCCTGACTATTCCTACCTCAGGCAGCTTTTCAGGAACCTGTTCCACAGACAGGGCTTCTCATATGACTATGTCTTTGATTGGAACATGCTCAAATTTGTAAGTATTATGTACTTCGTTTAATTTGTGTTTGTTTAATAAATGTAGGCATGCTTTTGGGTCTTGTATTTTCTTGGTGATTTCTATGTTACCCCACAGGGTGCTAACCGTGCAGCAGAAGAGGCAGAGAGAGAGAGGAGAGACCGTGAGGAGAGACTGAGACACAGCAGGAATCCTGCCGCTAGTGGTATCCCATCAGCCACTGGGAGACCGCGTGGCACACAGGATGGTGCTGCACCTACACCCCTCACTCCCAACTCGCACACAGGTGTGCATGTACACCCAGTGTGTTTTCCTGCGTTTGTGTGTTAGCATAAACTTTAATATGACCTCCATGTTGAGATAAAGCTTCACATATTTAATATAATTCTATGCTTGAACATCCCATATTCTGGCTTCACAGCAAACACATCCTCACCACGTGCTGTATCCGGTTTAGATCGGGAACGGAAGGTGAGCATGAGGCTTCATCGTGGTGCTCCTGTTAACGTCTCGTCATCAGATTTGACAGGAAGACAAGACACGTCACGCATGTCCACCTCACAGGTACAGCCTAATTTTGCCCATGAGATTCCCTCAAGCTCAGAAAATAGCGTCTCTTAGTTCCTTAGCATAACAAATTAGTCTAGCTTAGGCTCTTATCAATATCAGGTACCTGAAGGTTTGTGTTTTAAGGTCATACTACAGTATATTATGGGCTAAGGCAAAATATATTGTTCACAGCTCACAGGAAAAGCTTTTTAGACACAAACTACTTTTTTTTTTTCTTTTGATATACTTTATTAGTCCTTCATGGGAAATTTGTTCTCCATTTAAACCATTCTAATTGAGCGCACACACGTAAATATGTACAGTATTCACATAATACTTGGAGCAGTAGAGCAGTTAATGGTTATGTGCCTTACTTAAGGCAACTTCAGTCGTGAAAGTGGAGGAAGAGGAAGGTGATTGTTGGTTCAGGAATCGAACCAGTTACCTTTCAGTCCCGAACCAGTAACCTTTCAGCCCCAAACCTGCTTCTCTAACCATTAGGCCTTGGCTGCACATGCATGCTTAGTCCAATTCTCTAATAGACATTTTGGGGCAAAAAATTACCACTTAATTTACACTGCTTTGTTTGGTTGATATTCATATTCATACAGCGGTGCACTTTTCAGAACCAGTGATGTCTACTGTAGCATCAAACTTTACAATAGCTTTCCTGTATAAGAGAAATGTGTGTTTACATGGACATGGAAAAAAATTCTTTGATTTGCACATTTACTATAACTCTAGGTGTAAAATATTACACTGTAATGTTAGCCGTGACACAAAACTGTAAGCAGGAAAATAAACTGTTGAATAGAATTCAGATTTGCAGCTGATCCACCGTAAATGGTGTCACACACCAACCACACAGAGCAAAGAGTGCCTCATCATTGATGGCACACTTATGCATTAATCAATCACTACTTTTTAAAATAATTACAATTATATTTTCTTATTGAATGAATCTTTAAATAAAAAGATTCTGTTTGAAGAAAAGGAAATATCTCGCATCAGTTGAGGGAATGAAAAGGATGCTGTAATGTTCTCTATCTTCACTTTAGAATAGCGTCCCGTTCGATCATCACGGCAAATAGCTGTTCATCACATCCCAGTGTGAAGTCGGCAGTGCAAGGTGAGTTTGAGTAGCTTCTGTATATCTGCATGTATTCTATATGTATGTGTAATGGCCAGTCCTTATTTAATTGGTCATGTCACTGTTTGTTGGTGTAAATAATTATTCAAAAATTCTTCTTCATTCCTTGGTTTAGATTCAGAATAAATTTCCCAGAAGCCCCCTCTCGAGATCAGGGCATGCAGAGGATGACCTATGGGGTAGACTCTGCTGCGCTTCTCATACAGTGACGAAGCGGGGCAGACTGTGTCTCTAACTGACGAAACCAAAATGGTTCAAAATGAACTTTGACCTCTTTAAGGTCTTACTTTACTTGCTCTTACTTTTTCCCCGTCTCTTGCTCTCCTTTTTAATGTGATGCATATGCACACAAACAGAGGATTTTATTAAAATTTCTTGTTTAAGATGATGTTGGGACTTGACTAACAAGACTGAATCAACCAGCTAAACTCCAGTGTCCTTTACACCAGAGTCTCTCATCATATTAGTACTTTCTCTGTACATCCACACTGCAGCATAACCCATCATTTATGCTTTTCCTGATAAGGTTTATGTATTTAACACTTTACTTGGTTCCATTTGGTATATTGCTTTTTTAAATATATATAAATCCTTCCAATGTCATAAAACACTCACCAGAAAGCTCCATATGCTTTTATTTTACCCATTATTATTTTATTATATTTTGGTAATTATGTTTGTGAGTGGTGCAAGATGGGTTAATGTTGCATGCTCATGTTTGTTTTAATTTTGTACTGAAGGGGCCACTTTTACAACTCATTAAAAAAAGGTATTGGTTTATTTACTGATATTTGACACTAGAATACATTTACGACGGCCCTGTGAAACTTTCCTGTTTTGTTTTTTCCCGTTCTCATTCTTCCTTCTGACGTTTTCTATGATGTATTACTGCCCCTTACCTTGTTGAAGCTCTGTGCTGTTTCTAAGCTGTGAAAATTGTAATATATCTGTAAATGTTTCCATTTTTCACCTAACTATAAATGAAATGCAAATTGTGTTTTAAGATTCCAGAAACATTACGGGTTTTCATTCCCCCTTAATTGTACACCAAGCCAATAAAATGAAGTGCTGGAGGTAAGAGGGATTACCGGTCCTGCAGGTTCTACTGTTGACTGTTGCACGTCATGCAGTTAAGCCAGGGCTTGTTTGAACATGTTAAGACATTATTGCTAGCCTTTTTTATTTTAAAATGAACCGACTCCTCCAAGTTATGGTTGTTGTCAGTGAGATGGCACGTTCCAGATTGAATACAGAGTGAATGCTCCAGCACTGATTGACCTGAAAGCTGATGTATAATGTTTGTTACAGGAAGCGTGGGGTTCTGAGCTGCTTCATTCATGTCCTGTTGAAGATCACTGTGTGGACTGGAGAAAGCCGAGCCTCAAATAGCGTATATTTTTCTTTGATGTGTCTGATACGTAGTAAAGTACTAGTTCTAATGTACTTATTCTGTTTGAAAAGTGTGTGAGAGAGAGAGAGAGCGTGAGAGAGAGACCGGAATAACGGAATGGGTTTACTAGTTTCTTAAAGCCCATTGGCAGTTTGGGCTTCACATTTTTTGATCTTGTCATGCCAAACTTTGAGCCCTACTACAGTATCACTGTATTTGTGCACCACAATTTTGTACATGTGTAAATAAATGAGTTCCTTATTATTTTAACTGCACATATTCCTTTGAGTGTATTTTGTTTCTGTAAAACTGAGAATTGACATCAGAGCTCTGCACTCATATGTTCCACATTCTCCTGCTTATGAAGATAAATTTGATGATGGAGCAAAGCACATGTCTGAATACTGCCCTCTTCTGGAAACAGTATGTAATGTCAGAACTAAAAAAAACGTACTTTTTTTTTCTTCAACCACCAATTTTTTTGTTGTTGTTGTTGTTGTTTTTTTTTGTTGGTTAAGCAGTATTTCAGTATTTACACCAGAGGAATCTGGTGTCAAACTCTTTCTCACCTTCTTGGTGGTGGTTGTGGTGTGGACAGTTGACTCTAAAAGTCCTACTCCTCCAACTTTGCAAGCTTACACTAGATGACCTGATAAACGATTCTATGGAGCTGGAATTTTGATTTTCAAACCAGAAACTGAATTATTGACATTACCAGCTATGTAGCTGGATCTGAATGCATCACAGAAGCGAGGTGTAACAAAAAAGAAACTATTTTCATAAAAGTTTTATTACTAAATCTACAGAGAAATCTACAAAATCTGCCATTTTTATATAAACTAACAATCCTGGAAATTCTTGTCTTATGTCCTAAATATAGATGGGAATGTGCATATAAAATTTCATGTATACAGATTGTTTTTAAACTTTTTTCTAGGTTCTGAATATAGAGGGGGGCTATGGTTTTTACTTTTAAAAAATGTTTTAATGTATTCTAGTTGTAGGACCACATATTTAGTTGGGTATCAGTGTGGTTTATAACAGAAGTTGCGTGCATCTTAAAAAAAAAAAAAAAAAGAAAAACTTGTAAATAAAACCATGATTGTGCAAAATGGGTAGAGCTTAGCCTCCTTCAGACTTGTTTTATAATGTGATTGTGAGTGGAAGAAAATTATGTAAACTGAACAAGCAGGAATAATATAGTTCTTCATTTTTTTTAGTCTTGTGGAAATTTTATAAAATCATTCTCAGACACTGCTCACGAAGCAAAAGAGTTTTTATTACAAGATGCGAACCAGAGCAACAAGGTCATTTTGGGAGAGATCTCTACCCTTCCTCTCTCCTCCTGGCCTTTTTATAACACAAAAAGACAGACCACCATCTTGTTGTTGCACGAGGTTGCAGCCCTTCGCTCTCCACTTGCGTCGTAACTTATCCTGAGGTTGTTTAGTACCCGCTCTTAGCAATTCCATCTTACTCATTACACACGTACTCAAGTTAAACAAGAGCATAGTCAAAGAAAGCACAGCATACAAAGTAAATGATGTGTAGCCTGGGACTTCACAGTGGTCAGTGTCTATGCGAATATATAAATGTTTCATATGGTTGTAATAGGATAAATTTCCCCCACACTAGTCATAATAATGACCAAGAATGTTGCTTAGATTTAGAGCAGGTCTGTCCAGTTCCTGTCCTGTGTGGCTCAAATCCAGCACGTTGTAATGGTATTCCTGGTTCTCATATTTCTACTAAACTTGCCAGTTTGGCGAGCTCTTTCATCTTTACGCACTGAACCAACCAAAACTGCTGGATTCAAGCCAAACCGGACTAGTTTGGCAACCATGATTTGTATGACCCTTATCAGATTGTTGACTGCATGTTTGGTCCTGCAGAATTGGCAGGCAGGTTCAAAATGACTGATGAAGCAGATCATCGTGGTCATCAAGAGTGCTCAAAGTGGCTATGATGCAGAGATTTCCACTATGATGGTTTTCCACTGGCTGTCTGCAAATTTCAAGTACCAGTAGTTTGTGAATGCTTTTTAGTTTACTACACTTTTGTATAACTGTGATCCAAAACATCAGATTCTCACCCAAGCCCTAAAAGTAAATAAAGAGAATGCAGCTAAATGAGACAAAAATACACAACTCAAAAAAATAAAGGGAACACTAAAATAACACATCCTGGATCTGAATGAATGAAATATTCTTATTAAATACTTTGTTCTTTACATAGTTGAATGTGCTGACAACAAAATCACACA
>JBCNYH010000021.1:34231023-34241581 GCA_039654325.1 Tandanus tandanus
AAGAGAGAGAGAGAGAGAGAGAGAGAGAGAGAGAGAAATGAGGTGACTGTCCAAACCAAAAAGCTTTTAAAGCTAAATGTAGGTAAAGTGACTGAAGCTATACAATACACCCTAGATGACCAGTCTTTTACATTTAACATGTATTAAACTCAAAAAAAATGTAAATAAAATAAAATTTCAAAAACTCAGCCTTGCAGTTCCAAAATTCTTTAGAGAATATAACTATTTCAAACAGAACTGAACCAATCTTACAATCACAGCATCTAACACCAGCCTAATATACTGAGAAAAATATAACAAATATAACAAAGATTTCAATTCAACTTTTGAAGCTTTGGCTAATTTCACTGTACAGAACAGCTTCAGCTCTGGGATGTTGTTGGGTTTCCTTATATGAACTGCTCGCAAAGCATTTTGGATTAAGATCAGGATTTATTCAAAACATTGTCTATTCATTCATTCATTTTCTGAACCGCTTAATCCTAATAAGGGTCGCGAGGAGGCTGGCGCCCATCTCAGCCGACTCTGGGCGAGGGCACATTGTTTATTCTTCTTTAACAATTCTTTCTCACACTACTTGTGTGTTTAGGTCTTTGTCCTGCTGCAACACCCATATTCTCTCGAAATTCAGTTCACAGACACACATCCTGACATTTTCTTTTCGTATTCTGTATATTCACTCTCAACCGTCTACAAAGTTTCCCAGTAGCCTTTTGGATTGTCCATGTGGTCTTCAGCAATGGCAGTAATGCTCTTTTTGGAGACCAGTGACTTTCTTTTTGCAACCCTGCCATACCCACCATTGTTGTTCAGTGTTCTGATGGTGCACTCATGAACATGCCTAGACGTTATGCTGGGTTCCTCTCAGACTCTGAGGAGTATTACACCCATTGTTCTTGGAGTGATCTTTGTTGGCAGACCACTTCTGGAAAGGGTAGCGATGGTCTTTAAACAATGGTCTTGAACTTCTCCAGCTGTCTGTCTGTGGATTGGTGGAGTCCAAATTCTTTCCTGATAGTTGTGTAATCTTTTCCAGCCTGACGAGGTCCTCAGAAATCTTTTTTGTTTATGCAATGATGCACTTACACAGATGTGCTGTAAATATCAGACATTACTACTGGGTCCCTGTTCTTTAAACGGCACCTTTCAACACCTGACAATCATACTAATGGTTAAACAACTGATTCTAATTTCACCTTCAAGTTAACTGCTAATCCCAGAGTTTTATATGCTTTTGCCAATCCCAGATCTGTAACATTGGATCTTTTTCCTCAGTAAGAAAATCACAAAGTACAACTTTGTTTTGTCTTGTTAGATTTTATCAATGACAGTCCTTCAGGTCTGTTTGGGTTCTCTTTATCTACTTTTAAGGCGTTGGTGAAAATCTGGTCTATTAGATCTTATTTATGCAAAAATCAAAAGGGTTCTCAAACTTTTAAGCACCAGTGTATAATGGATTAGTACTGTATTTTTAAGCATACTGTATTGATAGTCATTTACTTGTTTGAATGACAAACACATCATCTGTACTTTTTGTCTTTGTGCTCCAGCCCCTCCATTTGCGTTCATAAATGATTACATATCCCATATTCCTGATATAGCTGTATTACTTCAGATAATGGACAAGGTCTTTCTCAGTAACGCAGCATGACATGGCTGCCTCTGTTCTCCTTCTCTGCCCCTGAGACTTAAATGACAGAAAACTGTCTCTCTTTGGCCATATTCAGACCTGCACTTCCCACAGTGTCTCAAGTGTGTGCTTTTGTCATGTCCAGTGGCTTGCCTTGTCACAGCAGGATATTGATGTTATGCCCCTCCCATCTCACTGAGCTATTATGGTCCGCATCCATGGCAACTAGCAGGCCTGGTCGGTCAATTAAACACATAAAAACCAGGCACTGAATGTATCAGTAGCTATTGATACACACTGTAAACATCATCTATACTATATGTTGGTATGGTATGCCCCTGAACTGTAAATCCTTAATCAGCATGTCAGCAATAAATTGTGGGTGTGATGAATGCTAATGTATTTCCAGCATTGCTAATCCAATACAAATCCACTGCTAGCAGGTTTCTGTGCCTCATATACAACAAGCTGCAATGCGCTGTGTTCTGGCATCTTTCTATCATAGTCAACATTACCAGTTTTTGCAGTTTGTGCTATAGTAGCTCTTCTGTGGGATCCGGCCAGAAGTACTAGCCTTCACTCCCCATGTGCATCAATGAGCTTTGGGCACCCATGACACTCTTGCCAGTTCATTGGTTTTCCTTCCTTGAGCCACCTTTGTAATTGGTGCTTACTGCTGTGTACGAGGAACACCCCACAAGACCGTCCATTTTGGAGATGAATAGACAGTCATTTAGCCATCAAGATGCCCCTTGTTAGTCACCCAGATGCTTACACTTGCTCATTTTTCCTGCCCCCAACACGTCAACTTCAAGAACTAACTGTTCACTTTCTGCTTAATACATCCCACCCCTTCACAGGTGCCACTGTAACAAGATAATCAATGTCATTCACTTCAGTTGTCGTCATTCGCGCGATCAGTCACATGGGTCACGTCAATCTGGAGCCAGCTAGCAGTAGGTGCGTCAAGTTCAATAAGACCCTCCAGCCCATTTGGAGGTTGCAGAGTAGGACACTCAGATAGTATGAGCCGCAGTGTCTGCGTCAATAAACAGTCACAGGCGTCATCCTCGCACGTGCATGTCTTTCCCTAGCCAGTGCGAATGTTCACCCCTAGGTTTGATGGAGGGGATCTCGATCTCGGTGTGGAGGTGGGACCAATCTCTGTCAAATTCACTTCAGTCAGTAGTCATAATGTTTTTAATGGAATGTTATGACTGATCAGTGTATATATTGTACTTAATATCTTTCCAAATCTCCTAATTGAATTATATGATTTCAGTCTTTCCCTTTATACTGTGCCTGTGATAAAAGATCAAATCTGATTGGTCAGAAGGTGACAGTAACTCCATTTTAATTCAGATTACAGATTATCATTGCTAATCTAACGACAAATCTTTATATAATCAATAAATAAACTGATTAAAAACCTGTTAATATTTAACAAAGATAAATGTTTCCTCACTAGTCTGGTGAAGTTTTCGGGAAAAAAAAAAAATTATTTCTTAAATTATGGAAGGAGTCTCTAATGTCTGTGTTTTGTACCAGCCAGCACTGAGGACTTTTTGCACTTTCAATTTTTCCTCGTTATTCTTAGATGCATTTTATGTTATCTTTAACAAAGAATAAAAGCCTGGTGAGAAAATAATTTCTCAGAGTTGCCATAATGAACAGTAAGTGCAAACAGGAATAAAGTGTTAACCAAAAAATGGTAATTATAGAACATGAGCATGTGTCGTCCATTGGTATGTTAAAAAAAAATAAATTTGGTAACTTTGGAGTACTTATGGCTTTTATGTCAGGTTGTCCACAGATTATTTTACTATGTAAAGCTGCTTTGTGACAATTGCCCTACACAAATAAAACTAAATTGAATTATTTATTAAAGCACGCATTGTTTTGCATTATCCTTCAGTTTGGATTTTTATTGAACATCTTACAGAAATACACAGCATTTCGAGGAGAAAAAAAATAATAATCCTGTACGGACTGCTGTTTTTAAAATATTTCTCACAATGTGTTCGCTGTAACTCCATTCCATGTTTAAGGCACAGCCAACTCTCTAGTGTATTAAATAATAAACAAAGAGCACCACACATACTCGTCTGGGTTACAAATGAAACTTCTATCAAACACGTCCCAGTACTGACCAAAATAAGATGCTGGTTAGGAAGTTATTAAAGGTGCATCCTTTCGATGCTGAATGTGTTGTTTTCACTACAAACAAAATATCCAATCTATATATAAAATAAATATCTAACAACAATAATTACAAAACAGTGAAACATATTGTAAAGCAGCTTCGGACCTTCTAACTGTAAAGCTATAACATTAACAGCAATGGCAGTAGTATCTATTTAACTATTAGTGCAGTATCAGATGCTCTGTAGTTGTTCAGACCAGTGTTTCCTGACACTTCGGTTCTAAAGTTTGTTTTTTTGCGATAACGTCAAACTTAATGGCTTGTTCATGATGCCAGATCCGGCGTGGCTAAGGAAACAAATGCACTAAAATTTGCACTGACCAGTAAATGACTAAAAGGTGCACTGCTACTTGGAAACACTGTAAAACTTCAGTTATGAAACAGAAATTAAAAAAAAAAATAAAAAATTATAAACATGTTTGACAGTCATTTTGTCACTCATCCCAAATAGGACCAATAGGTCCCCAATACAGACATATAGACGTACATACATATTTTAGGTATACATTTGATTGCGACTCACTTGAAGCATCTAATTCCATACCTAAAACAACAATTTGCATAATGTATACTGACATATGCCACACTTAATTCTTTACAGTAAGCTTGATAGACAATAAACGTTATACAGTAGCCAGAACTGTTTGAAGTAGCGATCAAGCATGTTCACAATAACGGTTACTGACTGTTGGTTTGGTAACAAGTCTAAAACACAATAATCTCTCTGCTTCACACATTGAGTAATCTGGTCAGGTCCTTTAAATAGTACAGCTGAACCACCTAATCCCTTCTTAGATACTGAGTACTTAACCGAGTTACTGTTTCGCTCCAGTGCAATTTTATGAATAACTATATTATAGAGTAACCTTTAATACAAAGTACATAAATTTCTGTTTTCATGGATATTCCCTTGTTTTTAACTGTGCATAAGAATTTATTTCTTTCATCGGTGTACCGGGTTGTATTAGAATAAAGTGTTTGAAATGCCACTGAAATTTAAAACACCAATGTACCTGCAATCACAAAACATCATTTTAGTGCAATACAGAAAGCATAAAACATCAAAAGCAAACACACACACAAGACAGCAGTCATGTTCTTTCTTACGTCTTTTGAAAATGGTTCAAGTCTATTTCATTCAGGGTGCTGACATCACAGAGACGATTCAGGTTCCACAACTCCACCATTTTCTTTGGTCGCCACTTTAGAAAGCTTCTCGAGATCTACTGAGTCCACCTGAAGTTCATCTTCACTTGATGCCTCTGGCTTGTCTGGGTCCTCTGTGGTCTCTGTCTGTGGTTCCTCCTCTAGATTTATACTCTGTTCTTCTGTCTGTACATTCATGGGCTCTGAGTCTTTCCTCCCTCCCTGATTCTGTTGGTCATCCTGAGCAATGTTGTTGAGCTGCTCCATTTCAGTCTCTGTAACCGCCATCTCCATCTTGGCCGAAGGGTCAGCCTGCTGAGGCGTCTTTTTGATAAAAAGCAGGTTGCAGACGCAAAGTACAACAGCTGAGAGGACCACCTCACAGCCTGCTAACAGGAAGACATACATGTAGACCTTGGTTGCATCCAGGAGCCGACCTGCAATTCAAAAAACTAGTGTTAGGATTCGATCTTTAACATACTGCGCCAAGATAGGAGAGCTATTCTAATATTGATATGAACTGACCTGCACCAGGTGGCCCCACTAACACAGCAATGGCCTCAACCAGGAGAACCAGGCCAATTGCACTGGGGAACTTCTCTGTGCCCACAATAGCCATTAGCACCTCAAACTGCAAGGCTCCCACCATTCCATAAGAGATGCCGAAGAAAATGCAGAAAATTACAAGCGCTGTGTAGTCCTTTGACATGGAGCCTAAAATATCGGTGACACCGTTAAAAATCATTGCAAAGCTGAAAAAGTAAACACACCGTGGACGCACCCACTTTAGTCCAGCAATGATGCCACATGTAGGCCTAGCAAACATATCGATGAAGCCAAGAATTGTGAGCAGAAGTGCAGATTTGGTGTCTTCATTGCCCAGCTCTTTTGCATAGCTGACTACAAAGACTGGAGGCACAAACAGACCTAACACCATAATAGCTGCTGCTACGGTGTAAATGACGAAGCCTCTGTCTTTAAAGACACTAAAGTCCAACAACTTGTGCTTTGGTTTTGGCTTTTCCTCTGCTGCTTCCTGGTCTTCTTTACTCTTCTTTGGTGCTACCAGTGGCCTCATGAGGGCTCCACATGCACAGCAGTTAAGCAATATGCCTCCCAGTATGAGGAAACCACCACGCCAGCCGTACTTGTACTGAAGAACTTGGCCGAGGGGAGATAAACAGCACAGCGCTACGGGACTCCCAGCTGCTGCCAGTCCATTGGCTAAGGGCCTTTTCTCATTGAAGTATCTATTCAGCATGATGAGGGCAGGCTGGAAGTTCAAGGCCAGACCCAAACCTGCAACAGACCCCATGTTTTATTAAAAACAATTACATTAAGGGTGCCTGTCACAATACATATTGACAGTATGTAACAATTACATACTGACTATTATATAGTTCACCAATTTCAAAATGAAATAGAAAATGTTTGTTAGGAAAAACTCACCTGTGATTACACCAGTGCAGAGATAGATCTGAATAATACTGTTGGCAAACGATGCCAAGATCATGCCAAGAGAAGCAAAAAGGCCACCCACCATCATCACAGGGCGACACCCAAAGCGATTAACCATAACACTACACAGGGGACCTGTGAATCATGAATAAATTAATCAATCTAAGTAACCAGCTTTTCGTTTTAAGTCGTTTAAAAGGCAGGTTGTATTAGTTAAAAACACAAACAGTGATTTGTTTTACTTTTTTAGTGAACTCTAATATCATTTAGCTCTACAAGTTAAACCATATTACAGTTCACTCATCGTTCATACTTTGACAGTGTCCCAACCTGTGCCATAGAGCATTGCCAGCAGAATAGAGGAGATCCAGGCTGTGTCGCTGTAGCCCACGCCGAACTCACGGATCAGCTCCTTAAAAAAGACACTGACAGCTTTAGGAAAAGCGTACGAGAATCCAGTGATAACGAAGCAGCCAAAGAGCACGGCCCAGCCCCATCCTCCATCGGGGGCCTTCACCCCACTGTCCCCATTATCCACCGCCACTCCTCCCATGATGCTCTGCTTAAGTCACTTGAAGCTATTTCAAAAAGAGAAAGAGGCCAATTTTAAACGTAAATAAACAGGGAAGGGTGCCAACACTGACTCATCAACTGTAATTATATCTTTAAATAGTCAAATAAAAAGTGCATGAGAAAAACTGTAATTTTCAAAATAGTAGTGGAACAAACATTTAGGATGCCAATAAAAACAGACCTCTGACATACTTAACGACATACACTGGTGCTTCCCAATGCTAACAGTTCCCAGCAACAGGATTTCTTCCACAACACACTAGCTACCGTCATGCTTACCACATCTTTGTGAATGGATGGCCACAAATCATTGCCGAGTGCCTTGAACAGAAGCACTTTATACCAACGTTGCTTAATTCTATATTCATATGATCACACAGACACGTAATTAGCCAGCTCATGGCTTATGTGAGAAGTAGCTCAGAGAGGCTTAGCTCTCCATCCCCTTTTAAAGTGCCCCAGGAGCTGAACAACTCATTAAAAGATCCAGATCAATATATCGTTAACAAACCACTATCACTAGTTATTGTTGCATTTTATTACTCTCTTATGTGTTTTAGGGATTGTTTGCTTCAATTACCAGGTTTGTCTGAAAAAAGATTTCCTCCCATAGTTTAAAGACCTGCACATTAGGCTAACTGGCTGTTCATTTTTCTTGCACTAGGGAACAGGAGGTTTTGACTTTAATATAGGTTGATGGGAGTGTTCATTTCTAATGCTCTAATGCTTCGGCGCTGTGCGATTCATTTACATTACATTTACATGGCATCTGGCAAGTGCCCATGTCCAGAGCGACTTTTTTCCCCCTCTTATTTATACAACCGAGCAGTTGAGGGTTTCTTAGGGGCCCAACACTTGGCGGATTGGTAGTGCTGGGGCTTGAACCTGATCATTAATCCATAGCCGCAACCACTATAATAAGACTTCTACTTGTATTGTTAGAGCAAGAATTCACAGATCATGCTGACAGTTCTGGCATTTCTACTTTTGGCTTTTTTCAGTGTCTAGTTAAAGGGTTCATACAGTATTTAACAACAACAACAGTAATAATAATATGTGTGGGTTTGTGAGTGAGTGTGAATGGTTTTGTGTGTGTGTGTGTGTGTGTGTGTGTGTTGGCCCTGCAATGGCCTGGTGAGCTGTCCAGGGTGTACTCCGCCCTTGCCCAGCATCGACGCAACCATAATCAGGATTAAGCAGCTTAGAAAATAAATGAATTAATAATAATAATAATAATAATAATAATAAAACTCCTTTTGGTTTTGGCCATGTTTACTATGGGGATGAAGTCTATAAGCATCCTACATCATACACATTTTTAGTGTGCATGGCTTCCTGCAACTGACCAGTATTACATCCAGCATGTGTTCCAGTGTTCTTGGGCTCCAGATCCACTGCAATTCTGACCAAAATGAAATCAGTGAAACAAAAGGCCATTCTGCCCATCATTCCCCAGTTATCCCAGCTCTTTCTTCGATTACATTTTGTTCAGCACGGTCTGTCACAGAAAATGTCGTGACTAATCTCATATAATATTACAATCAATTGCAAAACTCCCTTTATTGAGGATTCAACCACCTCTGTGATATCCTTCTTCTTATATTAGGCAACCTCTCACCACAATGATAATATATTCATTCATTTGCCAAACCGCTTAAACCTACTCGGGTTGTGGGAAGGCTGGAGTTGGATCTTAGCTGACTCTGGGAGAAGGTCGGGTACAATCCATCCATTCACACTCACACCTAGGGGCAATTTGGAACAGCCAATTAGCCTAATGTGCATGTTTTTAGACTGTGGGAGGAAACCAGAGCACACAGAGGAGACTTATGCAAGCACGGAAGGAACATGCAAACTCCATACCCTTGTCGAGCCTGGGACTTCCTTGCTGTGAGGCGTGTGAACCACTACACCACCGTGCTCCTTGGTGATAAATAAAAAGTAGTTATCTCTGAAGTAATACAGTGCATGTTAGGACAGGATGTGGAACATTGTGATCTGTTCCATGACTAACATTTGACAGCACTGTATGATATAACTAAAATATTGTATAAGCATATTGCAGTGGATATCCTACCAGTACAACTACAGCAAGTACAGCTACGTTTTCAAACTTACATCATGGTAAATTAATAACGTGTCATGTCCCAAATACCAAAAAACAGGCCAATGAGTCATAATCAGAACGCTAAATTTAGCGTTTCATAATTAAATAAAAGCCCCACAATATAGCACACACAGGTAGGAGTCTGTTAAAATGTGGTATAAACAGAAGTTTTAAATTTGATAAGACTATAATCAGACATAGATAAGAGTTTTAGTAATTAGAATTTTTTTTTTGTTTGTTTTTTAGAAAATAATATAGCTTGAACAACTACTGAAATTCGTTCACTATTATATATTTACATTTATGGCATTTGGCAGACACCCTTATCCAGAGTGACTTACATTCATCATTTCAATTATACAACTGAGCAGTTGAGGATTAAGGGCCTTGCTCAAGGACCCAACAGTGGCACCTTGGTGGTACTGGGGCTTGAACCGCCAACCGATTAGTAATCCAGAGCCTTAACCACTGAGTCACCACTGCCACAGTATATGAGCTCAGTGTTGATCATAACATATTCTGTAATTAGGGCAACTCACATGAAATTTACACGCAAATTCAGTCAACTGGTTCACTACATTTTACATATTTTAAGTATCAGGAGAACACAATGCAACTAAGAACATTCAAGTTCATGTTAAAAGATTCTGTATAATCATACCAGCCTATATAAACAACTTAACATTACAAATCCAAGAGGATTTCCACTGATTGATGAGGATGAGCAGTAGTAAATCAGACAGTTAGAGTGCATTAAGAAGCTACCCAGCTGCACCCTGGTATCTTTTCACAGAATTATAAGTGTCCATGGTTGAATCTCTTGTGGGTGGGAGTTTAGATAAAGTCTACTTAACGCTCCCCCTGCACCCAAAGTCTTCACTCATCCTAAATTAGGACTGTGACATTATTCAGCACTGGATCTACAATTAGACATTAGTGACTGTGCACACGTTCATTCTGCATTCCCAAAGGGACAGGGAGGCCAATATTAATAACAGTGGGGTTTTGTGTGTGCATGTGCAGCGAACGCTTGAAAGGTCGGCATTCTCCCCTTGTTGATGAAGATAAACCCAGAAATTATTGTAAAGGAGCCATCCCATTCCTTCTGCATTTATAGCATGACATTTTCTGGACCATTATTACATTTAACAATACGTGCACTTTCTAGGTAAAGGATACATACAAAATGTTTACAAGTTTAACTTTTAAGGATAAAACCTCAGCGACATGTAGTAGTCTAGTTTCCGAAACTGCACAATTATAGTTATAGAGGTATAGTCACAATATATATATTTTTTGGGAGTTTATAAAGTTTTCAGCTTTTTTTTTTTGCATTTGAGAAGACATGATTATAGTATAACATGCATCTTTAATCTGATTTATTTTTTTTCTTTAGCAGGTAAGTGTGATAATCGATAATCTTCCTGAATTCAGTATATAT
>JBCNYH010000021.1:34250812-34267479 GCA_039654325.1 Tandanus tandanus
GTCGGCTGAGATGGGCGCCAGCCTCCCCGTGACCCTAATTAGGATTAAGCGGTTCAGAGAATGAATGAATGAATGAAATCAATAAAAAAAAAGGATTTTGAATACAGAAATATCAGCCCTCTGAACATATGATGTATGTTTACATGCATATGTACTCAGTACTTGGTTTCGGCCCCTTTTGCATGAATTACTGCTTCATTAATGAGTTTATGTAATATATTAGTTTCACCTTTTAAGTTGAATTACTGAAAATTCAGTAATACTTCAGTAAGAAATTTGTTTTGTAGTATGAAGGAGGATGAGGTTCAGACTCTCAGAATAGAGAATGAGACGCTGAGACGGGATCTCCAACGGCGAATCCAGGCATCAGATGGGGAGCTGGCACTGCAAAAGCAGGTACAACACACATTGTCTCTAAGATAATATTGAGTTAGGATTTCATGCAAAGTGTTTTTCTTCCCTTTTACACAAACCCTTGTGTGCACAAAGATTTACACTACACAAAGTGATGTCTATTTGAATTACAAAAATGTTTAGCCTGGATGGAGCAGAACAGTGCGTAGTGGTTAGCATGTCCGCCTCACAGCAAGGAGGTCCTGGGTTTGAGTCCTGTGCACGGCACGGCTTTTCTGTGTGGAGTTTGCATGTTCTCTACATGTTTGTGTGGGATTCCTCCAGGTACTCTGTTTTGCTCCCACAGTCCAAAGACATGCACATTAGGCTAATTGGCTGTTGCCCCTAGATATGAATGTGAGAATTTATGATTGTGTGTGTTGACCCTGTGGTGGGCTGGCGAACTGTTCAGGATGTGCCCCACCTTCAACCAGAGTCGGATGTGATAGGCCCTCGTAGGATTAAGTGGTTTGGTGAACGAATGAATGAAGTTAGCCAGGAAATTTTTGTAGGCTTACTTACTTGTCAGCATGTCCTCAAACTAAGTTACTGATTCAAAAATATTAATTGTAAAGTTTACAGATGGTTTATTTAGTCAATATTTAGATACCTATAAATCTGCTTGCCATTGTGTGACATTTAAACGAACGTGTCTGACCAGGAGGGACCTCGCCTGACACTGTTTCTGGCTCTCAGCGGGTTTTATCCCTGGAGAATTCTAATGTCACACTGTAAAATTAGTAGCCGATAAGGGACTAGACATTGGACAGTTTTGTTGAGCAAAAGGCCGTACCATGTGTTATTCATACCGAGAATAGGTGTTGCCTATTAATTTCAATACAGCCCCCTTTGACATTTGCCTGTTGTGCTAGGATCAGCTGAGTTCTGCTCAGCAGCTGTGTTTTTAATATGTCAGTAGTTCATTTAGATGCTGCTTTGACTAATGAATATACTGGCACACAAAACCTATCCTCAGTGCAGTTTAAATTTTAATGTGTCTGCTTGGTCACGTGATTATTGTTGGAAGGGTATCATGCTTGCACTCCACATAGTCTTGGGTTGTATTGTTTACTTAGAAATAATTATCTGAATCCTTTTAAATGTAAACTTCTACACCATTCACTTGACTGTGTTGGACATTTAATATACCATAGAAATCTTATGTGCCAGATCTAAATTATTCTATTTACATCTTTCTAGGATTTATTGTAATTATCTCTAGTATATGTGCAAGTGAGCAGTAATTTCCTGTTTGTTAGAAGCAGACATGTGTCCAGTGCATTGCCCTGAGTCAAGCTGTGATGTGTCTTTTTTTTTTTTTTTTTTTGTTAATGATAACAGGAAATGATGGCGGACTTTGACAGCGAGATGCGAAAACGGGAACATGAGTTCAGCCTGAGATTAGATGAAATGCATAATGTTGTGCTGTCTCATGAGCTCAAGGTATGAAACAAGAAGCACAAAACAATATGCAGTAAAGCTGTATTTTCCATTTATTATGTTTATTAAGTATTATGTTTAGATTAATGTAAGTGATGGTTTATTTAACAGGTACAGCTTCTGAACCAAGAGTTGGATGTCCATGCCAAAGCCGGCAATGAGGCTGTCGAGGCACTGCAGCTGTCTGAGCAACTCTATCAACAAGCACAGCAAGAGATCCTGCACAGGGACTGGGACCTAAAGAACACATCTGCACTCAAAGACTCAAGGTGGTTATGCCATGCACCTTATCTGAATTATTCCCCATTTTATTGTTTCTCACTCACTGAGATTACTTTTGTCATATTTTAGGATAAAAGAGCTTGAGGAAAAAGTGACCCAAATGATAGCCAAACATAAAAAAGACGAACAAGTCAACACCAGGAAGTAATCAATGACATCACATTGATAATCTTTCATACTGTATAACTTGGAAATTGATTTTTATTTCTCATTTTTAAAATCTGCATGGAATGTACAGTATGTACCTTACACTCATGTAGAGGTTGTGAACTTTACTGTGATATATGGACTATAAATAACTTGTGCACTTCAGGCCAAAATTGTTTGGCTGCTGTGAAGTGTCTAAAGCTAAGTTGCTGTGGTGTGGCTGATCACTCCAGGCATGCAGAGTTGGAGCGCAGGGCCCGGGAGAGAGAAACTGCTCTGGAGGCCATGAAGGAGGCACACATCTCTGACCTGCATGAGGAGAAAAAGAAAGCCACAGAACTCCAGATGCAGCTTAACAGCCTTGTCCTGGAGCGGGAGAGAAGAGATAAAGGACATGCAGATGAGATAAAACACAGAGAGCATCAGATCCAGGAGTAATACACACACACACATGGACACATATGAATTATTTCTGCTAATATGAGGACAGAAAAACTGAAAAGTGTAATTTTAAACTAATTTTAGTGTATCATCATCATCGTCATCACTGATATCATGTAATGTTAAGTATCTAAAATTCTACAGAAAACTAGAAATGTGTTTGTCACAGAGCACTAGGTGTATCCCCTGCGTGGTCAACTGCAGTCTCTAGAGTGTTAACAGGCATTTTTGATGAACTGACATCTGTGACCTTGATATCCTTTAGATAAACTGGTAGGGCATACCATAGGGACCATTCAACATAAATATAAAATAAATCTATAAGCAACAGGCACTCCTAAAGTGTTAACAAAAAGTGTCAGCTGCGGATTTTTATTTTATTTTTATTTATTTATTTATTTATTTTTTGTGTGTGTGTATCGATCTCTTGAGATCCTTTGACAGTGTCTTGCCCCCCATAATTGATTGTTGCTTCAAGTTGCGCTTTCAGGCACTGGAATGCTCTAGGAATAGTTATTTTTTTGATGAAGTCATCAGAATAAATACAGTTGGTCACAGGTCAAAGCCAATTAGCTTTGTGTGCAGTGGAGAAGGTGATTGTGTACACCTGATTGGGTTTGCGAGTATTTTTAGGAGGGGTGATCCTTTATCCATTTCGGTGAAATTTTTTTTTTTATAAGTATTATAAGTAAATACAGTATATCCACAGAAACATCATATATTTATGACTAAAAAGCTTTCTGTTCTCTACAGGAGACTGTTCAGCAACATTATGCTAATTATGTAGAATATTCTGCACAATGCTCAAAGTCACATGTTCATTTTCATGAACATGGAAAGCCTTTGTATATCTATGATATTGGCTCCTCAAACATGACTTGTAAATTAAGCCTATGGGATGCTTAAACATATTTGTTTAGGTTTGTAATGGTTTATTGAACTACAGCAATAGCCCTATTACTATTAATGATTAACTGTTGTCTATTATTTCTTTCAGTCAGATCCTTTTAACTTATGAGAGTTAACACTTGCAACAATAACGATGAAGGGGAATTATTATTTCGTGATGTCATCATAATACTGTATCTCTTGTTGCCTAAAAGACTCCATGCACAGCTGGAAAAGACACAGGCCAGCTGGGATGCTTACACCACTCAAGTTTCTAAAGAAACGGTTGCCAAGGACACAGAGCTGCTGTCTGCGGTGGACAGAGAGGCCAAAATAAGAATTGAGCTACAGAAATGTAAGGAGGATTCAGAGAGGTGAGTACTTTTAGACTCTTCAAGAACTTCTTAAGGCAATAATCAGATGGTCAGGTTTGCATGATTAGGGTTGAAGCCAAAGTCTTTAGGATGGTAGCTCTTCAGGAGCAGACCCCTGGTGTAGGAAATTTATCATATTAACTTTATTAGAACTGCATTGTTCTTAAAGGGTACCTGTGGTGAATTTGTATTACTAGTTCTTTAAAATGATTACGTATAACATCAGCAATTCTGTCAGGCAGCGTCAGTCCTTGCCCTTTGTCAATACGCGCGAGTGCTAAAACACTACTACTACTGGACATGTTGCCTTCCTCATTGGCTGTTCCAGCCCTGGTAGTGATGAGAATTCATTGTTTTGTCCTATAGGCTGGGCTGCGATGGACTGGTCACTGACCCCGTGCAGCAGACACCAGTCTAAGATAACACATTATCGGCCAGTGCTGAGCTGTGTCGCCAGGAAAATGGCGGAGTGCGAAGCATAAGACTGCACAAACGACAAGCGCAGAAATCGCGGAAAACGTAACATAACATCGGCACAGGCCGTACTCTGAAAATGGTTCCTTTCAGACACAATTCAGTAGTCTGTGAGGACCACTTCAAGCCGACCTGCTAGCGGTGTGACTTCCAGGTAGAACTACTTGGCACAAAACCATAGCTTTTACGTATAAAACCGAACTTCTAAAACTGGTTCATAAAGGAACCAAATAAAGGTAAGAGCCTTTAGTATATGGGGAGTTTTATCACCTAAAATGTCACTCGCTGCTTGTTTACTGGCGCTGGACAACCCGACCCAGCGAGTTCGTCACTTCTTTAAAAAAATGGTTGTTCCGCATTGATCCACAAGTTAAAATTGCCGAGTATAGTTAGTGCTTTTCATGGTCATTTATGTTCAAATAGGCTCTGTATCACTTAAAAATATTATATTTTTCACAAAATATGCTGTAAGGATTACCAATACCCGTACTCTTTAAGGATATGCCCTTTCAAATACATGTTATTGAAGTACAGTCATAATATGTCAGGGATTCCCTACATCTCAGACATGAATATAATGCAGAGATAGCTGGGAATGTATGATAGTTTTCCTTGTACAGAAATGTGAAAATGCATTAAATGTTCAATAGGCTGGGATTGCATATTTTAACATGTTTTCCACTCACATTGCTTAAATCTTACTAGAAATAAGGTTGATAAAGTGCAGATGACTATCAGTTGCCAAGTCTACCTTAACTAATTAATAATCTAAGCTGTATTTTACTAATTAAGGTTTTGGTGCACATGAGACCTAAACACAAGCCTGACACAGCTGCAATTGTTATTTATAATATGACCTTCCAGGAGAAACAGCTGTCATGTATGGTTGCAGCTAAACGAAGAATGTCTTGAAATAGTTCTGGGAAAGAAATTTCTAAAAATACTGGAGAATATAGGGTGATTTATGCATTATATATAAATATCTTTATTTGATCAAGGCATTTTAAAATCTGTTTGCTGTGAATAAAGTGTACCAATAAACCGTGTGTGATGGAGTCAGGTATAAGCAGCGGTTGGCCAGTGCGGTTCAGAGGGAACAGGCTCTGGAGCAGAAGTGTGTGCAGTTGGAGCTGGACTGGGAGCGGCGCTGTGAGGAAGTACGTGCTGAACACTACCTTAAGAGTGAGGAGCTTATACATGGGCTCACCCAGTCCAGAGAAAAGGTGAGTTAATTCACACTTAAATGCAGGCAAGGTAAAATATCAACCCAGAGGTCAACCAAGTCATAAGACTCAATTCGTGTACTTGTTTACTTATACTTGGGATTTTAAATGTGTATTTACGATGTCAACGCTGTCGACATGCAGGGCACTATCGATACCCGAATGGTTTACTCAAAACAATAACAATGTTGAGCGTACATCACTGCATACTTTTCCCTCTCGGGGGTTAGGATCATGCCCATGTACAGGGGTTGGGCAGAAATTGTTGTGAGTGATGCGGTCCAATGACGTAATTGTAATTTCGGTAAGTTACAGTTTACTGTGCTTGAGTTGAGACAACAGTAACCTGATGAAATTCATGCACTACAAAAGAAAGTACATAGAACGCATTGTGTAATAAATCGATGGAAGTATGTGAATTGAGACACAGAGATCGTCAGTGAGCTTGACCAATTACATACAAAGACAGTTGCACGCAACATTTCACCAGAAATTTAGAAAGAAAAAAAAAAGGATGTAAAACTTCCAGTATAAGCCGTCTGACTGACTTCCTAATGTTAGCAATGACTTAAACTATGTGTCATCAGGTAAATGCTGACTTGCGGGAGAAGGAGCTTGAGTTGCAGGAAACAGTTGCTTTGCTAAGGAGCGTGACCATTGAAAGAGACCAGGCTTTGCGTGAACTTACCTCAAACACAACGTCTCAGGTCAGATCACAGACATGCCATTCCTGCCAAGTTGATCAAGTACTACAAGCATTTGATTTCCATTCATTCAGTTAAAATGTTCTTTACTAACAGAGAAGTAAATCTTTCATCGCTAGTGTACATAACCCTGACCACAGGAAGGGGTGAGCTCATAACAATTCACTTTGATGCCAGCACATTTAGCAGAGGTCAGTAAGAGCTATGGGTCCTCACTCTCTCGCTTGCACTGTAGGTCATTTATCTTCTAACGTTTAAGGGCCTTTAAATAGCATGTCAGCAAGAGATGCTGTGACAGTATCAGTATGCTGCACTCAAAGTTCATGGTGCCTCCTGTGGGAATACTTCAGGAAAGGCTATACTTGATGAAACGTGTGTCCATTTATTTTGAACAGCCTTGAAAAAGTTCACCTGTAAATCAAATTTATTTGTCATGTATATTGTTCCAAATGCAGATAGTGTATTTCCATAGTGTGACCCAGTCATGACCCGATTCGGATCCGGGTGTGCTTTGATGCACTTTAATATTGTGTATAAATTTATACATACCGCCACGTTAACAGATCGTCGAAAAACATCATTAAAGTGTCTTGAAGTAACCAATTGTGTACATTGTCCTAGTATGTGGACATTTTTCCCATTCATTGGGGATTCTGACGGAATCGCAGTGTTATTATTTACATACATAGCATGGTTAGTAGAAAAATGGAGATGATACTGCTAACATAATGATAGTGAATAGAAAAGGGCTGAATATGACAGTGGTCACAACACACCAAAATATAGACAAGTAGATTGATCATTGAGATTTCCGTGGCGCCATCTAGTGGCAGCCAAGCACTTAGCATTCGGGACTGGATTTTACATCATTCACTTTACTATGTGCAAGATTTCTCCCTACTTGCCTTTTTATATTTATATTTATATATATATATATATAAGTTACCTGCCAGTATTAGTCTTTTTAACCATCAGTTTCGCATTGCGAAAGTTTCCATTCTTAGAGGGAGGAGAATGTATTTGTTTCTTCTGCAGCACATGCAGTTATCTGTAGAACAGCTGAATCATGCACTGAATCATCTCAGCTGACCGGCAGACTTCCTTTACTGGGCTTACTCTAACAATCCGGCTCATATCATGAACCAGAATTGTCCTTGTTTTTTAATAATAAAAGGAGGTTATTATAGTTTTCCATTTCAAATGTACCTCTCAACTTAGACCTATCTTGAGTTTTTGTAGAAATGCATCAGTGGCTGAACTGGTTTTGGTATCCCAATGAACCAGGAAGTAGTGCATTGTAATAACAAGGTTTTTTCTTCCTCTGTATTGACATTTAAAGAAAACATTTCAGGACAAAAAAAAAGAATTCTGTTATTTGAGGTAGCCACACCCATTCCCAATTTAGCAAGTAAACCCCACCCATTTTTATTGCTGCTTAGCCAAATCCATTCTCTTTACAGCGGGTTTGTCTTCCAAACTTCCAATTTAAACCAAAAGAGTGGCTGAAGTATGTTTTTCCTGATTCATGACTATTTAGTATGAACACAACTAGTTAGCTTCTTCCTTGCCATTTACTGTATGTAGCTGGTCATAAAGCGGACAAGATTACTATGAACATTATAATGACAGCTGCTTGGAAGTAGCAGCTGTCATTATTAATTTTCCAGATTTTCCTACAAATATTTCTGCACGTGTAAAGAGGTGGTTTGAGGTGTGCACTTTGTATAGCAGTCATAATAACACAGTAACAACACACCATTATTAATTCTGAGAGACAGAGAGAAGTTGGGAAATTGTCATGTAAATTTTAGCGATGAACTTAAGGGAAAAGGACTGAGTACAAAAAAGTACTGTACTGTATGGTGCCTTTAAAGCACAGTCAGCTTCTTGCCATGACTAACTGTGGTGATCAAAGTAATATTTTTATTTACATGTACCAGCAGCACTACTGAGGCCCAGCCATGCCCTGTAAAGTCCACTCTGTTGAATATTCTGTGATGTGTGTTTTTTATTTATTTATTTTATTTTATTTTTTTATATATAAATCCTTAGGTACCTGCAGTGGAAAGTGGCAATTTTCCTTCCGAGGAGATCCGGAGGCTGCAGCAGCAGAACAGCAGCCTGCGGGAGGTGGTAACAGAGATGAGGAAACAGATGGAGACTCTCGGCACAGAAGTACCCGTACCTCAAAATCCAACAACAACTCAGAACACAGACCCCATACCCTCTTCCACTTCAGGTACTATCTATAGAACTGATATTTATGGAAGTGTGGAAGACACAACAGGTGTGAACATCCATATACTGGAACAACTATTGTAACATTATATTTAGTGTGGTACTCTAGCCGAATTGTTTGGGAATTATTTGTTGATCATTTGTCTGCTTGATCAATTTGCGGCAAAAATATAACCAATTACAGCAGATAAGATGCACCAGAGATATAAAGCGTGGATGAACAGCAGTTGAAATGAGATGCTTGCTTTGCTCACTTCTTTTTCTTTTCTCTAGCCATGAGCTAGTAAGCTGAACAGCCAATCAAATAATTATCAGCGGAGCTCCGCAGAGCTCCATACTTATGCAAATGTTGTAAAGCCATGAGCTCGATTTTGTTGTCGCTTTCACTTCACAGAAAATGTTCTTGTTTAGTCCATGTTTTTTCTTCTTGAGGAGAAATAGATTTTCAAATACCATTGTTTCTTTACTGAAAATAAATGCAAGCATTTTTGGAGCTACGCTTTTAGGCAGCGCCTAAATATTTATATTATTCCCATATGGCATTTCATCATGCTTAGTCACTCAAATAGGAAATGATATCTATGAAACTGACAAAATCCTCTGTAGGCCACTGTAAAGTTGGCTTAAATTGCGAAGATGTCATTGCACTTAACTAAATTATCAAATGAATAGATTAATTTAGGTAAGTTAGAGTATAACAAGAACTGACAACCACTGATCAAAAACGAGAACCAATAACCACTGATTTAGAGATTGTTGTATTGATTTTGTTTTTGTGGTTGTTGTTGTAATACAGCATTGAATCTTGCCTTTAATCTTACCATTAGCCTGATTCTGATTATTGTTGTTTATGTTTTATGAAAGGAACTACACAATTCAACCAGGCACTAGAAGAGGAACTACAAAACCTGAAGGCTAAATATAGACAACTTGAAGATCAATTAGAAGAAGCCTCTAAGACAACTAATCACATTCCTACTTCTACAAGTGTGCTTCCTGTTTCCCCTGATAATGCCTACCTTCAAAACCACATCAGATCCCTCAACGAAACTATAGGTGATTTTAAGTAGTTCATTAAGAAAAAAGAATTACTGTCCATTAATCAATTTTGTATTTAAAGCCTGATTAATTATGGGAAAGTGAACTTTAATACGTGAGTCATAATATGCTTAACAGGGATTTTTTGTAACATGGGAGTCAAAAAATAAAATGAGTAATTTTCAAATTGTATTCCCTTTACATGTTAGATACAGTATAACCCACATCTTTCGTACTACATGCAACAAAAGACCGTTGTGTTTATTCAATAACCAACATTTATTCAGAGTAATATATACAATTTCATGACAATTGATGGAATACATGCAATTCTGTCAGCGCTTACACAAAATCCCTGTTTAGCATACTGTGACTCATGTTTCGAAAATACAACTGAAGTAAATTGATTGTTGCAACATCCGAAAACTGCTGAGAAGAACTAGTTTAAAATATACATGCTGTTTCAAGCAGTTTTATTGTTATTATTAATTTTTGGCAGGTGGACTGCGAGCTGAAAAAGTAGCCAGTGCTGCGACATTGAAGAAGCAGGAAGTGAGGCTGGTTCACTTGGAATCAATGGTGACTCAACTGACACAGCAGGTACTAAACCTATGCTACAAGATTCACTCTGCTTTGACTGAGCCCCCTTCTATCCTCATTAATGCTACCAACCCCATTAGGAAAGGTCAGTATTTTGTATGGTCATATCAGTCTTACGTCGCCTTCTAGTGCCACTCAAGGCAAATGGAGAATGAAGCATTACTATTAGAACTGGCCAATCAAAAAAGAAGAGCAGCAGCTGAAGAGGCAAGCTTGAAGCAAAGCTTGACTGTTGCAGAGATGCAGCTTGAAAAGGTGAGGAGAGAGGCACAAGAGTACCAAAAAGGCAGCGTTCTTCATAATCTGGAAACAGTTGCCCTTGGCAACCAGGTGGGTATGATGTGTAGAACTGTGCAGTTAACATATTTAAAGAAAAGCTCAGAATTGTAAGTATTTTTGGGAGAAATAATTGAAATGCTGTGTCTTTGTCAAGGTCTCTGCACTGAAACTGGACATTGCAAGCAGTAGTGAGCCCATCATATTTAATCAGGTTAAACATTTCTAATTGAATTTTACTATGAAAGCTTTTAAACTTGTATTATACAAGCTTTATGTATGTTTTACCTGACTTTTATATTCTCCAAGAAGATAAAACCTTTCTTTCTTGGAGAATATAAAAGTCAGGCCAATGAATGAATTGTCATTTTAATACAACTTTATAATAAACATAGTTATGCCTGTTACATGTTTACATCTTTTAATCCCACTTCATGTGTTACATCTTTTAATCCCACTCCTTTACTAGAGTGACATAGTAAAGCAGCTTCAGGAGGAAAATCTCAGCCTGAGACAGCAGCTGCTATTACAGGGATCTGGCAGAGGAAGTGATCTTGGCAGTTCCCATCTGCTCCAAACCAAACTTAAGCAGGCAGCTCGTTTGATTTCTCGCCTCAGCCAGGACAAACAGCAACTCATTGAGATGGGCAACAGACTCAGGGCTCAGCAGTCAAGGTTGGATGGTGAGTTTTGTCTGAAATACTTACACCACACCAAGTTTTTAATAACATGTTTACGGCTATTGTATAAATTACTTTTAGTTAAAGCCATGAATGAAACCTGATCCCAGACAGAATGTAAATACTTCTATGAAGAAACAAACAATTCATACATTCAGTCATTTGCTGAAACGCTAAATCGTACTAGGGTCGCGGGGATGCTGGAGCCAACTCTGGGCGAAGAATCAGAATCAGAACAGCAGACAAACACACACTGTTTGCCAAGGTTATGGATTCATGGGTCGCTCTCAGGAGCTCAGTAAATTCCAGCATGGTACCATGGTAGGATGCCACCTGTGCAACAAGTCCAGTCATGAAATTTGCTGTGAGCCAGGCCTTCTCGTCCAACATCAGTATCTGACCTCACAAATGCGCTTCTAAAAGAATAGTCAAAAAGTCCCATAAACACACTCCTAAACCTTTCTGGAAAACTTGCCCAGAAGAGTTGAAGCTGTAATAACTACAAAGGGTAGGCCGACGTCGTATTAAACCCTATGGATTGAGAATGGGATGTCAGTTAATATGCGTGTGAAGGCATATGAGCGAATACTTTTGGAAATGTAGTATGTAAATATATATATAATTATATATCATTTTTTAGCTTTGGGTCTGACCTACTCAAAATCATAAATTTTTTTTAGCACGAGCCTTGTTAGAAGAAGAAGGGAAAAAAAGTAGATCAAGGAGAGTACCCATGGTTAAAGAAAGTTTCAAACTAATGACTGAGATGGCAAAGATTTATATGATTAATACAATCCAATTCACTGAAAACACTTTACAAGTGACACATAATAAATGATAACAAAATACAGGGAATATATTTGAAAAAGTAACCTGATTTATTTACAAATGGGATAATCCAAAAAAGTTATGCTTAAAAAAAAAAAAAAGTAAAATAAATATACAACTATAGCTATATTATAATAATAATAATAATAATAAGAAGAAGAACGATGATGATGTAAATAACTATACTTATAAATATAGTAATTTAATAATTACTAATTATATATTAGTAATAATATTATATACAGGGCTTACAAATTGTTTTCCTCAGGTATGTGTTATTTTCATGTCAGATCAGAGCATTATTACCTGGAAGAGGTTTTTAATAATTAAACCTGGTGATTTATTATCAATTTTGGACATGTGTAAAAGACTAGATCAGCTTTCCAACTCGCGCTGATAAGGGAAAATCCCATATTATATCAGCGGAGAGATTATGTGGGAAATCCGAGTTGAACTAATGATTACGGGAAAAGTGAATAACTCACAGTTCATAGTTAAATAACAGTTCCTTAAGTATACTGAATAGATTACTGCATGGCCTATATATATTTCCCGGCCATATTCTCCTTTTTCTCCCCTCTGTACGTTGTTCTCTTGGGTTTACACTGGGGAATGATGTCCATGATTTAAAAAAGTGCGGAGCTCCACGATTTATGAGCATGATTGGGGTATAAAAAGGAGGTAGCTCACATCCAGGAAATGGAAACTTGAAGGAATCATGTTTGCAAGTTCATCAAGATCCCCTACGATGGTGCATTAAGGTCTATAAGGTCAACAAACCTGCCTGGAGAGGCCTAGGAAGTTAGTCAGAAGTGAAGTGAATGAGGGATGGTGCTATTGAAGGAGTGTAGGCAGTTCTGCTTTGAAGAATGGGCAGTGGCTAGCCAAGCTCATAGAGCCATACCCTTAAAGATGCAGCTATAATTGCTGCAAATATTGGCTCTACAAAGTACTGACTTTGGGGGGGCGTTGATAACACACACACACAGACACACACACAAATATCACAAAAAAAATGCTAAGGGCGGGTGAAGAATTTTGCAACTGTACTTCTTGTGGGTTAATACATTCTGTCACACTTGTTCAGTTTTCTTCCACCACTCAGTGCTAATCCATTTTTGTGTATTATTGTGTATTATTTAAATACTCAAAAACCCTAGAGTGCTATCTATGATCTGCTTCTCCCAGCTGTCTTCATTTTGATGCCTAACAATAATCCCAATACCTTGTTAAGAGAATGAATATCCCCAGAGGACCTCAGAAATCTTTATTTGTGCCATGATACACTTCCAAAAACATGTGTTATGAATATCAGACTACATGGGAATGGCATTAACTCATTGGTCTTGCTTCTCATTGCATGATCTGAAAAGTCTTGCTTCTTAAAATCTCATTTGTTCTTGATTCCCCCCCCCACCTCAGGTTTGCAACATTCTGAAACAAGATCCAAACCTCGCCTTTGTGAGAAGGATCCCTCTACTGATAAGTCTGATGCCCAGTCACATGGTCGTTTATCTGCCCTGGAACAACTTCAGTATAAGCTTACTACTCAGGTGCTCCAGACAGCAGGAAAACCTAGCTGCATAAACTTAAACTTTACTTCGAAAAACATTAAAGTTATAAGCTTACTGTGCAAAAGACCATATTTCACAGTAAAACTGATTTAGTCATAGTCCTTATGCAATGTTATCAGTGAGGCCACTAGAGAGTGCCAGAAAAGAGGTGATTGAACTGTTCTATTAGATATCTTATTGCAAAGTCTCAGTCCAATGCAATTCAGTAAATAATCTCTTGGTTATATTTTATTTTCCCATCATCTAGGAAGGTCAGAGTCAGAAAAATCCAATTATAGTTCATTCCTTGTCTGGAAGGGCAAGTGGGGCCAGTGACACCAACCCATGGGAAGTGCCAACAAGAGTCCAGGTAAATAAAAATAAGATACTGATTGTCATCATTGTAAAAAGCCTTTCAAAGCTGATGCTTTTCAGATGAGACCTTTACTAGCTTAACACAATTAATTTTTTCCCCCTACTTTAGCATTCAGTCAGTAAAGAGAACACTCCTCTTGTTCAGTCTCGGTCAAAGGGAACAGTGCATCAGGCCGGCTCTCTCCAAACCCTGCTGTCCTCTGTGGGTAGTGATGAGTCGCTGCAGAATGTGTGGAAAATGCTGGAGCATGGCATGAGTCCCACAGTGCTCACTCCTAGTAACAGTGAGGATCAAGGTGAACTTGCCCTGCTAGTAGGCATGTACAGTCCCTTTCTGAAAGTATTGGAATGAATCAGAATTCCACACACCATTTCCTTATTTTTACTTTAAATGTGATACGCAATTTGAACTTCGTACATGACAGTCCCTCCAATTTTTAGGTGAGCAAAAGTACTGGAAATAAGTATTAATGTAAATAACACTTAATACTTGATTGCATATCCCTTATGACTGCATCAATTTGAACCCACTGACATCAACACGGTTCAGGGTTTACCCCGCCTTTGACTCCAGCCTCCCTGCAACCCTAGTAGGAGAAAGTGGTTCAGCAAATGAATGAATTAATGATCTCAGTAGAAATAAAGTAATGGAGTAGCACCTGGAAATGTCCCCATGTAAGTGATATAACTTAAGATTTTTAAAGCTGTTTTTACCTCTCAGCCCAATGGGGTAATGAGGAATATTATCACATGCGATGTCTGTCCGCTTATCGATTTTCATTGCGGTGCGACCACTGCTGCTGACCATCACCAATCATCACGATTTTTGGTGTCCATCTTGGGACCTACTTGGGCATACCTTTTTATAATGAGGCGCATGGGCTGAGGAATATTACCGGCTTTGCGGGGCTATTTTTCGCTTGTAGTTAGGAAAACTAAATGCAAAAGTATTTTAAATAAGGTTTCAATATTTGTCATATAACTATAAAAGCAAAGCGATGAACACAGACCAGAACACATTTTCATCATTCAGTGTAACTAGGCAAATGTCCAGAATATTTGTGAAACAAAAAATGATACTGTCCCAAACCTCAAGGACAATTGACCCAGCTTGCCTAATTTGTGGCATTGCACTCAATAGACCATCACTAACTTTTTTCAGAATGTCATGCCACTCTATGACTTACCATTAATAACAAAAATGGACTTTCATTTCTTGAGAGATTTAGTATATATGCAGCTTCAGACCATGAGGTTTAGCATATCTTTATTCTTTGTGTTACGTACTGAGTGTGAGCTGATTGCCCTTTATTACAACACACTGTCACTATCAGTTTCATGACTGTGCAGAGTGATCAAAAGCTTTATACTGTCTTGGCACTGAGGTTGTAGAGTCTGGATGCAGGTGTGCTGACGGGTGTGTTTGGTCATCTGTCTGTGTATCTAGGATTCACCCCAACAGTCCCTGCAATAGATCAAGGGCTTGGGCAAAACGGCATGTTGATGGCTATGTTACCAGTGTGTGCTAACATGAATTCCTGTTAACTTTTAGGTTTCCTGGGCTTACTGGTGAATACAAGTCAAACTGCTTATGAAAAAAATGCCAGTATCTAAATGTGAATCTACAACCCCTGGTAACAAGTATAGAATCACCACTCTTGGAAGATGTTCATTCAATTGTTTTGTAGGGAAAAAATTTTTTTGTAGGAAAAGAAAAATCACAGACATGCTAGAAAACTATTTCCATTTAACATTCCAACCTTCTGGCTTTATGAAGCACTTACAAAAACATAAAAAGAAAGAAAATTGTAGTCAATTGCAACTGTTTTTATGGATCAAACTGAGGAAAAAAATATGGACTCACTCAATTCTGAGGAAAATATTATGGAATCACCAACCTCTGGCTTTTATAACAGCTTGAATTCTCTGAGGCATGGATTTAACTGTGGACAAACAGTATTCTTCATCAATCCGCCTCTAACTTTCTCTTATTGCAGTTTCCAGATCAGCTTTGCAGGTTGGAGCCTCGTCGTGGACCATTTTCTTTCATTTCCACCATAGATTTTCAACTGAATTGAGGTCCGGACTATTTGCAGGCCATGCCATTGACATTATATGTCTTTCTTAAAGGAAAGTTTTTTTTACAGCTTTTGCCCTATGGCACGATGCATAATCATCCTGAAAAATGATGTCATCACCAAACATCCTTTCAACTGATGGAATAAGAAAAGTGTCCAAAATCTCAATATAAACTTGTGCATTTATTGAGGATGTAATGACTGTCATCTCTCCCGTACCTGCACCTGATATACAACCCCATATCATTAATAATTGTGGAAATTTGCATGCAAAGTTCCAGCATCATCACCCTGCCAATGCAGATTTGTGATTCATCACTGAATATCACTCTCTTCCAGTCATCCACAGTCCATGATTGCTTTTCTTCAGCCCACTATACCTTGTTTTTTTCTGTTTAGATGTTCATGATGGTTTTCTTTTGGCTTTTCTGGATGTAAATCCCATTTCTTTTAGGAGATTTCTTACAGTTCGGTCAGAGACATTGACTTCACTTTCTGCCGTTTTGTTCCTCATTTGTTTTGTTGTGCATTTTCTATTTTTAAGGCATATTGCTTTAGGTTTTCTATCTTAACGCTTTGATGTCTTCCTTGGTCTCCCAGTACGCTTCCCTTTTACAGCCTTCCCATTTGATTTG
>JBCNYH010000021.1:34272442-34312395 GCA_039654325.1 Tandanus tandanus
TTGGACTTCTGTGCTCGTCACGGTTTGTCCATCACGAACACCATGTTCGAACATAAGGGTGTCCATAAGTGCACTTGACCCCAGGATACCCTAGGCTGCAGTTCGATGATCGACTTTGTAGTCGTGTCATCAGACTTGCGGCCACATGTTCTGGACATTCTGGTGAGGAGAGGAGCGGAGCTGTCAACCGATCACCACCTGGAGCGACCCTCCAGACCTGGCAGGCCCAAGCATGTAGCTAGGGTCTCCTGTCTGAAGGGCCTTTAACTCCCTCCTCCGGCAGAGGTACGACCACATCCCAAAGGAGGCAGGGGACATGGAATCGGAATGGGCCATGTTTCGTGCCTCCATTATTGAGGTGGCAGTCCATAGCTGTGGCTGGAAGGTCATCAGTGCCTGTCGTGGCCGTCCAGCTGAAGAAGGAGGCCTATCGGGTCTTTTTGGCCTGTAGGACTCCCGAGGCAGCAGACAGGTACCAGCAGGCCAAACGTGCTGCAGCTCGGGCTGTCGCCAGTGCAAACTCTCGGGAGTGGGAGGAGTTCAGTGAGGGCCTGGAAAGAGACTATTGGTTGGCCTCAAAAAGGTTCTGGACCACCATCTGGCACATCAGGAGGGGGAAGGAGTTCTTCACAAATACTGTTTACAGTGGAAGCGGAGAGCTGCTCACCTCGACTGGGGATGTCATTGGGAGGTGGAAGGAATACTTTGAGGTATCCCACCAACCAGAGGAGGAAGGCCCTGGGGGTTCGGGTGGGTGTCCGCCCATTGCTGGGGCTGATGTCGCCAAGGTAGTTAAAAAGCTCGGCGGTGGTCAGGCTCTGGGGGTGGATGAGATCCGCCCTGAATATCTCAGGGCTTTGGATGTTGTAGGACTGTCTTGGTTGACACGTCTCTGCAACATCGTGTGGTCATCGGGGACCGTACCTCTTGATTGGCAAACTGGGGTGGTAGTACCCCTTTTTAAAAAGGGGGACCAGAGGGTGTGTTCTAACTATCGTGGAATCACACTCCTCAGCCTACCCAGGAAAGTCTATGCAGGAGTACTGGAGAGGAGAATCCGACCGATAGTTGAACCTCGGTTTCAGGAGGGACAATGTGGTTTTTGTCCTGGCCGCGGCACTCTCGACCAGCTCTCTACACTCTACAGGATCCTGAAGGGGGCATGGGAGTTTGCCCAATCTGTCCACATGTGCTTTGTGGATTTAGAGAAGGCTTTCGACCGTGTCCCTCGGGCTATCTTGTGGGGTGTGCTCCGGGAGTATGGGGTACCGGACCCGTTGCTATGGGCCATTAGGTCTCTGTACCACCGGAGCCAGAGCTTGGTCCGCATTGGTAACAACAGGTCGAATTCGTTTCTGGTGGGGTTTGGGGTCCGCCAAGGCTATCCTTTTTCACCGGTTCTGTTCATAATTTTTATGGACCGAATTTCTAGGTGCAGCCGAGGCGTTGAGGGGTTCTGGTTTGGTGGCCATAGGATCTTGTGTCTGCTATTTGCGGATGATGATGATGATGATGATGATGTCCTTTTGGCTTCATCAAGTCGGGACCTCCAGCTCTCATTGGAGCGATTCGCAGCTGAGTGTGAAGCAGCCAGGATGAGGATCAGCACCTCCAAGTCCGAGGCCATGGTTCTCAGCCGGAAAAGGGTGGAATGCACCCTTCCGGGTCTGGAATGAGGTCCTGCCCCAGGTGGAGGTGTTTAAGTATCTCGGGGTCTTGTTCACGAGTGAGGGAAGGATGGAGCGGGAGATCGACAGGCGGATCGGTGCAGCCTCTGCTGTAAAGCGGGGCTTGTACCGGTCCGTTGTGGTGAAGAGGGAGCTGATCCGAAAGGCAAAGCTCTCAATTTATCAGTCGATTTACGTTCCTACCCTCACCTATGGTCACAATCTTTGGGTTGTGACCGAAAGGACAAGATTGCGGATACAGGTGGCTAAATTGGGCTTCCTTAGCAGGGTGATGGGGTCAGAAGCTCGATGATTAGCAGATGATTAGAGATAAGCTCAGCCATCCGGGTGGAACCCGGATTAGAACCGCTGCTCCTCCGCGTTGAGAGGAGCCTGTTGAGGTGGCTCGGGCATCTGATTAGAATGCCTCCCGAACACCTCCCTGGTGTGGTGTTTCGGGCATGTCCAATTGGGAAGAGACCCCGGGGTCGACCCAGAACACACTGGAGGGACTGTCTTTCGGCTCGCCTGGGAATGCCTCGGTGTCCCCCGGAAGAGCTGGAGGAAGTGGCTGGGTAGAGGGAAGTCTGGACTTCACTGCTTAGGCTGCTGCCCCCGCGACCCGACCCCGGATCAAGCGGAAGATGATGATGATGAGGATGCTAGACACGAATTGGGTTCAAACATTAAGTTTGTTAGGGGTTTGCAATGCGATCTCAATCTTTGAAAACTGTTCAGCCCAATAAGATTTCAAGAAGTCCATGTTGGGCCGAACATATGAACTTGTCATCACCACTAAGCAATGTGGGTAAGTGAGGGTAAATATCTACATGGAATTCGTCCAAAAACGTAAAAAATATTACCAGGCAGAAGCACAAATCTGATCAAATGTAAGCCAGGGCCTCTTCAACATTGTGTGGCCGTTGTTGCTGATGTAAATGGCTGTAAGTTGTAAGTTTACATATTCATTTTTATCACTCCTATCTCCCTCTAACCCCTTTGTATTGTACTAGAATATGGAATGTCTAGTCATAAGCAGAGACGATGCATATTTATCAATCTGATTCATCCGATGGCTGACATTCTTTCATGCATGCAAAGGCTTCATTAGATTTGAGTCCGGTAGATTACAGTTCCTTTTCCTGTAAATACGTTTAGTTGCTCACTCAATCTGTTCTGGCCCGAGCGCTCAGGCATATGGCTGTACTGAAATAATAAAGCATCATAGTAAAGCTAGAAACAAGTCATGCACTCTCTTAGATTATTAAACCTATTCACCCTGGCTCAGTCTTAAATAATGGTGTAAAATCCGTGTGCATGGATTCATAGTGACTCATCAGAAATCCTCTTAAACATCACCATGACACTCACACACACGTACACAATGGCAAACTGTTGCATGTCAGCACCTGTCTTGTGAATGCATCTTGTGTCAACAATCCGAATTGGCAGCGACAAACGCCACTCTTCCAACGGATGATGAAGTCTCATATTTTGAAGAACAGAACATATAACTATCTAGTTAGCTAGACTGTTCAATCTTCAGTGAAAATCTGATTTAGTGGGTGACTATGCAACAAATTATATAGCTAATGGTCATCAGTAGCATTAAATTAACACCACATGCAGCCTTTCCATTCATAAATCATTAAAAACATCTTTGGATTTTTGTGTCCTTTATTAACAGGCAGCCAGCCGTCCAGACGCAGCCTGAGCATATGAACATACTGCACTATGGAGGTCCTCTTAGCTTAGTGACTGTAGTTTTTGAAACATGAACCAGCGTGGCTTTTGTAGCTGATCCTCTGTTGCTTTTTATCCAGTGTCATACAATTAATGGAAATTATTTCACTGAATTCAACTCCTCAGATCCGGGAGTAGCTATGGGACTGGACACTTTAGGCCATCCCAGTTCATTTTATATGCTTACTGTTAATAGCTAACCATTAAACAATGAACATTTTCACCAGTGAGTAATGCTAGTTCCTTATCTGAATTGTTGCCTTTAAGGTATTTGATGTAGCTGGACCTGTTTGAATGCCCATGAAGTGGTTGGTATTCTGCATCAGTTGAAACATAATGATGAATATGCAGTGAAGTGGAGAAGACCAGTTTCTAAGTCAGTGTTTTTCACTTTGGATGGTTTCAGCCTTGGGTTGGATTTATTATTAAAATTATGAATGGAAAAAAAAATAAGAATGTAAGGAACAGGAAAACGTGCGTATGGAGAACTCGTCTTGCTTAATTTGTAGGCTTGTGACTGAATTCCCGTCCTTTTGAGTTCTGGCGCTGGCCTTGATGGAAGCAGAACAGAGGGATACTTTGTCCTTCACATTCAGCTTGGTTGCACTGCCCACAAGGCAGTGATCCTGCTCCCGTTTCTGCTTTGTTGATCATCATTGTATGGACAGAATTAGAGTGAATTTGTGGTCCATAAACAAAGCCTACAGTCCTCTAGACGTTTCTCCTCTGAGCACTGTGTCCTCTCAGCCTGAATGAATGTAGTTGGAAGTAGGTCAGATGAAATGTTGAATTGCAAACTTACAGACTGTAATTGGTAATTGCATGTTGGTGCTCAAACTGACTTTACTTTCCCCTTGTTTAATCTCACAGAAACTCTCACACCATCATGGAGGAAATCGTCATAGCAGGGATTTCAGGTCGTCTTCCAGAGTCGGGTAATTTGGAAGAATTCTGGCAGAACCTTTACAATGGAGTCGACATGGTCACAGAGGATGACAGGAGGTGGAAGCCAGGTATCCTACAAAATCAAATATCTACAGTACACATCGGTCAAAGATTCAAATGTATTTGGATTATCATCCATTGTACTAGCTGTATATACCAGTACAATATTTACATCTTTAGAAACACTTTATTCTGGTCATTGTCTTGGATTGATTCTGGATCTATGGCTAACATTACAATAAAATATAAATGGGCAAAATTATAAAAGGAAATCACACTTGAAAGGTATTTCTTTGCATGAACCTTTTTATAGAGAACGAGAATGAAGGAATTTAACAAATTAAATTAGTGAAAAAAAAAATCTGTTTGATATTTAAGGGGGCGACATGGTGGCCCAGTGGATGGTGGTGTCGCCTCACAGTGAGAAGGTTCAAATCTCAGCAAAGGGCCTTTCTGTATGAGTTTTGCATGTTCTCCTTGTGCCTATGAGGGTTTCTTTGGGTATTCAGGTTTCTTCCCATAGTCCAAAAGCATACATATTAGTGTGAATGTGTGTGTGAATGATTGGTTGTTTCTGTGTTAGCCCAGCAATTGACTAAAGACCTCGACTGGGTGTACGTTAGACGGGATTGGCTTCAGCGGCAGCGTTATTAGTATAATTATTGGATGGATGGATGTTATTTAATTAGTAATAAAGCCAAAAGGATGCATTTTTTTTCAACAATAAAAAAGTATACTTAACACCTCAGCATTCAGTATAAAAGGAAGTTGTATTCAACTTTTGTTGCTTTTTTTTTTATTTTTTTATAGCATGTACTAAAAGAGAAATTTGTTCACTTCAGAAAGTAGTTTACCTCTAAACAGCTGCTATGCTAATTACACATTAAATTTATAGTGACTTCCCCTGTGGTCTCGGATTTCTTTGCACTGTTGGTCTCTGACTGCTCTCCCTGTGCTGGCTTTGGCATGACTGCCCTCTTTTCAACAGATCCCTCTCTTCACTTGCCTCTCTGCTTTCTCTCCATGACGACCAACTAAGATTCACATTCATGTGCTAGAGTATCAGCAGCCTTGTGTGCTGAGGAGGACTAGGATTTTTCTTTAGTTACAAGAGAAAAACGTGATCTAGTTACCTGTTCTCATAGCTAACCACTTTGTACATCTTTACCTCTCCTCAGGTCTGTATGGTCTTCCCCGGAGAAATGGAAAACTAAAAGAAATAGACCGATTTGATGCAGCCTTCTTTGGTGTGCATCCCAAGCAAGCACATACCATGGACCCACAACTGAGGCTTATGCTAGAGATATCATATGAGGCCATTGTTGATGGAGGTCAGTGTTCCAGCACTAGATCTTCTGTTATTTTCACTGGGTGGATCAGTAGTTAATTAACCTCGTTTAGTAAGATTTATTTATGATGTTAATTGTGCTTGGCAGGCATAAACCCAGTGTCCATGCGAGGCACTAACACTGGTGTTTACATTGGTGTGAGTGGTTCTGAGGCAGGCGAGGCCTTCAGTAAAGATCCAGAGGAGCTGTTGGGATACAGCATGACCGGCTGTCAGCGTGCCATGTTCGCCAATCGCCTCTCTTACTTTTTTGACTTCAATGGTATCCAACAATTTTTAATAATTACATATTCTATCATTCATGTCCTTTTGTTTATAATATGGAACTGTAAAGCATCTTATCAAGAGATTATTTTAGATTTATCTTTTTTTCCTCCTTCAAAATTATTAGAACTCATTTAATCTGATTCAAAACCCGTAAGATTGAATTAATAGTTCTTCAGTCATGATTTGTGTAATCAGAAATTATGCAGAATATGCTTAGGTAAATTTAAATATTGTTGTTTAATCATAGCCTATGATAGGTGTTGTTTTAATGACTGGTACATTATAATGAATATATTATTGATTAGTATACACTAGACTGGAGCTGTATGATGTGATTGGTCTGCTCTCTAGGGGTGGATGATGTTTGAATCGAAATGACAGACATTCAGGCTTTAAAAATGAAAAAAAAAAAAAAGTAAACCATAAAGATGTTGTTTTCGTCTGCTTTCCTTGTGTTTCCGTGTAGTGTATACTGAAGCTTTGAATAAATTTTAACACACTGTTACAGAGCACTTATGTGTTGCTTGCAGAGCTCACCTGCCTCTGTCATAATACTTAAACTATGTAAAAAAAAAAAAAAAATACTAGAAATTTTGTTTAGTTTGCTTTTTTTGTTTTCATGTTGTGTATATACTAACACTTTTAATGACTTTAAAAACATGCCATTACCCCTTGGGCTTATGCTTTCCTAGCAGAACACACAGAGCTCATCTGCCTGACTCGTACCTAAACTAGCCTCTCTAAAAATAAACTATAAAAAGAAATTAATTAATTTACTTTGATTTTTATGTTCCTGTATAATATATACTCAAATAATTATTTGCCTTAGGCTCATTGACCTTTGTTGAATGATTGAATATAAAATAATATAAAGATGATATTTATTTAACACTAATTTGGTTGTTTATTGCATTGATGTGTATTAGTTCCCCAGTGCAGCTTACTGGGTTATCAAAGGCCAGCTGTGTCTCTCACTGTCTCTGGTGAGAGGCATGTAAAGGAACCATTGCTGTCGTTCAAAAAGAGTAGGCTGTTGGATTGCTGTCATGGTGTTTCTGCCCTGCGATGGCCTGGCGAGCTGTCCAGGGTGTATTCTCCCCTTACCCAGAATCGGCTGGCCCCGCGACCCTAATTAGGATTAAGCGGTTCAGAAAATAGATTGATGGATGTGTACATTACATATACATTTTTTTAAATTGGATATAGATCTAAATTTGTTTGCATTTAGAATGTAACAGATTAATGACCATGGAGAAGTGTTTTTTTTTTTTTTTAGATATTAATCTGTGTAATTCAGGCTTGTATAGTACAATATAAAACAAAGTGGCTGATTAATAGTGAGACTTTATTATTATTTTAACCTTAGCAAAATGATTTGGTGCTTCAACTACATTATTAGTGTTGCCTGACTGAGTCATTCCTTGAGTATTGCATGATGTGGGAAGTAAAGCTACCTGGGTGACTCAGTTTTTTGTGTATTTTCCTGTAGGGCCCAGCACAGCAATTGACACAGCATGCTCGTCCAGTCTCTTGGCTCTGGAGAATGCCTTCAATGCTATTCGGCATGGTCAGTGTGATGCAGCTCTTGTAGGTGGAGTCAACTTGTTGCTTAAACCCAACACCTCAGTGCAGTTCATGAAACTGGGCATGCTCAGTCCTGATGGAGCCTGCATGTCATTTGATGCATCGGGTAATTGTGCTGTGATTTATGGTGTTATTACTAATTGCCTAAACAATTCTACTGTAACAGAAACCTGACCATTGATGTGATATGTAGTATAGAGTATAATGAAGAAAGCAAATTTGACATATAAAGCCCATTGTATCATATCTCTCAGGGAATGGTTACTGCCGCTCTGAAGCTGCTGTGGCTGTACTCCTCACTAAGAAATCCATGGCCAAGAGAATCTATGCTACTGTGCTCAATGCTGGCAACAACACAGATGGCTATAAAGAACAAGGTACTATACAGAGTGCATCAGTGTTATCCAAGCAACCACACATCAGTTTATTGTAAAGAAGTCTGGTGACTTCATTCTTCTGAGTACAGACCATCTCCTTTCCCCCAGTGCTCCATGGCACACTTGTGTCTCGCCAGTGTTTCTAAATAAGCGGGTGAAGCAAACTAAATTTGGAAAAATGAAAGGCATTTGTCATTTTTAGCGTCATCTGCTGCCTTTCAGGTGAATTGCCTGCAAGCCTTCCAAGGAAATGAGGCAGAGCTGAGGAGTGCTAGCTGGTAGGGGGATGAGGTATTTTATTAGCTGTAAAAATAAAACAGAGACCTGAATTAAGAGACTTGCAAAACTGTATTGATCTATTTAAATCATAATCATTATATACTCTCAGAAACAATGAAAACATTTACACGACATCTTGTGGCAAAGTGGTGTCGTGGTTAGTTCTTGCTGTGCTTATGTGGGTTTCCTCTCACAGTCCAGAGACATGCACATTAGGCTAATTGGCTAGGTGTGTGTGAGAATGGTTGTGTGTTGCCCTGCAATGGTCTGGTGTCGCCTTCACCCGGAATCGGCTTGATTGGACTCCAGTCTCCCCGTGACCCTAATAAAGATTGTTTCAGAAAATGACATAGTTATAGTACTACTGACACAGGTAGATGCTACATATCCAATTTTCTCAATATTGTTGTGCACATAGATAAATACATTTATCTCAGATACCCAAGAAGGTTTCCTCAGAAGTGTTTGATGGCATTTTTAACCTTTTGTCCAGGTGTGACGTTTCCTTCAGGGGATATGCAGCAGCGTCTTGTCCGCTCCCTCTATCAAGAGGCCAACATCTCTCCTGAAGAGGTTGAATACGTTGAGGCCCATGGGACTGGCACCAAAGTGAGTCAGGATATATACACACAAATGCACAAACTTGTTGAGTATGTAAGTTTAAGAGAGTTTTAAAACGGACTTGATTGTTCTCTTAGGTTGGAGACCCACAAGAAGTGAATGGCATTGTCAGTGTTTTCTGTCAGTCAAAACGGGAACCTTTGCTTATAGGATCCACCAAATCCAACATGGGCCATCCTGAGCCTGCTTCAGGGCTTGCTGCTCTTGCGAAAGTCAGTCTATAATCATGTCCTTCTATACCCTTTTGGTTATACATCTACAACACGCATACATTACTAAGACTGTATATGTACATGGTTGATTTTCCTCCGTTCTGTCAGGTGCTCTTGTCCTTAGAACATGGCATATGGGCTCCCAACATCCACTTCAACAACCCCAACCCAGATATCCCAGCACTTTTAGATGGTCGTGTGCGTGTGGTGGCTGAGCCCACTCCGGTGCGTGGAGGCATTGTAGGCATCAACTCATTTGGCTTTGGAGGCTCGAATGTCCACGTTATCCTGCGCCCACCAGGACCTAAACCAGCTGCTCCAGTTGCACCATTGTCTGTGTCCCGGTTGGTGCAGGCATGCGGGCGGACTGAAGAGGCTGCTACCTTTCTCTTGCATAAAGCCCAGGAGCATGAGCATGACCCAGCCTTCCTGGACTTGCTAAGTGAGGTGTGTGCTGTTCCTACGTCAAGCATGCCCTACAGGGGATACACATTGCTGGGAGCACAGGGTGAAATTAAGGAGGTGCAGCAGGCTTCACCTTCCTCCAGACCACTCTGGTATATCTGCTCTGGTAAGTCCACAATGGCTAAAAATATCCCAAAACAAAAATTTCCATTTGTGAATTCTGCACTTTTCGATCCAAGGATACACACCAGTGTAATTTGTATATATATTTATGTGTTGTGTGTGTGTGTGTGTGTGTGTGTGTGACTCCACCAGGTATGGGTACACAGTGGGCCGGTATGGGCCGAAGCCTAATGCAACTGCAGGATTTCAGAGAGTCCATCCAGCGCTCAGACATGGCTTTGAAAGAAATAGGGCTGTGTGTGTCACGCCTCCTGATGGAGGCCGATGAAAACACTTTTGAGGACACGGTCCATGCATTTGTGGGCCTTGCAGCCGTTCAGGTCAGGGTTCCGAGATGACACACACACACTTCCTGAAGTCTGCTTATTATTGTAAAGCACCATGTCACAAGATGAAATTCGATGTCGGAATGCTGTATCTGGTTATTTCTTTATCCTTTAAATGTTCTCATCCATACTGAAATACTGACTAGTTTTTAGTAATATGTTTCATAGTTCTTTTTTTTTTTTTTTTTTAAAGATGACATGACCGTTCATATTTCAGGAGTTATACTCTCATCTTTTGTGATATTTTATATTCTGTTCTTAATGCCAACTTATTAAATGTGGACAGTTATGCTCAGCTGTTGCTCCATTTGGATTTTAATGCAGTATTTTGAATTGCACCATGAGCTTGCAGACAGTGTGTATGTAGAGTACATACAGGATGACATGAAAACTTGACTACTGTGCATCATTCCTCAGATTGCACAAATAGACATGCTGCAGAAGATGGGCCTCCAGCCGGATGGCATTGTGGGCCATTCTGTCGGAGAGTTGGCATGTGGCTACGCTGACGGCTCCCTCAGCCACAGTGAGGCTATCCTGGCTGCTTACTGGAGAGGAAAGTGCATCAAAGAAGCCGACCTGCCACCTGGAGGCATGGCAGCAGTGGGTAAGACTGCCTATTCTTAATGAAGCTGATGTGAAGTGGAATGTAATATCCAGGTAGTTTCTGAATTTAAACTTGTTCTCAGGGCTGACATGGGAAGAGTGTAAAGCTCAGTGTCCACAGGGGGTGGTACCGGCATGCCACAATGCAGAGGACACAGTCACTATCTCAGGGCCACAGGTACACGAATGTCTCTTGCTAATTATTTTCTTATTTGAGCACTTTGTTCACCTGATTAAAGATTAATTCAGCATTTTTTTTGTATATCTTGTATGGGTGTGTAGGAGGCAGTCAGCAAATTTGTAGCTGAGCTTAAGGAGAGTGGTGTGTTTGCCAAAGAAGTGCGCAGCGCTGGTGTTGCCTTCCATTCCTATTACATGGCCTCCATTGCGCCTGCTCTGCTGGAGGCTCTGCAGATGGTATGCTGGGTCTTTAGTTTCCACTCTTGCACCACAGCGACATCTGGTGGTTCGGTTCAGAGATGAGCTGTAGCATTTTTAAATACCAAGATTTTGTCTCGAATGCCAAAATATGTCTCTTAATGGCAAAAGATACTACAAAACTCACTCACACATCTCGACCATTTGCCGAACTGCTTAATCCTATTATGGTTACGGGGAGGCTGAAGCCTATCTCAGCCGACACTTGGCGAAGGTGTGGTACACCCTGAAGTGCTCATCAGACCCCCCACAGGACTACATTCACACTTGCATCCACACCTAGAACATGTTAACTCCACACAGACATTCCAGAGCCCGGGACTCAAACCCAGGACCTTCTTGCTGTGCGGCAGATGTGCTAACCATTACACCAACGTGACTGTAACAATTAAACTATCTGTAAGTATATAATCACAGACACACCTGTTTGGAACTACTGATCACTGAATGTATATGAAACAAGAAACTTTTGTGCTTTAACCATTAAACAGGATAAATGTTCAAACCACTACGCCACCGTGCCCCCTACTACAAAACTACTAAACCCTCTTTGAATACGTCTAACCCTTTATTCACTAAAATGTCAAGTTTGATGCAAATTCACTCACATTCCATTGTATTATTTGTAAAGTAATGCATCTTCTGCTCTGCGATGGCCTGATGAGCTGTTCAGGGTGTACCCTGCCCTCGCCCGGAGTCGGCTGAGATGGGCGCCAGCCTCCCCGCAACCCTAATTAGGATTAAGCGGTTCTGAATATGCATCCAACACTCCATTGTAGGCAAAGTTCATATTTTTCTCTTAACCTTTTTGTAAAAATAGGTTTGAGGTACTCCCAAGCCAGTTTACTAATAGCTAAACTAGTACTATAGTGCAGGTGTAGGTGAACCCTGACCCATGATTATTTTAATGTGTGCACTGTTTCAGGTGATAAAAAGCCCTCGTCCTCGCTCTGCCCGCTGGATCAGCACATCTATCCCCCAGTCAGAGTGGGACAGCCCTCTGGCCCTCTACTCTTCAGCTGAATACCATGTAAACAACTTGGTCAGCCCTGTACTCTTCCAGGAAGGCCTGAGCCTTGTTCCAGACAACGCTGTGGTGGTGGAGATTGCGCCACATGCTTTACTGCAGGTCAGTGATATGGCTTGTAGTGAGCTCTTAAGTCCAAGAGGAGAGGTTTTTGTGCAGCACTCATTAGGTATACTCTGATTTCCTCTCCAGGCCATTCTAAAGCGCAGCCTCAAGCCCACTTGCTCCATTTTACCCTTGACAAAAAGAGGACATGCCAACAACCTGGAGTTTTTTCTTTCTCATATAGGCAAACTCTACATGAATAGGTTAGTACTGATTTGATTATATTGAAGAAAAACTCTAGAAATAATAATATAACCTCACATAAACTTTTTTTTTTTTTTTGCTCATATTTTGTTTTTGTAGTATTAATGTGGATAGTAAACAGCTGTATCCAGCTGTGGAGTACCCTGTTCCAGTGGGGACTCCCCTCATATCCCCTTTTATCCAGTGGGACCACTCTCAGAGCTGGGATGTGCCCAAGGTGGAGGATTTCCCAGCAGGATCTGGAGGTTCCACCTCAGCCACACTGTACAATATTGGTAACTAGATGTTGTGTTTTTTTTCTTTTTTTTTTTTCTCTCATTTCAATGAATGTACTTTCGAACAGCATGTCCACTAATGTATTACAAACATTTTTATTTCTAATGATGCACTCAGTGAGGGTATTTCTCAAGAATCAACTAATATTTTATACTTTCCTCTCTCTTTCCCTCTGTCTTTTTTTTTTTTACTTGCAGATATTAACCCTGAGTCTCCAGACTACTACATGATTGGCCACTGTATTGATGGGCGGGTCTTGTATCCAGCCACGGGTTACCTGGTGCTGGCATGGAGAACACTGATGAGGAGTTTAGGCACTGTCATGGAGCAAACCCCAGTTACGTTTGAGGATGTCACCATCCACAGAGCCACCATTCTACCCAAGACTGGTTAGTGATTTTCACTGCTACAGTTTCCTGGACAGGGGACAGCTTTAGCTTAATGGTTAAGGACCTGAGATTATGATCAGCCGGGTGACAGGTCAAATCTGCTCATCTTGCATCTTTTAGAAAATTATAAAAAAAAAAAAAAAAACTTTTCTGATAAAATTTTGGTTCATTTTTAAAAGAAAGTACCTACTATATATTGACTCATGATTGTTTACAGCTGTCTCACTGTCGGAATGTTATCTAGGTTTAACCTCTTACAGTTATGTTATTGGCTATTGTACCACAGGATCGGTCCAGCTGGAGGTTCGTCTCATGCCTGCCACCAACCGCTTTGAGGTGTCTGAGAATGGCAACCTGGCAGTTAGTGGTAAGTTTTATGCCAGTTTTCCAAATATCATCTGGAGTAGATTAAATACCCAGACATTAAGTGTAAAGCTGCTGTCTCTGCCTGTCTCAGGTAAGGTGAGCTTGTTGGAGGAGGCAGCTTTGGATTCTTTCCATTCTCTGCTGGCTGAGCCTGTAACCGCAGAGCCAGAGGAACCGAAACTGCGTCTAAAATCTGGAGACATCTACAAAGAGCTGCGTCTTCGGGGATATGACTATGGCAAAACCTTCCAAGGCATTTTGGAGTCTAACAACTCTGGTAAACTCATGTAAACTGATTTTCTGTAGAGAATAAACCAGCATTATAAGAACATGGGTCTGATTTTTATTCTGTTTTGCATTTGTAGGTGTCCATGGGAAGCTGCAGTGGACAGGAAACTGGGTGACGTTTCTAGACACCATGCTGCAAATGATTGTGTTAGGCCTACCTGGACGCAGCCTTCGCCTTCCAACGCGTATTCGTTCGGTGTGCGTGGATCCAACATTACATGAGCAAAGGATTCAAGATTATTCTGAGGATAAAAAAGGTAAATATATTTAAGGGCCTTGTCGCACGTTGGGATATATCTGTGTTGTAGATAAATGTGAGTTATATTGAGTGCATGATGCTCAGAGCTAAATTAATTTACATGTCCTGTTTCTGATTAGCCGTCGATGTCCATGTGAACCGCTACCTGGACAACATTATGGCAGGCGGAGTTCAGATCTGTGGCCTCCATGCCACAGTGGCACCCCGTCGCCAACAGCAACAGACCCCACCCACTCTGGAGGAGTTTGTCTTTGTGCCCCTGGTGGACACTCAGTGCCTGGTATCCAATGACAAACTAGCAGAGAAGCTCAGACACAGTAAAGGCAAGTTCCTTTCCTCTTGTATATCTGGTGTGTGTATATATAAAAAAAAAAAGTACTCTCTCATGAGCAGTGTGTGCAACTCAACCATCAGACCTCTCAATATAGTGACTTGTTTGTTTTTTGCAGGTCTGATCAACCATCTCCAGAGGAAGTTGGCCAAACAGGGAGTGAAGATTTCCATCCCAGGGTTAGAGGGTGTACATGAGGACCAGCTGATTGATGCAGAAACAGAGAGTGGCCTGTTACGGCTGCTATCGGTACTCTGTGGTCTGGAACTAAATGGGAATCTGCACTCGGAGCTGGAGCAGACCATCCAGAAGGAGAGGGAATGTCTGCTGAAGGATCCTCTCCTCAACGGCTTGCTAGACTCACACACCCTACGCCACTGCCTCGACACAGCACTGGAAAACTCCACCCCTGGCAAACTCAAAGTTGTGGAGGTGCAGTGAAATGCTTACTTTACCCCCATGATCTCAGCAAGCACAAACTATTTTCAATTTGTAGTATGCATGGTGGCATAGTGGTTAGCTGCCCATCTTTCAGCAGGAAGGTCCTGGGTTTGTGCCGTGTCTGGTGAGGGTGTTTCTGTATGGAGTTTGCACGTTCTCCTTGTGCTTGCATGGGTATTTTCCAGGTACTCCAGTTTCAAAGACATGCACATTAGGCTAACTGGTTGTTCCAAACTGCCCTTAGGTGTCAGCGGGAGAATCGGGAGAGAAATGGGCAGCACCAGACTTCCTAGTCCCCAACGTTACGGGATAAATAGTATTCTTAGTAGTAGAATTAATAAGGTAAAGTCTGTTGAGCTTTTACATCCGAGCCTACTCGCTCATCAGGCTGGATCTTATTCCCGGTTTCCGTAGCGTGTAGCAACTGAGTTCAACTCCTCCTCGATGAGACGCTAGACCATCGCAGGTTACCTTCCCAGTATTTTTTACTGGTATCCATTTATACTGCAGGGTGGACAGAGGCACACTTGTGGTTAAGACCTTCCCCAGGGGTCTTAGCACAGTGGGGGTCTAACTGGGATTCGAACCCACGACCTCTCAATCATGATCCCAGGACCCTAACCACTACACCACCGGCCCCAGTAGCATTAGTAGTGGAGTGTAAAATATATTCTTCTGGATGTAGTATTTGATATGCTATGCTTAATTTCTGTTTTAAATGTGTTGAGATCAGCAATATGCTTCTCATAACTTCTTTCTATACTCTTCTGTCTTCAGGCCCTCTCTAGTGATGGCCGTGTGTTTTCCCGAGCCGTCAGCCTCCTCAACATTCAGCCCATGTTGCGCCTGGACTACACGGCCTCTGATGTGAGCACGGAGCTGCTCTCAGCCCAGCAGAGCTCTCTGGAAGAGCACGTTGTCTCAGTCGATAACTGGGACCCTCAGCAGAGCGCAGCCATGGGAAGCCTGGGAGACGCTGATCTGGTGGTGTGTAACTGTGCCCCACAACCTATTTCCAACCCATCAGCTTTTCTGGAGAACCTGGCATCAGCTGCCAGGGAGGGTGGCTTTGTTCTGCTCCATACCCTGCTAAAGGGAGACACGCTGGGTGAGACTGTGGCTTTCCTCACCTCTCTGGACAGTCAGAGCAGTCTTCTTACTCAGGTGTGTGTGAAAGCTTGTGTACAATGAGAACAGCCAGATTCCCATCTGAAAACTCTTCGGAAATATAGAAGTCATGCCACGTAACTGGGGTTAGCTTTGATTTGCAGTAATTCCTTGTGTGTGTGTGTGCAGGAGGAATGGAAGAAGCTGTTTGAAAAGGTCTCTCTTAACATGGTTATGGTAAAGAAATCCTTCTACGGCTCTGCTCTCTTCCTTGGCAGAAAGAAATCTCCTGAGAAACAGCCTATTACACTGTCTGTAGACGCCACTGACTACAAATGGGTAGAGACTCTGAAGGTCAGTCTGGTTTGTCTTACTATATCAGTTTACATACTGTGAGGTGAAAACCATTTCTGCAGAATTCACAGGGTTAGGTTGTTCTACAAAAAAAAAAAGGACCATTTGAAGAAAAGGTTGATAGTTCACTTTAAAATAATGGGAACTTGAAGTACAACACAAAAAACATTCGGAAGAGGCACATTAAAGGGACCCATTCACCTGGCAGGCGTATTCAATAAACATGAAATACAGTGTTATCATGGAAATAAAATGGAATCGGTCTCAATAACTTTCTGAAACCTTTTGCTTACTCCTGTATGCGAGTGTCGATGACCCCTGCAGCGTGCACAATGATATTATTAAACATCACCATCTGTGAGGTGAGTGTGCGTTATAACTAATCCTCATAACAAAATGGCAGCCATCCGTGCAGACATGGATGATACGAGCAGTGAAAAATTGATGAGGTTTAATTAACTTCAAACACGTCGATTGTAATGTGTGTGTTTTATTTCTCTTGAAATTGCGTGCCCTCTTCTTTTCCTTAATGCCTGATCTCAGACTTTTCCACTTTTTCTGAATTGGTGTTGCACTGAAAAGTGAGCAGCATGCGCAAGATCATTCCTCCTGTCACGCCGTCTTGTTATTGTTATTCTTAATGTAAATAGACACAGAAGCAAAACAGGTGAATAAAATAGTAATCCCATGAGCTTGGGTGATTTTGCCAGGAAACGTTTGTATTCAGCTAAAAGAAGCTGATCATGGAAGATATAACACATAAGGTATTCACTCGTGAATCAGCACCTTTAAGCTTCAAAAGAAAAAAAATACAGTTCACCAACTGTTGCTTTAATAGATAACCGTCAGCTTTCTACAGAGGATGTGTTTGCCCCTGCTTCATTATCACAAATATAAATAAAGTAATATTTTTATTCACCTCCTGCATTTTCTTAACTGTGAAGTCTTTATTTATCTCTCACTGAAGTAGTTCTGTTGTAATTTTGCAAGCTTGTCATTCTTTCCTGTGATATTAAATACTAAATGTTGCACCTCTCAGAGATGATTTCTCGAAAATTGTTAACTGAACATCCTGATCTGACCCTTTCCTCCATCAGAGATTGCTGGCTAAGATTTCAGATAATCCAATATGGCTGACAGCCACTCAAGGCCATAATGGAGTGGTGGGGATGGTCAACTGCCTGAGACAAGAGCCTGGAGGCAACCGCATCCGGTTAGTCATATTTATCTTTATTGCACTTTGTCCATCATGTAAAGCATGAGCATATTCAGTACAGGGTTTGGGGTGAAAGTTGATGATTTATTTTTATATATCAGTGTTCATTGTATGTATGAGTTTTTTTTTTTTTTTTTGTCTCTTCTCACAAGGTGTGCATTTGTGTCTAACCTGAAGAAGTCCTCAGCCACTCCTACTCTCCAACCTTCCCATAAGGATATGCAGGCAGTGCTGCAGAGGGACCTGAGCATGAACGTGTACCGGGATGGACAGTGGGGGATGTTCAGACACCAGCTACTAACACAAGGTATACTATGTCAGTGTTGTCCCTGTAGTTTTATATTTTCAATACCTCTGACATAACAGCATGGAATCACTTGATATCATGTGTTTTTGTGTCTGACTGTCATCGGTGTTGTAGATTTGAATGAGGAGTTGACCGAACAGGCCTACGTGAACGTCCTGACTCGTGGTGATCTGTCCTCACTACGCTGGATCGCGTCCCCTCTGCGCCACTTTGTCCCCTCCAACCCTAACGTGCAGCTTTGTACTGTGTACTATGCCTCACTCAATTTCCGAGACATCATGCTGGCTACAGGCAAACTGCCCCCGGATGCTATCCCAGGTAACTCCATTTCCTTATTCTCAGACAAATTTTACTAAACCTCAACATGGCTTATTTGTGCATAATCTTTCATAATCACGTGAGCAGCATGGTAGCACTCAGAGTACTTTTCACTATCCTTGTTCAGGAGATATCGCACTTCAGCAATGCATGCTGGGAATGGAATTCTCAGGCCGGGACCCTTCTGGGCGTCGTGTGATGGGTCTCCTGCCTGCTAAAGGTCTGGCCACCTGTGTAGATGCAGACAAACGTTTCCTTTGGGATGTCCCGTCCAACTGGTAAGGCACTCACTGTATTGTAAAAAGCTCTTAGTGAAGCCAGAGATATTCTATAATCCAAAGTATGAGATTATTGCAACTCTATCTGTGTGTAGGACGCTGGAACAGGCTGCCTCAGTACCGGTTGTGTATGCTACAGCTTATTACTCCATGGTGGTGCGTGGGCGTCTGAGGCCTGGCGAGAGTGTGCTTATCCACTCGGGCTCTGGAGGAGTGGGGCAGGCTGCTATTGCAATCGCACTCAGCATGAACTGCAGAGTCTTCACTACAGTGGGTGAGTGCTTTCATAGGAAACCTGCAGTGAGAAAACAAATTACATTGCAGAAGGAAACTCTTCCTGATATCTGGGATTCGACAGGTTCCAAAGAGAAGAGAGCCTACCTGCAGGAACGATTCGCACAGCTTAGGGCAGAATCATTTGCGAATTCAAGAGATGCCTCTTTTGAGCAACATGTGCTGAAGCACACACAGGGCAAAGGTCAGAACCTCTGTAAATTAGAGAAAAATTCTGTCATGTTTGTGTAACAGTTTTATACATATGAATAACATACTGTGTATTATGTATTAATCTCTTTTTTTGTACACAGGAGTCGATGTGGTTCTGAACTCCTTGGCTGAGGAGAAGTTGCAGGCCAGTTTACGTTGTTTGGCCAGGCATGGGCGCTTCCTAGAGATTGGCAAATATGATCTCTCCAACAACACCCCTCTGGGTGCGTTCTACAATCCCCCAAAACACATTACAGGGAAAGTCAGTGTTAGTGACGTAGCAGATTCAGCTTACTCAGTATAGAACAGGATTTTTAAACTCTTTTAGGCTGAGACCTTAACCAGTGTAAAAAAAAAAAAAAATGCAGCACAAATTAGCATACATTATTTCTTTTCAGCAAATATGACTAATGCTATTTACATGTCTGGACACGGTGGCTCAGTGATCAGCGCTGTCAGCTCACAGTGAGGAGGTTTGAGGCTTGAATTTCGGCCAAGGGCGTTTCTGTGTGAAGTTGGCGTGTTCTCCCCATGCTTGTGTGGGTTTCCTTCCACAGTCTAAAGACATGCACATTAGGTCTGTTGACTGCTCTAAGTTGCCCATAGATGTGAATGGGAGTGTGAATGGTTGGTTGTGGTAGTCATGCACTGGGTGCACCCCGCCCCTCACCTGAAGTCAGCTTCCCTGTGACCCTGACAGATAAGTGGTATAGATAATGAATGGAAGGATCCTTAAATATTGAAGCCATTATAGTTTTGTATTTTTTACCTTTTAACTTGTACAACCTGAGGTACACTAAATCATTAATTTTTTAAGCCGCTTGATCCTGATCAGGGTCGTGGGGAGGCTGGCGCCTATCTCAGCTCACTCCAGGCAAAGGCGGGGTACACCCTGAACAGCTCGCCAGACCATTGCAGGGCCAACACACATACGACCATTCACACTCGAACTTACACCTAAAGAACATGCAAACTCTACATAGAAACACTCGAACCCAGGACCTTCTTGCTGTGAGGCAGAGGTGCTAACCACAACGCCACCGTGCCGTCCCCATTTGATTTAACTGACCCAATTAGACAAATAATGACTAATAAACATAGTATCCATTAAGACATATTAATGATAATCTGTGGATCTCTGAATCCCAATCTGTGGATCTCTGAATCCCATTCTGTGTATCATGGGTGTAAAGGAAGTACACTAGAGCACCGTCAGTGTTCAACATTTGTGTCACTGAGCAAACAGTTGCTGATGAGGTTTTAATTTTCTGAAACTGATTTGTGTTCCTTCCACAGGTATGGCTCTTTTCCTCAAGAATGTAGCCTTCCATGGAATCCTGCTGGACGCTCTGTTTGAGGAGGGTAACCGTGAGTGGGAAGAGGTGTCATCGTTGCTAAAGAAAGGCATTGCGGAGGGAGTGGTGCAGCCGTTACGCACCACTGTTTTTGAAAGAAATCAGGTGGAGGACGCATTCCGCTACATGGCTCAGGGCAAACACATTGGCAAAGTTCTGCTTCAGGTGAACATTCCATCAACCTGAAATATACACAGACTGTCCTTCTTTGTATTTTACTAGGTTGAGGTCCAGCTTTTTAGAATCCTAAATTATATATCTGATTTACCTTTTTTTTTAATTTTTTTTTTATACCTAATTAAAAAATATTATATACCTAAATAAACAATTATATACTTAATTTATCTTATTAATTATATACCTTATATACATAAACATTCTCAGTTACAAAGACTCGAATTCTGTATTCATCTTCCTCAGGTGTGTGTAGAAGAGGATAGCAGTGTGAGTACAGCTACCCCTATTGCGCTCCCTGCTATATGCCGGACTTTCTGTCCTGCTTCACACTCCTACATCATCACGGGAGGTCTGGGAGGTTTTGGACTGGAGCTGGCTCACTGGCTCACTGAGAGAGGAGCTCGCAAACTGGTGCTCACATCTCGCTCTGGCATTCGCAACGGTAACTCCACAGAATAATTGTATTTCAGAAGTTAAAAATGCCATGCTGCTATGAATTTAGCTTTAGCATGGACATGGTGTAACATGTTGCTATTTTGAAACCAGGTTACCAGGCCAAGCGTGTCCGGGAATGGGAAGCTATGGGCATCCAGGTGCATGTGTCCATAAGCGATGTTAGCAGCCTGGAAGGAACGGAGAATCTCATCACTGAGGCCTCCCAGTTGGGGCCTGTTGGAGGCATCTTTAACCTTGCAATGGTAATCCTCCATTTTAGGGATATCTTTCCTTTTTATCTCAACCAGAAGGTTGTTTTAACATCCACTTGTCTGTTTGTTTGCAGCATAACTCAAAATTATGCATGGATTTAAATTTTATTTTTTTCTAAAATAGGGTGTAATACAAATAACACACCATTGAATTTTGTGATCCGTGCATGGGATCATGTTGAAATAAATTCCCAAAATCCCAAAAATGCCTATTATTTAATATGGGGCAACATGTTAATCAAATGCCCACTAGGGGGAGACATTTCATTATAGCTATGGCAAGTTATAATAATTCATTTGTGCCTGGTGGAGAAATCTTGCATTCTACGAGTGCCCCTCTAGTTACGGTTCATTTTTCCAAGGGCTTTTTTTTTCTCATAAGGAGCAAGCTGTTCAGCTTACTGTACTCTGATCCTGCGTCTGTAGGTTTTGCAAGATGGCATGCTTGAGAACCTGACGCCTGAGCAGTTTATTGAAGTCAACAAGCCTAAATATGAAGGAACCCTCCACTTAGACAGGTAGACTTGTCCTCGCTAATGATTACTTCATATTATAACATTAGAATTTTAATCTTAAAACATGTCATCAGTTTCAGTTAATAATTACTGATCTGGTATGCATCCACAGAGTGACAAGGCAGAAGTGTCCCGAGCTGCAGCACTTTGTGGTTTTCTCCTCGGTCAGTTGTGGCCGTGGTAATGCTGGTCAGAGCAACTATGGTTTCGCCAACTCCACAATGGAACGAGTGTGTGAGCAGCGTCGTCACGACAATCTGCCAGGACTGGCTGTCCAGTGGGGTGCTATTGGTGATGTGGGTGTAGTTTTAGAGACCATGGGTGGAAACGATGCTGTGATTGGTGGAACATTGCCCCAGCGTATGGCATCATGTCTGGAGGTGCTGGACCGTTTCCTGTCTCAGCAGCGGGCTGTCATGTCCAGCTTCGTGCTGGCAGAAAGGGTGCAAGTGATAAAGGGAGAAGGCAGTGGGCAAAGGGACCTGGTGGAAACAGTGGCTCACATTCTAGGTAAGTTCAGTTTTTATTGTTTTAGCTTCAACTTGCTTGTTTTGTGTGATTTTGCAGCTTTACCAGAAACATGCTTTCATATAAGGGTCGAACGTTCAATTAAGGCATCGTGGACAATGGTTAAGTGATCAGCACATGTAGCACTCTGAATTTAAAATTAGTCCTGGGATTTAAACTTAACTTCTTAGTCATTAGAAGAGAATCTTACCTATTGTGCTACCACTGCCCCATAATGTGTGTGTTGGTCATAAGGATCCATTTTACTGTATACCTGATTTTGATGGATGGATGGATGGATGGATAGATTGATTGACAGCATGTGCTTGCCATAGGTGTGCGTGATGTAAGCAGCCTGAATCCTGACGCCTCGCTGGCTGATCTGGGGCTGGATTCACTGATGGGTGTGGAGGTGAGGCAGACACTAGAGAGAGATTACGACATTGTCATGGCGATGAGGGATATCCGACAGCTCACCATCAACAAACTGCGTGAAATGTCCAACAAATCAAGTGGCTCTGATGGTAAGCGTACACATCCATCCTCCAGCGTCTCTTTACAGTTTATAAGAAACCGAGACATGGAATGTAAGCATGATGGTTTTTCTCTTTTCCATTGGAGCAGCTAAGACGCCTGAAGGGAAACATCCTGGAGCTCAGGCTTTGCTGGATTCGGACCTCAACGGGATGCTGGTAAATCCGGATGGTCCTACAGTGACACTTCTGAATGAGGTGAAGAGTACAGAAAAGCCACTGTTCCTCATTCACCCTATTGAAGGCTCTACTGCTGCCTTCCAGACTCTCACTGCCAAACTCAGTGTGCCGTGCTATGGCCTGCAGTGCACCAAAGGTAATGGCACCCCAACAGAGTCCAAATAGTCACTGAGCTCACAAATGCTTCCCAGAACGTACTCAAAAATGATTGGCACAGTTCTTAAAACGAAAAGAGCATACACAACATGGAATGCCTGTATACATAACTTGTGTAGAGAGACTGTAAAGTTTTAACTTCTTTTTTTTTTTTAGCCACTATTATTTATGGTTCCAACATTATTGGCAACCTTGTGATTTAGAAGCACTGTTGAGGGATTATGGGCAACACAAAATCCACAAAGAGCATAAAAGCTCTTTTAAATTGAAATGTGCTTTAAAATGTGCATGTGGATGTGGAATGTGCCCTCTGAAGTTCAAGCCACCGGTTTTCACTATAGTTAAGTACCAGATCTTTCACCAGACATAAAGTTCAATAGTGGCTCAATTTTAATTCCAGACATGCTTGACATTCACATGATGCATTTTGTAGATTGCAGGAAGGGCTTTTTCCACACAACTCCTACACCCCTTGTTATTTTTCTATAATTCCTTTAGTGGTACCTGTGGTGAATTAGCGTTACTAGCGATTTAAAACGAGCACGTGTAACATCAGCCGTTCCTTCTGGCAACATCAGTTCATGCTCGATTTTAAAATGCGCGTGAGGGGTTTCAACACTAGGCATGCTCAGAGACATGTTTGTACCTCATTGGCTGTTCCAGCCTGGTAGTGGCACAAACTCCTTGGATTGGCTGGGCTACATCACTGACCTGTGTAGCATAACACATTATCAGCCAGTGCTTAGTTGCACAAACAACAAATGCAAATTCATGGAAAACATTTCTTTTTGTTCATAAACCGACTGATGACAGGAAAGCCGAGTTAGCAAAACATTAGCTGCATAAGAAATTTTGGATTTACTGTCATGCTCATCTCTGGCAGCATTCTCGTCCTCAGAGTCACTAGCATTTGACGTCTCACTGTTTCCACAAGACTCCTCCCTCTCTGGTTCAAATAGGTCACCATTTACACCCATTTCCTCAAAATTGCAAGCCATAGTTTTCCTGTTTTTTTTATCACCTAAAATGTCGCTCGCTGAATAGATCTGCTTGTTTACTTGCGCTGGAAAAACCGGCCCAACGTGTTGACATCATTTCCGGGGAAACAACTGCTAACCCCCGCATTTCAGCCCCCGCTATGTAATCCACAGGATAAAATTACCAATTTTGTGCTTTTTATGGTCATTTATGTTAAAATAAGCGTCTGTATCGCTTAAACGTATTACATACGCACAAATTATGCAGTAAGGATCACCAATAACGGTGTTCTTTAATGAGTGGAGAGTTCCAATGTTAAGTCATTACTCGGACAATTGCTACTTAAGTGCCAGTGCTGGTGTACAATAATTTATATTCTTATAACTAACTTTCATTTCTACTGTGTGTGTGTGTGTGTGTGTGTGTGTGTGTGTGCTTGTAGCTGCACCATTGGACAGTATTCAGAACCTGGCTGCATATTACATGCAGTGTATAAGGCAAACACAGCCGGAGGGGCCGTACCGCATTGCTGGTTATTCCTTTGGTGCCTGTGTTGCTTTTGAGATGTGTTCTCAGCTACAGGAAGCGCAGTGTGCCGTGGAGTACCTTTTCCTTTTTGACGGCTCTCATTCTTATGTAGCAGCATATACAAAGGTGCGGGCAATCCTTTAGTGGATATTCTTCCTCAAACACACATGGTGCTTTTATTTATTTGCTGTGTCGTTTTTAACAATAGAGCTATAGAGCCAAGCTGACCCCCGGCAATGAGTCAGAGGCCGAGACTGAGGCACTGTGTGCTTTCATCCAGCAATTCACCAGCATTGAGTACAACAAGGTACAAAGTTTCCTTTCAGGCCTTTCCTCTTTCATCAATATGGGTTGTATGTACAAAACAATTAATGTGGCTTTATCCAAGATCTGCCTTTCTCCAAGTGACACTTTCACAACTAGATGAAAGAAACTTTATATAAAGCAGAGGCTTTCTATTAGAACCTGTTGGAAAGTTTTTTTTTTTAAAGGCCATTCATGACAGCTTGAATTAAATCCATTGATCTGATGAACACGAAAATATCACATTGTGTTTATGGATGTTACCATGTCTACATGTCTACCTAAATACTCAAACAAACATTTAAGGACCAGCATTACTATAACCAATATTTGTACTTTGAAGTATTTGTATTACAGTAATGGCAGATTTATCAAAACACTCAGAGACAATCATTTATTACTTCATTCGCCGCACTGCTTAATCCTAATAGGGTCTCAGCCGACTCTGGGCAAAGGCAGGGTACACCCTGAAGAACTCGTCAGGCCAGCGCAGGGCCAACACACATCACCATTCACACTCGCACCTAGGGGCAATCTGGAACAGCCAATGCATATCTTTGGACTGTGGGAAGAAACTGGACTACCTGGAAGAAACCCACGCAAGCACTCCACATAGAAACGCCCTCGCTGAGCCCAGGGCTCGAACCCAGGACGTTCTTGCTGTGAGGCAGACGTGCTACCCACTACGCCAACATGCTGTCTGCTCAAAGACATCTAACTGGAAATTCAGCAATCTGTCAGAAGGCTTACAACACACTAACAAAAATTGTCTTTTGTTAGCAGACTCCTTACAATATCATACTCTTTTGCACAGACCAATTTTTCTCTAACGATTTACCTTACTCCGTGTTTAACCTCTAAGTATTCCCCTTTTACATTTGTAGCTAATAGAGACCTTGCTGCCTTTGAAAGACCTTGAGGCTCGAGTAAAACATGCAGTGGATCTGATCACATCCAACCGTGCGGGCATTAACCGTGACACCCTCCACTTTGCTGCCACCTCATTCTACTACAAACTGAAGGCTGCTGACTGCTACATTCCATCTACCAAATACCACGGCAACATCACCCTACTGAGGGCCAAAGCCAGCAGTGACTACGGAGATGGACTAGGAGCTGACTACAAACTGCATGAGGTACGTTTGTAAATGTAATTATTGTTTGACTCGTAATAAACATAGAAATGATGTCACATGCATTATGTTTATAAAAATGTTATATGGTTTGCATGCAGGTGTGCGATGGGAAGGTTTCAGTTCACGTGATCGATGGTGACCATCGTTCCTTTATGCAGGGGGCGGGAGTGGAGTCCATCACTAGCATCATGCACAGCTCGCTGGCAGAGCCACGTGTTAGCATCAGAGAGGGTTAAAACATAATCCCCTTATAAAAAGCTGTCTTTTTCTCCCTTCTTCCTCCTTTTTTCCTCATTGGCAGACCACAACCACAGTCTGCCCTAATCTAAGCTAATTATCCTACAGGAGAGAAAGCAGAAAGTATTTGTGCTGATCTCTGGTGTTATCCTTTGTTTTGTGTTGTTGAACAGAGAATTGTTTTAATGTCAAGTTACCTTAAAAGGCATGAACTATGCGAGTCTCTAATGCCTAGTACTGAAGCTAATCAATGTTACCGGTCTGCTAAAGGGTATAGGTGCTTTATAAACCTACTGATCAGCTCATACCAGGTCATAACCAAACCATGCAAATAATGCTCTTCATAAACCTAATTATGCAGACACGTACATACATTTACAGAATAATTCCAAACCATGATACCAATCTTCCAGTCGCCAGTATTAGCACCTTATTTTTTTTGCCAGTTGATGTCTTAATTCTGGTGTTAATGTTTTTGTGCAACAGTTCTGTTATTGCTGTTTATTTGCATTTCACATCAGAGCCACAGCCATGATTATACAAGTGTGGGCTGAGAAGTTCCCACGCTGACCATGATGCAATGGTCGAATTTGACCAAATGTGTTTTTTTTTTTTTTAACAACATGGTCTACCCTGCGGTCTACACACTTCTTCCATCAGTGTTTGTAGCGCTCGGCTCCCCTTGGTACAGAAGCTCTCAAGATTCACTGCTCTGGCATTACTCCCTCTTAGTCAGCCTATGAACTTTTCAGCCCACCTATATACTGTACAAAAAGCACTTATTAAAAATACGCTTTTTACATTTTGAATGTGAAGGTTAGAATTGTAAACACATGTTCACTGAAAAACAAGGCTTTGCTCATCTTGACTAATGTTACTGTATTTTCTAAAATTGAATGCTGCTTTTGTGATTATCTATATAATACCAAGCCAATAAGTAAAATAAGTCAGCTGTTTTGTGTTAACATTCCACTGGATTGTACCAACATTCATTTTTCCTTGGATACAGCTACAAGATGTATGTGTTTAAACAATTTCTTCTAATTCCTGAATGCTCAGCATTTAAACAACAAAGTGTGCCGGCATTGGTAGATAATTAGTTGTAGTGCAATATACGTGTGTATGGGTTTTTTTTATGGCTAGGTCCACAGTTTACCCAAAACTCAGAGTTTCCTTTTTTCCCATATGGTGTTAGAATGAAGGGTTTTATTCAGTATCGGACTGAAATACTGGTCATACGATTAAACCCTGATGGTTTCCCAGTTTCACTTGGAATGAAGAAAGGCAACACAGTCGGAGAGCAACTCTGGAGATTATCTGAGACTTTCATTCAAGTCTATGACGAACTGGATGCCTTCTCTGATGTTGTGCTTAGTGCACAGAATAACAATATGGCTTTGTTATATTCTATTCTTGTGATTTTGTTTGTGTCATTTTTCAGGTATTTATTTAGTTGTCCAAATAAAGAACCATCACTAATAGATCTTTGCTTGGGTCTTTTTATTTTTTTATTATTTGATATTCTTGTGAGAAAACTGCCATTCTTTAGAAAGTCAATGACTTACCAAACATGCCTGTGTTTTAAAATAGTGTAATACTAAACTGTTAACATTTTATGATATATAAATATCTTGTGGCCCTGCGATGGTATGGTGAGCTGTTCAGGGTGTTCCCCACCTTCACTCGGTGTTGGCTGAGATAGGCTTCAGCCTCCCCGTGACCTAGTAGGATTAAGCAGTGCAGTGCAGTGAGTGAGGAAATACCTTGGTTTTTTTTTGGGGGGGGGGAGATATAGTATACTATTTAATTGATTCTGGACAGCATGTGGGTTGAAGTGAGCATCCAGGACATTATAACCACAAATCTGTGTGTTATCCAATGTGTACTGTAAGGGGATTTTAATGAAGTTCAAAAGGAAAATTTGTCATAGACATGACTCCAATAATATGATGCTTATGTAGAATTAAAGAATTTGTGAGTACAAACTTTTATTTACTTAATAAATGTTACATTCTGCTGTATTCACTGTCCATATATCATAAGCCAGCAGGAGAGAAAAGATACATAATGTAATAACTTTACTTTTTTTTTTTAGGGCATTCGTGACTCAGGGGTTAGTGATCCAAAGGTTGGGGGTTCACGTCCCAGTGCCACCAGTCTGCCATTGTTGGGCCATTGAGCGAGGACCTTAACTCTCAATTAGTCAGTTTTGTATGTATGTATATAGTGTATGTGTGTATATTAATTGTCCGCTTGTTCCGGGGTCGAGTCACGGGGGCAGCAGCCTATGCAGTGAGGTCCAAACGTCCCACTCCCCAGCCACTTCCTCCAGCTCTTCCGGGGAGACGTAGTCCCTCCAGCGTGTTCTGGGTCGACCTCGAGGTCTCTTCCTGCTCTTTACAGCAGCGGCTGCACAGATCCACATGTCGATCTCCTGCTCCATTTTATATATATATAATGTGCGTATACACACACACACACATTTTATATATTATATATATATATATATATAATGGAGCAGGAGATCGACATGTGGATCTGTGCAGCCGCTGCTGTACATATATATGTGCAACCGCTGCTGTATGTATGTGTGTGTATATATATATATATATATATATAAGTGTGTGTGTATATGTATATATATGTATATGTAAATGTATGTATTGTGTGTTCTACTTTTGTCTGAAAGGGTTCCTAATAAAAAGAATGCTATGCAAAAGTCAAAAAAATTAAATTTGCTGCACCTTTCAAGTTTTTCTGAAAAACTGGTATTTTCAGTGTTTTTGTTTATTAGCCAATGATTTATTTGGTGCTCATTGCCTACAGTAGCATTGTTCAATACATTTTCACCAAATAATTATAGAAAAGTAATTTTTAAATTATTTTTATTAGGAGCCCTTTTACACTAAAGTGGTGGTGTATAATCTTCATGACACACTACTATTTTTATTTATATATATATATATATATATATATATATATGTATGTATGTGTATATATACAGTCTTGTCACACATGTGGACATTCATGTATAAAAGCCCAAATCTCACCAACCTATTAACTGATTTTCATCAACTATGACTTAAAATAACTAACAGCAGTATTGGAAAGACACTTCTTCTAATCTTTACAGCTTCTTAAATATAAACATTCCCATTTTTGCCTGGACAAAAGTCTTGTCGCAAAGAATTAATTTCACTTTCAAGACTATATTTATTACACTAAAATAATCAAATGGTCTTGTTTATAACTAAATATATAATACTGTAGCAAATATAACATCATATTGAAAAATTCCTCTGCAAACATGGCCATGATCGTACCAGACTCCCAGGTGCTTGCCATGATAAATAATTATCATATTAAAAGAATCAGACACCTTCAAGATGTTCAAATTACAAATAATAAAAATTTCTAAGTGCTACTAAAAATTTGTGAGGCCCAAGACACTTGTAATCCATTTTTAATACACAAGTAAGCTATTTTAGAGGGCAGCTCGTTCATCAAATGGTCAGAAAACAGTCTGTTATCAACCCTATGGTGAGAAATCGGAGCCACCTGTAGGTTTGAAACATAACGGGAAGCAATAATCTGTTGATATTTGCGTCTGGTAATGTTCCCACCCATCTTACATAGCTTTGTGATACCGCTGTACTGGAGGAGACCTTAAACCATGATGTTTCACTTCCATACATGACTGGCTCTTCGGTGAACTCTGGGTCCAGCAATTTTCTAGATGGTCAGTAAAAATATTGGTGGCAGAGCAACATTGTATTGAATTTATAATTCATCTCAAATATCATTTTGTTCTCTATGTTTCTGCTATTAACAGTTTCCACGTGTTAGGGCCTTGGTAAGCACGTCATGGTGTTTTAGCTGTGTCTTGTACGGGACCTGTATGGTGTATGGTGACCATTGCAAGAAATATGATGTAGAGTTGATGCTGAAGTAGACATTGATAGCTATGAGTCCTAATGGAGCTTTTGAGGGAGTCATCAGGAGGAACTACAACTTTTGTGCAGCCAGATGTTTTGTGGATAGTTTTCCGTGCATTACCGAGCTTACCTATGGTGTTCCAAGGGTGTCTGAAATTTCTTACTACTGCTTGCAAATTATTTTCATTTACTTTTAGGAGCACTTGAAGATTTCTACAGTTTTTGCACAAAGATTTTATAAATTGCCTGAAAGCTGCTTTAATACCTGTATTTTATGTATATTTACTTAATCAAGCACTTTTCATTATATTTTACTAATTTCACTAATTACTTTGATCCAGAATTTGATGTTACATGATTGCAACAAGGCGGCACGGTGCCGTAGTGGTTAGCACGTGCGCCTCGCAGCAAGAAGGTCCTGGGTTCGATTCCCGGGCTCAGGCGTTTCTGTGTGGAGTTTGCATGCTCTCCCCGTGCTTGCGTGGGTTTCCTCCTTACTCTGAGTACTCGGGTTTCCTCCCACAGTCAAAAAAATGCACAGTAGGCTGAGTGGCTGTTCAAAATTGTCCCTAGGTGTGAGAGTGAGTGTGAATGGCTGTATATGTGTTGGCCCTGCGATGGCCTGGCAAGCAGTCCAGGGTGTACTCCGCCCTCGCCCAGAGTTGCCTGAGACGGGCACCAGCCTCCCCGCGACCCCAATTAGGATTGAGCGGCTTAGAAAATGAATGAATGATTGCAACAAGACTTTTGTCCAGCCTAGAATGGATATGTTGTTCTTTTAGGAAAGAAAAAAAAAATATATATATATATAATATATATATATATATATAATTACTTTTATTAGCTGTAAAAAGTATAAATAAATTTACAATTTCCTGTTGCTTTCACAAAACAATCTTTATACTTGTAGGATTAACCCTCTGTTAAGTAAGTCTCTTTCTCATTTTGTTAAAATCATTTCACACTTTTTTGTTCTAGGCTGTTAACCCTTTCACTTCATGCAGCAGATATGCTACACTGGTTAATAGAGGGTTAATGTAAGGCATAGTTGAGGAAAATCAGTGAATTAGAAGTGATCAGTTGTTGTCAGTATCAGACACACATGCAACAAAACATATATATCTTACACACATCATATATACACACATATAGATATGTGTGTGTGTGTGTGTGTGTGTGTGTGTGTGTGTGTAAAAGAAATAAAATATGTATACACATACATATATAAGAATGAATTTGGGTAATGGGACCCGACCACACAGAGGCGCCATCTCCTTTCCTTTAGGTGACTTTACGAAAACGGTCGACTACAGCCGAGTTAAGCCGATGTGGCGACGCAGGTCCCGGATGGAGGTGAAATGGGGCGGGGCGCTGTAGGAGCCCAATGGCCCGGATGTAAGCGAGAAGGGGCGGTGCGATGTCGAGGCTGAGAGTTTGGTGTGGGAGAGGGACATGGACCGAGGGCGCTCTTCCGACTAGCAGAGGCCGAGAGCGACTCGCATAGAACTCTTGAAATAATAGATGAGATCGGTTCTTCAACAACCAAAAACAGAAACCCATAGAAGCAACCCATCTTTCACATCTACTTCACGCACACACTAACACGGCATTGATGGTAATGTATACAAGGAAACAACCGAGACTCGGCGATGGGTAAAGACCTATATTTTTGCACTACGATTTTTTCCTCCTTTTCCTTCTCCTCTTTGACAGTCCGCCATTTTTAGTCAAACCAAAATAAGTAGAAACTTACCCAGTGAGGCTTGTGCGGCAGTTGCAGTCTGTTTAAATGTTTATCTTCAAAATGATATGACTTTAAGTGTCTCTAATCTGTTTTCTTTCCGTTTGTAGGTGCAACGACCGAAGGGACTCTCAGCCCTACCAGGTAGCGCTAAGCTAAGCTAAGCTCAAACAAATCAGATTAAAAGGGGCCACTCTGGCGCAGGCTTCTGGAGCATTACAGGCCTCTGTGCGCAAAACAGACACAAAAGTCTCAAATCGGCCATCATTTCCATCAGAACATAAACTCACAGCACATCCACACAGCACATTTTCTTGGTTATCCTGTGAGCCGACTGACCGTCGAATTTACCCCCTAGCTAACGCTGGATTTGCGGTCTAACGTTAACGAGTTTCATAAGCTAATGCTAAGCTACGAAGTTAGCATGCTAAGACAAGGCCTGAATGGGTCAATTTTGACGCCGACGGAGTAGCTTTCATTTATGAAACCCGAAAAAAAGTCATTCGACGTGAATTTTTCGTCAGCAGTGAGCTGTTTCCTTGTAAATATTTTGTAAGGGAGTTGGTTATAAACACTGACCTGACTGGTGTTTACCGTTACTAAAGAGATGTCAGGAATATGCTTGGAGATATTAGCATGGTTTGCATTTCATGCTACAGGTTAAGCAGCAGTTAAAAGCAGCCCTGGGGCATGTCAGGTACATTTTGATATATTTTGCTTGTGTAAAACGTCATTCTGACGTGCTAGTGATGTCACGACCCAACATGGTGTTGAACACTGCCTGAACATTTGGAAATGTAGAGTCCTGTGCAAGGTTGATGAGGTACTGAATAAAAGTGAGTGTGTGTTTGTGACTGCAGAATGTACACCAGTGTATGCTGAAGGTAGGAATGTTTTATGTCTTTCCCTTCGCAGACTTTTAAATACTCATCCAAGAGTCACCCGGGCAGTGATCACCGGCATGAGAAGATGCGGGAGAGCAGCGATGGCACTCCGCCGTGTAAGATGCTGCGCAAATCAGACAGTCCTGACAACAAGCACACTGAGAGCAGTGCACACGGCAGAGCTAAATCTACACCTCTCCACCGGGCCAGAGACAGGGACGGAGGTACGATCACTCTCGCCTGATCCTGTGCATACCGAAGTGTTCAGTCGGTCTGTTAATGACTGGCCTGTGTGTTGGGATCGAAGATTCTTTTCCTCCTGTGTAGCGGTGTTGGCAGTAATTGAGTTTCAGTACAGCTCAGCAGTATGTTAAACAGTAAGGTGGCGCAAGATGACATCTGCAAGGAAATTGCATTAATAGTGAGTGCAACTTCAGGACGTGAGCGAATGGACCGAAACAGAGAGCGGCAGCGGTTGTGCGTGAAGATGAGGAGCAAAAATGGTGATGCACTCGAATAGTCGAAATTTAGAGCGCAGATTTAACAGTGTGATAGTTATAATCTGTACAAACGTTTCCAGGGGTTTGCAGTTGCATTTGAAAAGCTCTGACGCCATTTCCAATAATATCAGTGGTTTGAAAGAAAGAGTGATCAGACAATGTTTCAAAAAGAGTCCCCTTTTTCCTAACCTGGAAAAGTCTGTTTTTAAAGGCTTTTACTTTGGGAAGTGTTACTCTTTCATAGTGAAGTAGCATAAAGTAAATGTTACCGGAGTAGCTCTGAATCACCAGTCATTTCATTACAGGCTGCACAGTAATCTGTCTGGAAACTTTATCTTTACCCTAGCGTTAAATATTATGTAGAAATTATGAACTGACACCTTGGTTTAGATTCAGTAATATGTCGTGGGGCAAAATCGAGCTGTTCAAGACATGGTCTTGTGTTTTGTCTTCAGTGTAGACCATTTGTAAAGTTTAAAATGCTGATGGATATAAATACAGAATATTTAAGAAGGATTTCAGGCGGTTTTTAGGTGTGCACCGATGTAGTCCTCATAGATGTTGTTGGGCAGATGGTTGTAGATGAAATCGTTTTGGTGTGATGACGAGGCATACTCGCGCCTACCTCTTATCCCATGCATCTCTCTCTCTCTTTTTGCAAATGTCAGTTTTTGACAAATATTGAGACGCTGCCTAAAAGCGGAGCTCCGAAAACGTTTGCATGTGTTTTCAGTAAAAGAAACAGCCCTATCATAACTTACTGTCTTTTCAATGGTATTCGAAATCTTCTTTCTCCTCAAGAAGAAAAACACTGACTAAACAAGAAAATTTTCTGCGACGTGCAAGTGCACCCAGCGGCGGCGATGTGTGTGGGCACGAGTGCGACAACAAAATTGAGCTTGTGGTTTTGACATTTGCATAAGTATGGAGATCCGTTATAAAAACACATGTATAGACTTTGCATATTGAAGTAGACTGAAGCACTTTTTTTTAATTTTCTGACTTTAAATTGCTACTCTTGTGTTGAGAATTAAGCATAATTCTAAGATGAATAAACCCATCAGATGACTTGTTACTTCATTACTACTCTGAGTTTTAAAGAACACTTTTTAAAGTAACTGTGAGCCAAAGATGTAATTACAGTAATAGTAAAAAGGAAAAAACACCTTAATCGTAACATGTTTAAATAATTTACCAGGGAAATAATTTACCAGGGAAATATTTTACAGGTCCCACACTTAAAAAAAAAATTTTTTTTTTTTTTAAGACTTTCTTCCCCATTTTTCTCCCTAATTGTTTTTTGTCGTATCCAATTCCCACCCGTCAAGTGTTGCCTTTCCTATCACACGACCACCGCCAACCAGGGAGGGGCGTAAGCATGCACATACCCCTTCCGTGACATGCAATGCTGCCGCCTGCCTCTTCGAACTGCTGCACGTGTGTATTTTGGGGGCCGGCTTAACACACTTTGAGGGAAAGTGCTATCAACCCCCTCGTACGGACGAGCTCACAGGCGCCCATGATTGGCTGGTGATCGCTGTGAGTGACAGGAAAGTGAGCTTATGCCATCCCTCCCTCCTGTGAGAGCTCGGCCAATTAGCTCTGGACTCCCGATCACGGATGGCTGTGGCACCAACCTGAATTCAAACTTGCGATCTTCGGGTAGATAGTCACGTACCTTGTCGATGCACCACTCATGAGCCAGGTCCCACAGCTTTACTTACGTAATAGTTTTCCACTGTAACTGTAGTAACCATTCTCTGAAATGTATTTGTTGCTAATTTTCTTTAACGTTAATGCTAGCTGTATCTCTGTCTCACATTTAAATGAACAGGGGTAAACAAATTATTAAATTGCAGTCAAGACAATAGAAGGGTTACCTGCTTAAGTGTGTTTTGTCGTAACACTTCATTGCAAATGCTTTTTTTAAAAATCCTCGGGGAAAAAGCCACCATTCAGTTTGGTCTTGAAAGTAAGATGCATCTTTTTAACTTTAGAAGAACCACATAGGAAATATTGCTATATTGCACAGAGTTGTGGGGTTGCTTAATACTTAAGCACAGTGTAGTGGTTCGCATGGCACAGCAAGTGTTGTATTGAGAAACCCAGACTTCTTTATTTAAAAAACCCCGAATCATTTAAAATAAGGTGGATGTCAGTTATTATGCTTTGTGCTTTGATGCTTTCTGGGTCTAGACACCCATAGCAAAAATATACACACAACCTCCTTCACATGCACTTGTATTTTACCCTCATAGTGAAAGTCTGTAATACAGGTTTAAACTGAACATGATCAATCCTCAAGACTGAATGTTCAGTACTGTCTGTGCTCCGGCTTTGATTTAATAAATTCAACGTTAACTGTTAAAACTCAACCTACCAGTTTCTCTCAGCTGTTAAAAGGATTACTGGGGTTAAAAATAAATGTAGTGACATTTGCTTAGTTGCACACCTGCAGTAGACTCAGAGCAGCACATAACCAGGCATTTGAATCTCTTTTTCGGTTTTATCGATAGCAAGTTAACCCCGGACTCATCTCTGAAATGTCAGGACGTGTATGCCACCAGCATGACGGCAACTGTAATTTTTCATAAAGAAAACCTCTCTTAAATGTTCAGCTTTGTTAATTAAACCTGGAGGATGGGGCCAGCTGTAATTAAAACAAAGCTCCGTAAATGACGAGAAGCAGTGCAGCCTGTTGGACTTTGTCTGTATCTATGAGTGTCATTTACTCTGCAAACACATTTCCCAAACTGCAGGTGTGCAATCATGACATCTTTGTGTATTGTGAGTCTTGTATGGTTTCTGTAGAGTGCTAGGAGTTCAAAAGGGAAGGCTGTAAGAGGCAAAATCATGGTAGCGTAGCACACATTTGTGCTTTATGTGCCATGATTCATGTCTCTGCAGTTGGTGTGATTTTCAATGTCTTTTATGCAGGCGTGCTTAAAAAGGTGCTTGATACACGTCTTATGTCAGCTAGCTTTGATGCCGATCCTTTAGCTGTTGCATTTCTTCCACAGTATGACTAGAGTATTGATATAATTGTATATTGATCAGACATATAAGCACCACCTGATTGGTCTGCAGCTAGGCGTGCACTGCAGTGCACTGTGTGTTCTGATGCCTTTCTGTCACAGCCAGCATTAACAGTTTCAGCAGTCTGTGCTGCAGTAGCTCTGCTGTGGGATTAGTCTGTGCATAGTAGCCTTCACTCCTCACGTGCATCAGTAAGGCTCGCACGCCCATGAGAGTCTTGCCAGTTTATTGGCTGCCCTTCCTCGGGCCACTTTGGTAGCTACTTGCCACCACATACCAGGAACATCCCACAAGTCCTGCCGCTTTGGAGTCAATTAGACCCTAATCAGGCTTAACATTGAAAACATTTTGGGCACTGACTGGTGACTTTCTCTTAGTTTTCTGATCTATTACTATACCATTAACTATCTATTGCTTCCAGCCAAGGAGTTTGATGTATTAGGCAGAAAGAGAACAGTCAGTTCTTGAAGATGTTTTGGTAGCAAGAAAAAAGAGCAAGTGTAAGGAGCTACGGGCTAAGGCCACATTGTGGGCTAAGCGACTGGGTCTAGTCATCTCCATAACGACAGGTCTTGTGGGGTGTTCCTTGTATGCAGAGTGGTAATGACCTACTAAAGGTGGTCGCAGGAACCAACCAGTGAACGTCTGGTCTGATAACACAGAAGAGCTACTGAAGCACAAACTGCTGAAACTGTTAATGCTGGTTATGATGGAAAGATGTCAGAATACTCAGTGTATTGCCACTTACTCTGTATGGGGCTGCCCAACCTCCAACCAGTCAGGTGGTGGTAATATTTTGGCTAATCAGTGTATGAATCTTGTTAACTAAACAGTGGAAATCTCATCTTAGTTTTCTGTATTATGTTTGTCACTCAGGATGATATGTAGCTTTATTTTGTGTACCACTGAGCAACAGCTTGTGTGACTAGGACATGAAAGCTTGTATCCAGCTTATTCTCAGCGATTACCAACAATAACATCTTGCATGATTTTTATTGTTTTTGGAAGTATTGATTGACTTAACCTCCGGTATTTTGTGCTAGGGAATGTGTAGTGTTTCGGGACAATATTTTCCTGTTCTTTTGCTTTAAAGTACTTGTTTCCCCAATTCTGTTATTGGGCTTTTACACCCGAGCCTACTGGCTCATCAGAAATGTAGAGCTTAGCCCGGTTTCCTTAGCGTGAAGCGACTAGGAGTTCAACTATTCCTGGATGGGACACTAGTCCATCACAGGTTACCTTTCCAGTATTATTTTTTTACTGAAACCCATTTATACTGCTGGGTGGAGAGAGGCACACTTGTGGTTAAGACCTAGCCCACTGGTCTAACGGGGATTCAAACATGAGCCCACTGTTTGAATCCCTGACCACTACACCACCGACCCCTATTCTGTGTCATGTTCTCCAATTCCTCATTGTGTAAAATGAAGTTGACACTCGTGAATTTACCACCATTGCTGTCCAGTGGGTGTCACAAGCCTAGTACACTGTAATTTCATTATTAGCTCAAGAAGCTCCAGATATCCCCATCAAAATACATTCTCATATTCGAGCATAATGGTTGCGGGTCACAGAATGACGCGGCTTGTTAGAGAGAACTGGATACAGCAGCAAAAACCACATATGCAGAGGTTCTTATTTAAACTTGGTACTCGTTTAAGTGCTTGTTTGCAGAGGTGGGTCTTTCCTGCTCATTTGAGGGCAGACGGTGACACAGCTGTTCCTCTGCCACAGCCAGGGGAAGTTCATTCCACCACCTGGGTGCCAGCACGGAGCAAAGTCTTGACACTTGTCAGTTTTCCTTGTATATCGAGTCATGCTAGAGATTCAAAAGGAAACGCAGAGCACCCCAAGATGTTCAGTTGAAATGAAAACCTGCAGATGTACTGGTGACATTTAAAAATTCTGGCCTGAGTATCAGACTTAATGTTTTGCTTCCCTGTCTCTATAAAGGTCAGATATACTAATTTTCTGACATTTATTTTTTTTTTTAGTTCGGACACCTTTGGAGCTCCAGAGTACAATTGCTAATTAACAAAAAAAACCTCTTCACAAAGATGCTTCCCCACCTCCCTTGACATGCTGATTTTGAGTGCATGGGCTAGACGGCCTGTTTGGCTTCCTCCTCCCATCTATGGTGCTATTGTTCCCTGTGCCTTCACTGCCCGGTTCACAGCTCTGCTCTGGTCACCTTTCTAAAGCTTTTCCAGACGATGCAGAGTACTGGGAGGCAGACGTTGGTGGACAGAGGTAGTGGTGTGCGTGGGTCTGGGAGCTGACGGCGGGTGAACAGCCAGCACGCTGTGACGCACTAGTGTGCTCAAAAAAACCTGCTAAAACCCTGTGTTTATGGCCAGCTAAAACAGCCCAGAGGGAAAACTCAAACATGCCCTAACCTCATTATTTGACACTCTGGCATTCTCTAACATGGCTATTCAACACTGTAACTACGTGTATGGGTAAAAAAAAAAAAAAAAAACAATGAGAAAAGCACGTCACTTTTAAAAATGCTAAATTTAGTAACGGGTGATATACTCGTACAATCCCAACTTGAGAAGGTTTGTAATTAGTATTACTGTATGCGTGTATGTTAAGGCTCAAAACATTCCCAGTGGATTTTGTTTTCTAGTTTTGTTTGCATTTCTAAGAAAACATTAACTTGAAGAGAAAGAGTGTGATGGGGGAAGATAATTGTACTGTATGTTGCTGTTGTTCAAAATGTTTTTTTCTTGTCCCAATGCATAAACCTATGTTTCTTGTTTTCATGGTTGAGTTGTTGTGTGGGATTTGCAGAGGGATATGATGTCTCAGTTTTACAGCAGCCGTGGTGACCACGCCACTGTCGCCTATTCAGCAGCGCTACTCTAGTCACATGCAGTAGAAATCTATTTTTGCTTCTTGAGCCCTGTGGTTTCTAGCTCGAAACTGTAGTGGCATACAATATTCATGTGTTCATGTCAGTGCTGTGCTATTATAGAAAATTCTTGTCCTGTGCCGTTCTTTTCTTTTATCGCTGCGATATTGACCTCTGTGTAGTTGAATTTCTGCAACAGCACATCGCTGGTATTCCTTATGTCTAGACTGCCCATAGCTCGAATATTGTCTAAGTGTTTTTGGCTAGAAATCAATAGCATCAGTTCTTTGGTCATACAACACATAAACAGAATCATTCTGCAGGTCAGTGCTGTTATAGAAAGAAAATCTGTTCTGGAGTGGTGTCCTGTTATGTTTTCTTTGTTAGATAAGAGCACATTTTAAGATAACCCTAGCTTTAGGTTATGTAGGTTGCCTCACACATCATTCTGAATTAGTGCTTACTATGTAAATGCTGCATGTACATATTGTGCATTAATATAAACATTCTGTAAATTGCAATTACAACTACTAACAGAGCAACTGTTGGAGAGCATTAGTGAACATCTGACCAGTCAAATGCAAAATTTCCCGGTGACATGGTATTATTAATGTGTTGTATCCTGCAGATAATCTATAACTTGTCTGGTGTGTTTGTCTACTCGGATTCTTGTACACATTTGGAGAAAATTCATTAATGTTAATGTCACAAGTGTGCCTCTGTCCACCCAGCAGTATAAATGGGTACCAGTAAAAATACTGGGAAGGTAACCTGCGATGGTCTCATCCAGGAGTTGAACTCCGGGGATAAGCTCTGGGCCTGATGAGGCAGTAGACTTGGGTGTAAAAAAAAACAACAGACTCATTCATTCATTTTCTTCCGCTTCTTCCGGGGTCGGGTCGCGGGGGCAGCAGCCTAAGCAGTGAGGTCCAGACGTC
>JBCNYH010000021.1:34390920-34401033 GCA_039654325.1 Tandanus tandanus
ATATATAAAATAATTTTTTTTTAACGTAAACTATGTTTTAAATGGGGCGGCACAGTGTCGCCGTGTGTAGCACGTCCACCTCACAGCAAGAATGTCCTGGGTTCGATTTGTGAGGTCGGGTGTTTCTGTGTGGAGTTTGCATGTTCTCCTGGTGCTTGTGTGGGTTTCCTCTGGGTACTCCGGTTTCCTCTCACAGTCCAAAAACATGCACAGTAGGCTAACTGGCTGTTCCAAATCACCCCTAGGTGTGAATGTGAATGGCTGTATGTGTGTTGGCAAACTGTTGAGGGAGAGAGTCAGCTGAGATAATGCACCAGCCTCCCTGGTGGTTTAGAAAATGAATTAAATGATGAATGTTTTAAATAATCTTGAAAGTAAATGGGTGTTCAAAGCCAAAATTTGGTGTTAAAAGGACAGACTGGCATTGAAGCAAAAAACAAAGGTATTTAAATTTAATGCGGCTGAGTGAGAAACACCTGCCAATGAAATGTATTTTTAGGGTGATTAGCAATCCAAAACACAGGTGTAGAGGTTTATTCAGTTATATATATCACTTTACCTCTCATTGGTTTTAAAGTTTTGGCTGATTGGTATATAAATACCAAGCAGCCATAACTTTAAAACCAATGAGATGTAAAGTGAATAACAGAGATTAGTATATACTACATGGGATTTGATTGGTCTGCTCTCTGGGGAATAAGAAAAAACATTATCCCCAGTGGATAATGCTTAAATCACAATGGTAATCTCACAGTTTGTCACTTATTTACAGCAGGCAACTTTATCATTATTACACTTAACAATGGAAGATAAACCATAAAAATCTTGATTTATTTTGCTTTTTTTGTGTTTCCATGTAGTTTATATACTAAAACGTTGAATCGACTCAAAAAGACACCTTTAGCTACACAGCTCTTAGCTCTGCTTGGAGCACATGGAACTCACCAGACTTGCCTCTGTACTGGTTAAAATATATCTAAAATTAATTACTCATTGTTTGCTTTTTATGTTCCTTTGTAATATATACTAAAACAATTATGTGCCTCAGGGTTGGTGGATGTGGTTTGACATTCTGTCTCAGGGATTATTCAGCGAAAGCCACCTCTCCCTCAGAGCACAATTGTTAATTATCTCATTACAGTGGCATCTGTCATGGGGTGGGGTACATTAGGCAGCAAGTGAACAGTCAGCTCTTAAAATTGATGTGTTGGAACCAAGAAAAATGTGCAATTTTACTACCTGAGGGACTTTGACAGGGGCCAATTTATCATGAGTAGGTGACTGGGTCCAAGCATCTCCAAAACCACAGGTCTTGTGGGGTGTTTCCGGTATGCAATGGTTTGTACCTACCAAAAGTGGTTCAAGGATGGACGGACAGTAACCAAGAACAGATTCACAGGTACCTGGGGACCTTTAGCTGTGATCCTGCTATCTAGCCCTAGCTAGGTGAGATAACAGGAGCCAAGACCATTGCTGTTTCTAATGTTTCTATTGGGCTACTTCAAGGATGGACACCATGTACTTGCATGGGTTTCCTCTGAGTACTCCACTTTCCTCCTATGGCCAAAAGACATGCACATTAGGCTAATTGGCTCTTCCAAACAGCCCCTAGGTTGTGTGTGTTGGCCTAACAATGGACTGGCAAGCTGTTCAGGGTGTACCCCGCTTTTGCCCAGAGTAAGCTGGGATAGGCTCCATCCTCCCCACAACCCTACTAGGATTAAGCGGTTCATCAAAAAAAAAAAAAAAAAAATGAATGAGGATTACCCATGGCCCAGACGAGACCAGGTGACATGTAAGCTGGTGTCAAGGAGAAGGGCATGACAGTCTATTTCGGTTAGTGAGTGTTTTTTAAACATTTATTTATGATTTTATTTAAACAGTAAAAATGACAGGCGGCACGGTGGCGAAGTGGTTAGCATGTACTGCCTCGCAGCAATAAGGTCCTGGGTTCGAGTCCGGGCTTGGACGTTTCTATGTAGAGTTTGCATGTTCTCCCTGTGCTTGCATGGCTGTTCCAAATTGCCTATAGCTGTGAGTGTGAATGGTTGTGTGTGTTGCCCTGCGACGGTCTGACAAACTGTTCAGGCTGTACCATGCCCAGTGTCGGCTGAGATAGGCACTGCCTCCTCGTGACCCTTGTAGTAGGATTAAACAGTTGAGCAAATCAGCGAGTGTGTAAAAATGATTTAGCTGAAGGTTTGTCAAAATAAAAAATACTGAAAAGCTAAAGTGCTTTGGCCAGATCTAGCTTTAGCTGCCATTTCACAGCTCATTCACAGATAATGTAAGAAAAAAAAAGAAAATACATTAAGTCTGAATAACTTATCTCCAAGTAGATGCCTATTGCTTCGATTTTAGATAGAATGCAAGTTTGGGACCATAATGCCATAATACTGAAGGTAGCATAGTTACTGCCTTTAGTTATATGAGTTATATACCTTTAGAGTTTTATGTGGGTTTTCTATGTGAATAATTGCATAAGCATGTTTTTGTATGCTGTCATGAACACTACAAATAAATAGTTCAGTAACTACACCTTATTTGCTGTGAGGACTATTTCACGTAAAAGGTGGTGAACCTTTATTTTGCTAAGTCATGCTGTGCATCACCGTGCAGTATATTATGGGTGGGGAAACTGCTGGGCTATGGCACAGTGATAGAAATGCAAATGGGTTTTCGGCTTGAGGCTTAAAGCTCCAGGCTACAAGCCACAAGTAGCCTTGAGATAGCCCTGACACGAGAGTAGGATAGCAGTTATTGACATGCATGGGGAATGAAGGTTAGCCTGTGTGTGGTGCTCCCACAAAAGTGCACATAATTAAAAAAGTTAATACTGGCGATGATAAAAAGGAGTCAGAACACATAGTGTATTGCAGATTGCTGCATATGAGGCCTCGTAGCAGCAGAGCAGTCAGTGTACATTCTTGACCCCTGTACACCCCCACGAAAGTGCAACAATGGGTATGGGAGCGTAAAAAAACTGGACAATGGAACAATGAGAGAAGGTGGATTGGTTGGTATATGAACATATGAACAGCTGGGTGCATGTGCATTGCTTTCATGGAAAATAGTGGGCAAAAGAATGGACTATTAGAAGAAGGCAAGCCACTGGTTGCAGTGTGATGTTGTGGGCAATGTTCTGCTGGGGAACTGGGGTCCTAGAGTGCATGTGGACTTTAACACGTACTATCCACTTAAACAGATTGCTGCAGAACAAGTGCACCCCTTTATGGTAATGCGGTTCCCTAATGACAGTAGCCTCTTTCAGCAGGATGATGCACCCTGCCATACTGCAAAAATGTTCAGGAATGGTTTAAAGAACCTCCAAATTCCTCATCTCTGGGACATGCTGGACAAAAAATTCTAAACCATGGAAGCCCAACCTTGCAAGTTACATGAATTAAAGGATGTGCTGCAAATGTTTGGTGCCAGATACCACAGCACACCCTCAGAGATCTTGTGAAGTTCATGCCTTGATGGGTTAGAGAGGTTTTGGCGACAGAAGTAGGACCTACACAATAGCAGGCACATGGTTATGGCTGATCGGTGTATATGGGAGGCACGGAGGTGTAGTGGTTAGTGCTCTCACCTCACAGCAGGAAGGTCGTGGGTTCAAGCCCTGTGGTTGGCGAGAGTGTTTCTTTGAGTTTCCATGCTCTCCCTGTGCTTGTGGGTTCTTCCGTGTGCTCTGTTTTTTCCAAAGACATGCGCATTATCCTGCTTGGTTAGTCCAGATCGCCCCTAGGTGTGAATGTGAGTGTGAATGGATGTTTGTCCTAGAGAACAAATTCTGTAGGGGGCTCGCAATTCTCTCAGGTAAAAGCATACACTGCAATATATGCATACATCATGGGGGTGGAATGTGAAATGAAGTAATATACACCAATAAGCCATAACATTAACACCACCTGACTGACATTTTATTTGTAATGTGTACATTTATGTATGTATACTGTGTATATTTGTAAAAAATATAGAGTGATCAACATTTTTAATTGTTTTAGTTATTTAATTTACGTTTAATATCTGTACAAGTTTTATAAATATACAAGTTCAAAACATCACATGGACTCATTGAAAACAAAAGCCTTTTGTCATCCACTGAAAGGTAATACCCGAGAAATCAAGCAAACGGTTCTTCAGTTTCATTCAAGGTGTCCTATCATTATTTGCACGATTGGCATTATTCCATAAATTGTTGTTGGCTGCAGACAGCAGGCTAACTGAACTTCTATCTCAAAACACACCCTCCAACTCAACGGCTTTAGGCTGTCAATGATTTTAATCTCATCTGTACAACTTGCAAAGCCTATCCACATCCTGAAAGATTTTATATGCTGATTTATGGGGCTAAAATGAAATTTTAGCCCCCACTATAGTTAATCTGCCCGGCACCTCAATTCTAAGTGCTTGGTCAGCGTCAGCTCGGCCATCTCAGATGATCTTTCTGTGAGTGAGGAACCCCTGGTAGACGCCATTAGAAAGCCATCCACTTAACAGCTGCTAGCATTAGTGAGGATAGTTTCCCTCAGGACTATTAGTATTCACCTAATGATAACAAAAGCCAGAGAGTTTAGACAAGCTAATGCTGCAATTGTGTTCTCAACTCAACCCAGCCCAAACCCGTCATCTGCTTTAGCAGCTAATGCGAGTAAAAAAAAACAAAACATTAGAATGATTTTATTTATAGATCATGAGAATTTAATAAATTTATCTAAAAATGTTATTTATTTATTTTTTTCTACTGTATATTAGAAAACGTAACAGTATGTGATTCCACATTAGTGTTGATGAGACGAAGTGATATATTTAATATATGTTATTGTATATACATACCATGAAGATTAGTTGACTATATATATATATATATATATATATATATATATATATATACTGTTAGAAAATTATTGTTTGTATATCTCTGGAAGCTAATAATGTACCAATGCTATACGATCCACACCCCATCCATTGCCGTTAAGGGATAATTATGCAGTAAGTTAACATGCTAAGACATGGGAGGTGAATAAGCTTGTCACTGCCAATCACATAAACCTTAGGGAAAATGTTGTGCTTGTGAAATTTTGAAAAGTCTCAAGTGTTGTGCATATTGCTTTAATCGTTTATTTGAAACGTTGGTATGTGTCTTCACATGCTCAATCGGTTAACATCCTTCTATTGTTCTTAAGCACATAAAGCATCATTAACTTCAATAACTTAAATAAGCACAAACATGTCTCGGGTTGGTCTTGCACAAGTGTGTGTGTGTGTGTGTGTGTGTGTGTGTGTGTGTGTGTGTGTGTGTGTGTGTGTGTGTGTAAAGAGACAGCAGAACGCACACTTTGCATTGCTCATTTACCACGCCACTGGTCCACCAGACTGCCTGCATTGAGATGTAAATTTGACAGAGGCACCGACTGAGTGTGGCACAAAAGCTCAATTTGTTTTGATGTGACTTCAAACTGCTCTCGTAATTCAGCAATCTCGTTTTATTGGGCTTGAATCTGCGTCTCTCTGCTTCTCATTTCCACCCCCTCATTATTTTTGGTCTATCAGCATCTCTGCACTTTAAACAAACACAAACAGTGTATTAATAATTATGCCTTGTTTACACGAGTGGGGCAATGTTTGAGTAATTTGACTTTGTTACTGTATATTATTATGGAGATTTAATACTTGTGCTCTTACTTTCAAAGTTCTTTTTTACTTTTAACTATTTTATATAGTCCTTCAAGGTAGGTGTTACAAATTTTAAAAGTCTCTTCACAGATCAAGCCAGTGACTGCATGCTACAATCAAATGAGCTCAGGTTAGCATCCAGTCTTTTCATTGTAATCGATAATATTTATCAATGTCATGACTTTTGCATGCTATATAGTGTAGTTTTTGTTTCAGCCATCGGTGTGTGTTTTGAATATGGAAAAGCCACTGTGTGTGGGAAGTTGAGAATTTGCAGCACTAAATAAACCAGTAAATGTGGAGTAAGTGAAGATCATTTAAGTGAATGAGGTAAATCATTAACCTCCCTTGAAAGAATGAACACACTTTAATGAAACATTTAGGTAAATTTCCAACATTAATTGGTTATATTAAACCAAGTTTTCTTGATCAGTAACAGGTGTGTTTTCGTTCAAAAGTGCAAAAAAAGTTTTTTTTTCCCATTGTCACATTTCATAGATTTCAACATATTTACTCATTCATGCACATTTCTAAATCAGTAAAGCTTCATTCAGAATAGAAAAAAATGTTGGAAGTTAAGACCATTAACTAATTTTAATAAGTAAGATTTCCAAGCCAGGGTGGCATGGTGTTGTCGTGGTTAGCACCTCGCTTCACAGCAAGAAGGTTCTGGGTTCGAGTCCCAGTCTCAGCTGTTTCTGTGTGGAGTTTACATGTTCTCCTTGTGCTTGTGTGGGTTTCCTCCAGGTACTCTGGCTTCCACCCACAGTCCAAAGACATGCACATTATGCTAATTGACTGTTCCAAATTACCTCTAGGTGTGAGTGTGAATGACTGTGTGTTTCGACACTGCAATGATCTGGTGACACCCTGCCTTCGCCCAGTGTCGGCGGAGATAAGCTTCAGCCTCCCCTTGACCCTAGTGGGATTAAGCGGCTCGGCACATGAGTGAGAAAGTGAAGATTTTCAAGCCAAGCACTGGACCATATAATGCTACCTCAGCCATTTGACATTGCTTTAAAAATTATATACATAGAAAGGTACTTGTCTGAGATTTGAACCTTGAACCTTCTGGCTATCTTGCGTATATTAATGCATGAGAACCTAGTCTTTGATTTTAATTTGGGAAAATAACAAAACCTAACAAATGTCTTCTGAGTCTGAAATGATTATTTATTAGCTTTGCTAATGAAATAAACCTAGGCACTCCTAGCAAACAAAACAAATCCATCATTCCACAACAACTATTTATGTGTAAAGTCCGAACTGAAACACTGAAGGACCTCGCCTTGGAAACTTAAGTGATAGCCTTCTGACAAGTGTCCATTTAATAGCTTGAATATATAAATATTTGCCTGAGAGGAAGGGACAAGCAGAGCTACGTGCTTTGAAGACAGCAATGGGAAACATGTCCTCATGGTCCTCTGCTCTCCAAACATTTAACTTAATGTCAGGCTACATTTACACACAAATCTCCTCTAAGAGAGAAATGATAATGCTCACAATGTTTAAAAGACTGGCTATACCTCTTAAACCCTGAATGTCAACCTTTTTACATTGGTATTTTATTTTTTGTTTACTTTGGTTGCGTTTTTCTGAGTTGCTGAGTGCTCTGAAGTGGGGGAAGAAAAGGTCAGCCTGTGCAGGGATGTGGCCAACTCATTTTGAAGTGCCAGTATTTCCTTTCTAACGCGAGTCAAAATTGCCACCTAATTTGTATTTTCAGGGATTGCGGGATTTATGTTCATCACAGTAGCAAAAAAACCCACCTTTCCATACTCTTACCAATTCAAGATAATTTAATCTGTAGACACAGTGTGGCTACAGGCACTTAAAAGCCTCCGTATGGTAGAGAGCATGATCCTTCCCTAAGGAGTCCGTCCATAGATGGCAGAACAATGTTGGGCTCTTAAGAGCAAGGCTTCAGCCACTGACCCCTAGTTGCTAAAATCCACTCCACTCTACAGCTCTAATGGACACAGGTTTATCTAAACTACCAAACAAGGCCAGGCCTGACCAGGAGCCTCTGGCAGTTGTGATTGAGCGTGACTGATCTGTTGAAGTGTGTACGGAAGTGCAGATACGGGAGTAAGCGTTACAATGGGAGCTAAAATGCCTCTGCCCAGTTCCTCTTGTAAGCTACTGGAGTGATGGATCGATAAACAAGCATGTTCTAGAAAGTATTTGCTCTTGGGTTGAAGCCAACTGACCTTTACGTGCCTAAACAAATCAAGAAAATTGACCTTGACATTTTTTACTAACATTAGCCACAATCTACATAGCTGGGTAAACGTTTTTATCTGTTGGAGATATAAGAAATAAATACGTAACGTATTCGTAGATGTGGATGTGAACTTCAGCAGGAATTTACTGCTTCCCTTGCCAGTAAGCCTTTTATCCTGAAATGGCAGTCTTACTTTATTTCCAGCTATAATGACATTTTTGGTGGACTTTAGCAGAAAGTTGAACTTTAATCTGGACACCATTGACGGGTAAATCCCCACTACTGGAACCAAAATAGCCTGAGCATACTAAAGTATCAAACGTCTACATAGATCTGGAGCCAAAGTTTGTATTCTTGTTAATCTGATTTAAAACGAGTGCACATTTTCAGTGTCATGAAAGATAAGAAACATAGCCCTTTTCTCTCCAACACATTTTCTGAGAAGAGTTTAGGCCCAAACCAACCATCAAAACAAAGGCATAGCTAAATCAGGAGAGAGACTGAGGGCGGAGAGAGAGAGAGAGAGAGAGAGAGAGAGAGAGAGAGAGAGAGAGAGAAAAGGGATGGAAAACTATAAAAGGTTGCGTGCGTACTGCTTGAGACTAATACTGGATTTCACAGAAGTAGATTTGGCTCAGAGCCCTAGAAGCTTCTTATCTTTTTTTTTTCCTTTGCTCCTTTTTAAACTGTGACACACACCCTGGCTTGGCAGCCGTAGCCCCAGGCATCGTGCCGTGATATAATGTATGTGTATTGTAAGCACAGAGCCCCTGGATTACAGTATTGAAAGGAGAGAAGTCTCTGTCTCTCCCAACGACCTGGTGTCTATTAAAAAATTCACCTCCACTTCTGCTTATGCTGACTTACTTGTACAACTTTACACTCTGTGCTGATCTGGGATCAGTTTTAATGCAACTGCTGTTTAGATTTTAATGGCTGGTGATGTTATGATGAATCACAGACGGAAATGTTATTCTTTAAAAAGCTATAAAGAGGCATGGAAGGGTTTTATAAGGTCAGCTGGACAATCCTTAACTAAGATGATCTTTGTATGTTAAAACTAGCTGTCGGATTTATATTCATCTTAAACTTAACAGTCACTTTGCAGACAATCATTAAACAAAACCAGCCAAGTGACATAGCGACTACCGCTTATTTTCAGTAGTGCTCAGGTGTAAGGTACTCAGTTACCTTTGCCTTGCTGTATCTTATCACATTTCTCTCTGCTGGGACCGAGGCTGTGTGCAGCAGGTTGTAAACGCAAAGCTTTGTCAGGAGAGCTTGTGATTGCTGATGAATGCCAAAGGCCACACCTATCTCAGTAATTATGTATAGGGTGGAGTAGAGCCTCAGTACAATGGGGTTGCCTGCAGTGGCCACATAAGTGAAAAAAAAAAAGGTTTTCATATCATTATCATGGGAGAGACACTGAAGTCATTCTCTCTGACTACTTTCGGTACTTTTGTGCGTTTCTGCATGATCAGGCTGGTTCTCACGCACAAAAAAGTCTGTCTTATATATTCACTTCAGTGCCTTTTTATAGAACAGGAAAAGAGAACACGGGCTGCTCAGCAGTAACTTCCACACAGGTGAACGGTGTTAAACAGTTACCTTTGAAACAGAAGTTACTTTTGTGGAAAATCAGATTAATTGAAATGTTCTTTTGCACACAGGAGGATCCTCCCACTAATAAAATCAAATGCTGTCATAAAACTGTCTGATAAAGTTAATTTATCTGTTTGTTCGCTGCACAGATTGGCACTGACACCACACGTGAGGTATAATTTGCTGCCGGAGGAGGGAATAATGACAGTTGCTCTTAGCTGTTTCCAACCATGTGACTAAATGCACAGTAATTAATCTCCTCAGATGGTTTACAGTGCTACCCTGATGAACGTTAAAGCACAAAGATTGTTTGGAGCCAGTGTCAGCTTCAAGAGGACAGCAACAGATGCACTGGGATAGAGAATGAGTAATTGAGACAAATGTTACAGAACAGAAGCATAATGTAGTCCAAAAGACATGTCATCTATTCAGACTTTTCTGATGACAAAAATAGACTTGTGTGGATATTTCACTGCAGGGATTTTAAACCGGATTTAAAATCCGTGACCCGGCGGATACTGTAATAAAAATAATGCATGAATAAATGACTTAATGCTGGTGAAGAAAAACAGTGCAGAAATAACATGACTATATATATATATATA
>JBCNYH010000021.1:34425480-34436766 GCA_039654325.1 Tandanus tandanus
TCTTTTACATGCCTCTCACCACAGACAGTGAGAGACATGGCCGGCATTTGATAACCCAGTTAGCTGCACTGGGGGACTTTACAAAGGTTTCGAAGTTTAAACAACTCCATACACATGTGCGATGTAGTTGTTTATGGAGTTTCCATCAAAGAAACTAAGTCAAAATTTTCCAACTCAAAAAATCATTTTTTTTTTAACTGTTTTTGAAAATACTTATCAAGGCAATAATAGAGAGAAGTTTGATGGACAGACATGTTTCTGTTACAGTAGCTGGAAATGCCAAAGCTCATTCCTCTGAGAATAATCAGAAAACATTTACGAGATCTAGTTATGGGTTCAATTTCCAGGCTCTGCGAGGGCATTTCTGTGTGGAGTTTGCATGTTCTTCCTGTGTTTGCGTGGGATTCCTCCGGGTGCTCTGGTTTCCTCCTACAGTCTAAAAACATGCACATTAGGCTAAGTGGCTGTTCCAAATTGCTCCTAAGTGTAAGTATGAATGGTTGTGTGCATGTTGGCCCTGCAGTGTTCTGGGGAGCTGTTCAGGGTATACCCCAGCTTCACCCAGTGAGATAGGCTCCAAGCTCCCTGCGACCCTGATAGGATTAAGTGGTTCGGCAAATGAGTGATTGAGAGAATTGCTAGTTATTAACTTTTACAGTCCATATACAGTTTAAATGGAAATGTTTCCTTAGACAACTTCATACTTTCATGATTTGTATAGACCTTAAGTACCTGAGTCTTATCCAACTGAAACTCCAACAGCCAAATTGCAATATACATGAAATATTAAATTGGCTATCATCAGAAACCCATCTGTGAGTCCTTTCAGACTTATGCCACCATCAGAACCATCTCATTACATCACTGCACAGTCATTCTCTCCTACATGACCTCTGTTAGGCACACTATGTAATTGTTAAGAGAGGAAAATGTATATACACAGTATATATGCATCTTATTTAGTATTTTAAAGGCTATTAATTACTCGCATACTCTCAGAACTTCCCCATATGGACAAAATCCTGATTCAATTAATTTCCCCTTCTATTTTACTAAAGAGTCCTGCTGAAGTTAAATCCTTCATCTTATACACAGTACTTATAGTTCGGAACATCTGGTTGTAATGTCGGAGTGAACACTGTGCTAAGAGCTGGGCACCCCCTTCATGTTTTTATTTAATGAAATGTGGAAGGGACAGAAGGAGATAGCTTCTTGTGCCAGAGCTACAAACTGTTGGGACATAAATCTAAATATCTCATGCATGGACTACATGGCTTTATTCACTTCTATATATTTCTGCTTCCAAAATTACTGTCAGAGGAACAGGAGTGATGATGGTTTTATATGAAATTAGTTTAAAGCTAAAGAATCCATACCAACTTCCAGTGCCCCCAGTGATCCTCTCGTTATTCAAGGTCAGAGCACTTACAGTGTTTATGTAACCCATAAGCTGTAGAAGTACATGGACAGCATCACTACATACAGCCTTTCATTCAGTAGAATTGAAGCTTTTTCATCACCCCCATCCCTTCTTATTTTACTCTGTAGATGGAAGGACAGTTTAAATGACAGACGTGATATGGAAAATAGGCTTTTTTAGGGTCTTAAAATTTGAGACATCTGGAGTCCATGTTTCTTTTACAGACGATATAACCAGTTACTGCAGGCCCTAATTTTAATAATTTTAATTTTAAGCGTTTGTTCAGAAGACAGGAATTTTTGTTACACTGTGTGTAAACACTGCAATCATCTGAGGTGGCAGTTAAAATGATATGCCGGCTTCTGCTTTTATGCTCTGATCTCTTTAGCTCTCTGGCTGAAGGTAAATTTGGTAAGTAAATGACAGACCAGGAACATTGCATTTGGACACAGGTGGCCATGCTGAGCACACTGCACATTTAATGACAGCTTGTTAACAAAAACACCCCAAACAAACAAACAAACAAAAAAAACAAGTCACTGATTGCATTAACACTTTGAAGTCCCAGGACTAGTCTTATGGTCCAGACATACATTTCTCTGAAGTGACTACATACCGTACCTTTCCAAATAGAATAAGGTTTTAAGATGAATAAGTGTGTAATAAGTCAAAAGTTTAGGTGTAGAGATAAATATGAAATGTTAGAAATGTTGACACTGAAATGACTGACAAGTGTTTGGCAGTCAATGAAACACCAAAATAAACAAGTAAATAAAAAAAAAAAAATCCATTAAAAGAGCAATCCCTGCCCAAAACATACCACATGAACACATACAATTTTCCAAACAAAATAATCCGGATACATCCAGCAAAAATAAATAAATAAATAAATAATCGAAATTGAAAATTTTCTGCAAAATTGTTTGCAATGTGTGGATGAAAATTGTGACATCTTGTTCCTTATGTTTCATGCCATACTATCACCGAAGTATCAACTCAGCGTGCAAATAGGCCTGCAATAAAGATCTTGCATTAAAGTTTATATCCAAAGTAAAAATTCCTTTTTTTCTTACTTTGTGGACTGAGAATCACACATCAGTTTATGGTTACATATCTAACCAGTGGTGTCCACGCCAGTTACATACGGACCTGACCCATTTTTCCCGTGAGGGGAGAGGTTCCATGTTACGACGATAACTGTACAATTGAGTTCCTCCTGAAGTGTATTTATTTCACACGTAGTCAAGCCATAATTCATTGATTTACCAAAAACAAATGGGATGAATCTCGTGTCCATACGTAAATGAATTTGAATATGAATTTGGTGTTACAAACGGACTTATTCCTGTTTGTTACTAATAAAAGTGCAGTTATGTGCATGAAGTAGTTCTCGCACTGTCTTTGTAACACTGCTTCATGAATTTATGGTCAATATAGATGGAAATAAACTAGACAACATTGAAATTTGAGGATTGTGAATTTTTCATCCCAATGTCACACTTCATGGTACCAGATTTAGAGAATGACCCATATAACAGTGATGTCATAGGACCAATGTACTGTCTGCTAAACCCAACAGAATACCATTTAAGATTCAGTTTAAAAAAAAACTAAACAAAAACAGCAACAACAACAAAAACATTAAAATGAAATTAACATTACATTTAATTTTAAAAGGTACATTAATTAAAAGATGGCATGGTGGCTTAGTACATAGCACGTCCACCTCTCAGCAAGAAGGCCTGGGTTCGATTTCCGTTTCTGTGTGGAGTTTGCATGTTCTCCCTGTGCTTACGTGGGTTTCCTCTGGGTACTCCGGTTTCCTCCCACAGTCCCAAAACATGCATAGCAGGCTGACTAGCGGTTCCAAATTGCCCCAGGTTTGTGTGTGAATGGTTGTTGTATGTGTTGACCCTGCAATGGACTGGCGAGCTGTTCAGGGTGTACCCTGAGTCAGCTGAGATGGGCGCCAGCCTCCCTGCGACCCTAATTAGGATTAAGCGGCTTAGAAAATGAATGAATGAACCTATTTTAAATTGCAAAAGATGAATGACAAAATGTTTGTTTTTCCAGAGGCCCATTTAAAAGGTTCAGAAATGTGTTTCAGTATTCTTTCATTTGGTGGGTAAAATTTAACAGGAGCTCAATTAAACATTCAAACGTGGATATTTTGACTTTTAAAATGTAAATAATTAGATCTTGAAAATGATAATATTAGCAAATTCCTAATGGTATTCAAACATTGCAATTAATGCTGATGGCTCTAGATGGAATACAAAACCCTGAGAACCCTGAACAACTGTAACAGCTCTTAAATTGTCTTTTCGATAAATAAATTCAGCTCCGATTTTCGAATGGTAATTCTGCTGCAACACAGAGTGAAAGGTGGGGAGGGAAAAACAGCAGTGTTGAACAGAGTTTTTTTTTATCGAGTCTTTGTTCACTGGGAAACACTGTGCTATAGACTGAAACATATGAGCTGTTCAGGCTGTAGGTTAAAGTCCCTAACGTCTGTAATGAGTGCCCTTAGGTCAGTCTGTCTCACTGGCACCAGTACACACACACACACACACACACACACACACACACACACACACACACACACACACACACACACACAGTGAGCCTCTCCCTCTCGTGAGCACAGGTAATAACAGTGAGCAGTCAGACAGTGATTAGGCTGCAGAGACACTCTCTAAATTACAGGACAGAGCACGGCAGGCAGCCATGACGGGCCCTTTTTATTTACTCCTGCTGGAGACTGTCTCTAAGTGACCCAAACAACCCTACACCACCTGCTATTAAACTCCTACTAATTACACTAGTCTTCTTAATGCCATTGTACAGTTCTGCTCACAGAAAATTACAACAAGAAATAACACTAGAGTTTTATTTACACTTCATTTACAGGATGCTGAAAGCATGGTGCAATACCTTTTCTTTTCTTTTTAGTTGCAATTCAGGGCTATATTATTATTAATGCAGATATCCTTACATCATCACTTGAAATCAAGTATCATGGTGGCATAGCGGGTATCACTGCTCTCTTGCAGCTACAGGGTCCCTGATTTGATCCTGAACATGGGTTACTGTCTGAGGAGTTTTTCAGTTTCTTCTTCTGTCTATAGAGGTTTCCTCATGGTTCGCCAGTTTCTTTCCACTACATGAGAGCATACTGGTAGGTAGATTGGTGATTTTAAATGCCCCTATATGTAAGAGTGTATGGTGTCTCATTCAGGGTATGTCCCTGCCTTACACCCAGTATTTGTGGGATAGAATTTGGATCTACCACAATGTCTACCCTGATTCAGATTGAACACTTTCTAATGTGAATGTAAGAAATAATGTTTATTCCAAAAGGTTTGATTGGTACATGGGTAGCCTTCATGGACAGCATAACTCATTATTGTAAAGTTACATCCAGACTTAGCAGCTGTGGCAAAACACATAGGCCATTCTCTCTATATGGATTTATTATATTGGTAACTCTTTGTTTCTGTGAGTTTTTTCTAGTAGCTCATAAAGCAGTTGATTTTTCCTGAGGCCCAGATATTATATTAATGCAGAAGAGAACAAATGATTTGAAAATGATGCAGTCAGTCAATTAGGGTTATTAGCATGACTTATTTCAGTGTTTCTAGCACATATTATTTACTACTCAGGTCACTGACGACAAGGAAATAATCAAAGATGGCTGAAACGGTTCAATGCAGAACTCAAAACCCAATTTAAAACAAATAAGACCCCAGAGAAATTAACAGAAGTAACAGAGAATGATAACATGGCCAGCTCATTAAAATTGTTGCACACCTATAAAAAATATTTAAGATATACTTTCCTATGTCCACATTGTGAAATAAACAAATGTAAAGATAAACAAACAAACAAATAAACTATAAGTGTATCGAAAATATATTTCTTTCCATATTCAAGTTATGCAAAGTAATAAGAGGTTTTTTAGACTACTATTTGAAAGTATGTATATATAAGATACCGGCTTTGATATCAAAGAGTAGTGTGCTGACTATAATTTTAACTAATAAACTATAATAAACTATAATTTTCCCTTCACACTAGGCTTAAACGCAGCTCTGCTAGTACCTCATTTAATGAGGGAAAAGAGTGGAGTAAGGGCAGGGTGTGTCATTTAGACCATATTATGGCTAAGAAAGATTACAGGGTTTGGGGCACATATGATCCAGAAGGAGAGAGACAGAGAAGGAGACTAACATGAATACAGACAGCTAGAAAGTGCATGTATTGCAGTCCACTTTTAAAAGCTTTATAGAAAAGCTCCTTAAATAAACGACAGTAAAGATTGAAGTGTATGGTATGATGTCTGTGCAGGGTTTTTACGCAAAACTACAAAATTCTGACTTGTGACAACAATAAATAATGATTCATTTAATCATTGGACAATAATATTGTAGACAGTTTAATGCAAACATCTTGGGAGAGTGAGAGAGAGAGAAATAGAGAGAGAGAGAGAGAGAGAGGGAATTCCCCTGAAAACACCACCCCACACTCCTCCCCTTGCACAAAGACTTTAGATAATAGTAGGCTTACAACACCTTATCTAGAGGAGCGTTTGACGCCTGCGTGTCTACTGGTCATTGTTTTGATGAGCTCACTGGCACTTAGCTGACAAAATAATACATATACTGCTCACTCGTGTACAGACACTCACACACCTACCTGAGTCACTCACATAAAGGATCATTTTAACCATTTTTCAAGACTATTGTGTGAAATGTGAAAACACATGATAAGGTTTCGGAAAGTGCGTGCATCTATAGTCTGCAAACAATATCATGGTTTAACCTGATTGGACTTTCACACAAAAATGTCACCCAATATCTTGAATATTCAACTTTGTATGAGCTGATGAGTCATATCTAAATTTAGCTCAGGTTAAGGCACAGCAGAGGTGTGACATGAAGAGCACTGACAGTCGGTGGAATCAAACTGCTTTTAAAGCCTATTTTAAAAGGCCATTTAACAATAAAGTGCTAATAGTGCTTAAAATCACCAGGGTGGTGCAGATTAAACATTAGTGGCAGAGTTGTTGAGCAATTTATGGAGTGTGAGGTAGCCACCTCTGGTCACAGTGGTGGCCATTTTCCACTTTGGTCTGCTGGTGGTGTCTATCACACCTACATATGGCAGGATGGTGAAGCAAACCAGGCTTCAAACATTAATTAGTTGTGTATATCACGGAATTGCCTGTAAAGAAACACTAGTGACAGAAATGATGTGATGTGTTAAGATGAAGGTGATGGGGAGGAAGTGGAGTCATAGAGGGTGTAAAAGAAAAAAAAAAATTACTTGCATGTACTAATAAGGGGATGCATACAAAGAATGAAAAAGTCATTGGTTGGTTTTGATCATTATACTGATAACGAACATTTAAAAATTATTAGACATGAGGGTAGCACAGTGGCATGATGATTAGCATCCTGGCCTCATAGCAAGAAGGTATTGGGTTCGAGCCCTGTTTTCAGCAAGGATGTTTCTGTGAGGAGTCTGCATGTTCTCCCCATGCTTGTGTGGGTTTTCTCTGGGTGCACCGGTTTCCTCCAGTACAAAGACATGCACATTAGTCTAAATGGATTTACGCAATTGCTCCTAGCTGTGAATGTGAGTGTGATGATACCATGCCTTCGACTGGAGTTGGCTGGGATAGACTCCAGCCTCCTGGCGACCCTAGTAGGAGTAGGCAGTTCTGCAAATAAACAAATGAATGATTATATAACATTTAGTTTAATAGTATAAAAATGTACAAAAATAATATAAATAAAAATAATATAAAAATAATGTATTATAAATGAATAAAAGCATATACCTGTGTGTATACCATATACTGTGCGTGTGTCTTATTTAAAAATGGAAAAACATCCAAAAGGGTTTAAATGTTTCTTGGTGATTACGGAGGTTACAGATAGAGTTAGGTTCAGATGTTGGCATCATATTAATTGGCTGCATTAATTCTTCTATTCATGGAAGGTCCTCAGAAACATGGCAATGTAATTTTGTGTGTGCAAGCATTCATGCATGTGTGTGTGTCAGAGAGAGAGAGAGAGAGAGAGAGAGAGAGAGAGAGCAGGAGTATTCATCTGAATATTTATTTGAGCAGCATGTGTTCACATGTTTTGTTTATAAGAACATGTAAAATAGCAAAAATGTACATTTGTTTAGAAAGGTTGAAGTGAAATTAATGTTTAACCTTATATCCTTAATGTGCATTCATAGTGATGCATAATGTATAAGAAAAGAGTGCCTAGCTAAATGCAGCCCAGTAATGTGGGTGATCAGTTTGAGCTAGACCAGATGGCGAATGCCTCGGTCACAGGATACAGCTCCGCTACGTTCAGGAAGACAGAGATGGATAGGATAGGATCAGAACTACACACATGTACACCCACACACAAGCACGACAGACAGACCCATCACTCTTCTGGCTTCTCTCTCCATGTTCTGGGCCCACACATGATCTTTTAATGGTAATTAAGAGACAGTAAAAATATTCTCTGTGAAAGGGAATGGGGATGAATCACTGTATTGCACATGTATGTGTAATTTATTTGATTGAAGACACTTTGCAGCCAAACTTAAGTGAATAACGTGTACAATAGGAATCATGCCTCATGAATAAAACGTTCTGCATCAAAGATCACATTTTCGTATTCTGTAAGTGTGTACCAATTCATCCTGTAGCACTTGCCAAGACAAATGGGTACATTTATGAGGGGGATATTACATTTCTGTATACATTAAGAAGCATTAGTATGGCAGTACTTTGTAATGGCCAGTACCAGCACAAGCCAGTACCAGATGCTCAGGTTACTATCAAGCACAAGAATTCCAATTAACATGCATGTAGTTAAACAAATATAAAACACACTGACCATTAGTGGGTTTTTCCCATAACAGTTAAGGACAAGGAAACTGACTTGTTGACATTTTACAATTTCTTTGCGAGCTTGTTCTGTGATGCTGCATGAAAAATATTATATATATTATAATATTTATATTATATATATATATATGTACACACACACACACACACACACACACACACAGAGTGTATTTTTTTTATATATACACACAGTAGTGTGCAGTGTAGATTATACACCACCAATTTTGTCTAAAAGGGCTCCTAATAAAAAGAAGCAAAAAATTACTTCTCTATAATTTTTTGGTGAAAATGTATTGAGCAATGCTATTGTAGGCATTGAGAACCAAAAAAATTATTCCGACAAGTTTATTGAGGTAAAAGTATGGCTAATAAACAAAAACACTGAAAATACCAATTTTTCAGAAAAATTGAAAGATGTTGCAAATTTTTTTTTTTTGACTTTCGCATAGCATGAATGAACTTCAATCCATATGGAATGGTTTAGCGAGTGAAGAAATTAAAAAATATGTAAACACTATGCCTGAAAGGTTAAATGCTGGAATCAAAGTTAAGGGTGGCCACACTAAATATTTACTCAAAATAAACTTTTTTCTCAAAAAAGAGACTGTTATTTTTGTTATTACTATATATTGTTCTTTGTTTACTTATTCTCATCAATATGATCCAACAATCCAGGGTCGGGTCGCGGAGGCAGCAGCCTAATCAGTGAGGTGGAGATGTCCCTCTCCCCAGCCACTTCCTCCAGCTCTTCCGGGGGGACACCGAGGCATTACCAGGCCATCCGAGAGACATAGTCTCTCCAGCGTGTACTGGGTTGACCCCGGGGTCTCTCCCAATTGGACATGCCCGAAACACCACACCAGGGAGGTGTTCGGGAGGCATTCTAATCAGATGCCCGAGCCACCTCAACTGGCTTCTCTCAACGTGGAGGAGCAGCAGTTCTACTCCGAGCTCCTCCCGAATGGCTGAGCTTCTCACCCTATCTCTAAGGGAGAGCCCCGCCACCCTGTGAAGGAAGCTCATTTCAGCCGCCTGTATCCGCGATCTAAACAAACAACAATATATAGTAAGTATATAGCTTAAGTATAATAAAGCCAGTCTGTTTTGCATTGCTGTGGCAGGTGTTTTCGGTTTCAGCAGAACACACGACTAGAATCGAATTAAATTTGTGATTAGCCCAATATACAGAGTTTAAACAGTATTAGGTAAACTGGCAAACAGAGTTACTGTAATGAAGAGCATTCTTGCTTAGCTCAGTATTGTTTAATGCAACCTTCATTTATAGTTATTATTCAGTTTATAAAATTTTACCTGGGCATTTCATTGTACATAGCATCATACTTGTTAGCATTTTAAAGTAAAAAGAAACATCAAACTGTGCATTGAAATGTGAGTAACTGATTGAATCTACAGTAACTACTTTATCTTGGTCAGGGTCAGTGGATCCAGAGTCTATTTTAGGAGCATGGTGGGAACATGCATCATGTTCACTAAAACTACCTGGTCAAACTACTTTTTCTTAACCTAAACATGCAGTGAGCTTCACAAGACATTGTTTATTAATCATATACTATAAGTACAATGGATATCTGTGCAGCTTTCATTGCAGATTTTGTATGTACTCCCCTGTTTGGGATTCCTCCCACATGTTGAGCAGGTCAACTGGCAACCCTTAACTGACCATAGGTGTGAATATGAATGGTTGTTCATCTCTGTGTTGGCGCTGTGGTAGCTTGGCGACCTGCCCAAGGTGTACCCTGCTCCAGTTCACCCACAAGCCTGCAAGATAAGCAGTATAGATCCTAAATGGAATAGATGGAAATAAATAAATAAAGGAAGATTGGTTCATGTTTGCTTGTTCTTTTTTGTGTAATGAAAGTGCTGCCTTGATGTTGCTGTGTGGTAGAGAGACCACAGTGGCTTTGTCTATATCACTGCCTTATTGTCCAAATAGCTGATGAGGTTTTAATGGCTTCTCTAATCCACTAAGGATATGTGAATTAATGTCTAATTATTGCACTGGTGTAGTGAGCAAACCACATTGTATTTAGTATAAAAGTAATTTGATTGGTATCTGCCTCATTGTTTGTAGAATATCTTACATAATGTCTTTGAAACATTTACATAAAAGGATAATCAGACAATCTTCAGTTTGAGCATGACAATGGTAGAGACTGTCATTATTCAATGTCAAGAGAAATGATGGAGAAAATTAAATTAAATTAAATTAAAGCTGCATCTCCTGCACTACTAAACGTTTTGTACAAAAGTACAACTTAGAAAAATAATTTTCTTTGGCTATTTATTAGTTACTATTTATTATTATTTATTATCTATTTATTTATTAATTACACCTCCTTGAATCGCCACCCTGGAGAGGTTTGCATGTCCTAATGGTCCTGGGAGCTATGTTGTCGGGGGCATTATGCCCCTGGTAGGGTCACCCAAGGCAAACAGGACCTAGGTGAAGGTCCAGACTAAGCTCGGTTCAGAAGACCTCTATGAGCAGGATTAATTCAAGGACACAGTTTCCCTTGCCCGGATGCGGGTTACCGGGGTGCCCCTCTGGAGCCAGATCCACCCTGAATACCTCAAGGCTCTGGATGTTGTCAGACTGTCTTGGTTGACACGTCTCTGCAACATTGTGTGGTCATCGGGGGGCGTACCTCTGGATTGGCAAACCGGGGTGGTGGCTCCCCTTTTTAAAAAAGAGGACCGGAGAGTGTGTTCCAACTATCTTGGAATCACACTCCTCAGCCTACCAGGGAAAGTCTATTCAGGAGTACTGGAGAGGAGGATCTGGCCAATGGTTAAACCTCGGATTCAGGAGGAACAATGTGGTTTTCGTCCTGGCCCCAGCACTCTTGACCAGTTCTACACACTCTACGGGATCCTGGAGGGGGCATGGGAGTTTGCCCAACCTGTCCACATGTGCTTTGTGGACTTGGAG
>JBCNYH010000021.1:34476452-34491358 GCA_039654325.1 Tandanus tandanus
ACATGGAATGTCACCTCTCTGGCGGGGAAGGAGCCTGAGCTGGTGCGTGAGGTTGAGAGATACCAACTAGATATAGTCGGACTCACCTCGAACCATAGCTTGGGCTCTGGAGCCACCCATTTCGAGAGGGGCTGGACCTTATTCCATTCTGGAGTTGCTCATGGGGAAAGGCGGCGAGCCGGTGTGGGCATCCTTGTTGCCCACCGTCTCGGTGCCCACATGTTGGGGTTCTCCCCGGTTGACTAAAGGGTTCTCTCCACCTCCGGGTGGGGAGACGGGTCCTGACTGTGGTTTGTGTTTATGCACCAAATGACAGTTCAGAGTACCCACCCATTTTGGGGTCCCCTGGGGACTCCCTCGTCATCCTGGGAGACTTCAACGCCCATGTGGGCAAAGACAGTGTGACCTGGAAGGGTGTAGGTAGGTATGGTGTGGCCTCTCCGATCTAAAGCTGAATGGTGTTTCGTTGTTGGACGTCTGTGCTCGTCACGGTTTGTTCATCACGAACACCATGTTCAAACATAAGGGTGTCCATAAGTGCACTTGGCACCAGGACACCCTATGCCGCAGTTCAATGATTGACTTTGTAGTTGTGTCATCGGACTTGCGGCCGCATGTTCTGGTGAAGAGAGGAGCTGGGCTGTCAACCAATCACTACCTGGTGGTGAGCTGGCTCTGATGGCGACGGGGGCCACCCTCCAGACCTGGCAGGCCCAAGCATGTAGTTAGGGTTTCCTGGGAACGTTTGGCAGAGTCTTCTATCAGAAAGGCCTTTAACTCCCACCTCTGGCAGAGCTACAACCACATCCCAAAGGAGGCAGGGGACATGGAATCCGAATGAGCCATGTTTCGTGCCTCCATTATTGAGGCGGCAGCCCAGAGCTGTGGCCGGAAGGTCATTGGTGCCTGTCGTGGCAGTAACCAGCTGAAGAAGGAGGCCTATCAGGTATTTTTGGCCTGTGGGACTCCCGAGGCAGCAGACATGTACCTGCAGGCCAAATGTGCTGCAGCCCTGGCTGTCGCCAATGCAAAATCTCAGGTGCGGGAGGAGTTCGTGAGGTTCTGGACCACCATCCGATGCCTCAGGAGGGGGAAGCAGTTCTCCACAAATACTGTTTACAGTGGAGGTGGGGAGCTGCTCACCTTGACTGAGGATGTCATTGGGAGGTGGAAGGAATACTTTGAGGACCTCCTCAATCCCACCAACACACCCTCCATGGAGGAGGAAGACCCCAGTCAAAAAGCTGCTCGGTGGCCGGGCTCCGGGGGTGGATGAGATCCGCCCTGAATATCTCAGGGCTCTGGATGTTGTAGGACTGTCTTGGTTGACACGTTTCTGCAACATTGCGTGGTCATCAGGGGCCGTACCGCTGGATTGGCAAACCGGGGTGGTAGTTCCCCTTTTTAAAAAGGGGGACCGGAGGGTGTGTTCCAACTATCATGGAATCACACTCCTCAGCCTACCCGGGAAAGTCTATGCAGGAGTACTAGAGAGGAGGATCCAACCGATAGTTGAACCTCGGATTCAGGAAGAACAATGTGGTTTTCGTCCTGGCCGCAGCACTCTTGACCAGCTCTGTACACTCTACAGGATCCTGGAGGGGGCATGGGAGTTTGCCCAATCTGTCCACATGTGCTTTGTGTATTTAGAGAAGGCTTTTGACCGTGTCCCTCGGGCTATCTTGTGGGGTGTGCTCTGGCAGTACGGTTTACCAGACCCGTTGCTACGAGCCATTAGGTCTCTGTACTACCGGAGCCAGAGCTTGGTCCGCATTGGTAACAACTGGTCAAATTCGTGTCCGGTGAGGGTTGGAGTCCGCCAAGGCTGTCCTTTGTCACCAGTTCTGTTCATAATTTTTATGGACTGAATTTCTAGGCGCAGCCGAAGCGTTGAGGGGTTCTGGTTTGGTGGCCATAGGATCTTGTCTCTGCTTTTTGCAGATGATGTTGTCCTTTTGGCTTCCTCAAGCCGGAACCTCCAGCTTTCATTGGAGTGAATCACAGCTGAGTGCGAAGCGGCTGGGATGAGAATCAGCACTTCCAAGTCCGAGGCCATGGTTCTCAGCCGGAAATGGGTGGAATGCACCCTCCGGGTCTGGAACGAAGTCCTGCCCCAAGTGGAGGAGTTTAAGTATCTCAGGGTCTTCTTTACGAGTGAGGGAAGAATGGAACGGGAGATCGACAGGCAGATCGGTGCAGCCTCTGCTTTAAAGCGGAGCTTGTACCGGTCCGTTGTGGTGAAGAGGGAGCTGAGCCAAAAGGCACAACCATCACCTATGGTCACGAGATTTGGGTAGTGACCGAAAGAACAAGATTGCTGATACAATTGGCTGAAATGAGCTTCCTTCGCAGGGTGGCGGGGCTCTCCCTTAGAGATAGGGTGAGAAGCTCAGCCATCCGGGAGGAGCTCGGAGTAGAACCGCTGCTCCTCCACATGGAGAGGGGCCAGTTGAGGTGGCCTGGGCATCTGATTAGAATGCCTCCCGAACGCCTACCTGGTGTGGTGTTTTGGGCATGTCCAACCAGGAATAGACCCCGGGGTCGACCCAGAACACGCTGGAGGGACTATGTCTCTCGGCTGGTCTGGGAACGCCTCAGTGTCCCCCTGGAAGAGCTGGAGGAAGTGGCTGGGGAGATGGACATCTGGACCTCACTGCTTAGGCTGCTGCCCCCACGACCCAACCTCGGATCAAGCAGAAGAAGATGATGATGATGTTGAGCATTGTTTTCATTCATTAATTTAATCATGCTGAATATGTCATGATCACATGTCAAGAGTTTAAAAACATAAACATTGACTCACTCGCTCACGCTCTTATTTTCCAAAATGCTTAACCATACTATTAGGGTCACGGGGAGGCTGGAGCCTATCTCAGCCAGCATTGGGTGAAGGCCAGGTACACCCTGAACAGCTCACCAGACCATCACAGGGCAACATACACACAACCATTCAAAATCACATCCACACCAAGGGGCAGTTTGGAACAGCCAATTAGCATAATGTGCATGTCTGTGTACTGTAAGAGGAAACCATAGTCAGCAACATTCATCATAGCAAAATATTTCTGAATAACCACAATGGCCCAAAACTGTTTGACAAGTAACCATGTGACCAGTAAACTGATTTATGAATGGGTGAAGTGATGGAGAGATGAGAGACAAGAGCACTGCAAGCCAACTTCATACAAACCCAAAGGTTACAGGCCTTCACTTGAATTTGCATCGCTGGGAGAGAAGAGAAAATGGTTTTTAAATATTTTTCCTTCAATATTTGCTTGGTGTATTCATATGATTCAGCTCAGGAAGTTTTAAACACATAGAGTATTAAGAATCACTTCCTCTACTCGTTAGCAGTAATCAAACAAAATCATTTAGGAAGCTCTGCTGAGTCCAAGAAAAGCAGTACAAATCTTTTCGATCTGTGCTGGATCGAGTTCGACTCCAGAGAGTTGATTTAATGAAATGCTTTTTAATTTATTTTAAGACTTTCCTTCATTTCCCAGTGCACATGTAATTGTAGTTACATATACAATATTTCCACAGTGTTTACTCAGCAGTGTTTCATAACAGAGTAACTTCATACGCAATAAAACAAGCCAAATAAATGTATATGGCGTCTCATATACTGCAACTAACTTAAGTAATTATACACAGCAGCTGGGTGCTTTTACCTATGTACATTAATGTAAATGTAAATGAATGACAGTTTACTCCACCTAATTTATTCAAATTCCAGCATAATTCGAGAACCAACAATATCTGTCTATCAACAAGGAGCCTCATGAGCACTGGCTTGTGATCTCAAATTCCCGCAATAGGAAAATATAGACAAATGATCTGAAGTTGGTTTAGAGCTGGACTGAGAGACTGTGTATTTTATTTGGGGTTTTTGTTTCCGCTCTAGTGTACTGTGTCTTAATACGGCAGTCTGACATTCTAGTAATTCTATAACTATACTAACCTCTTGGAAAGGATTCTTAAATGCAATTTTTTTTTAAATTAATGTTTTTAAACAAATTGCAAATTTTAAGTGATTGAATCTGAGTTGTCCAAGAATAAACTTGTCCTAAATGAAAAAAATAAAAAAAATAAATAAATAAATAAAAATCCAGCATTTATGTGATTGGTGGTATTGGCTAAGCTAGGCTTCAGCTTCCACACGATTCTAATAGGTTTAGCGGTTGGAAAGATGAGTGAGCGAGTGTCCGTTGTGTGAAAAAAATAGGTCAGGTTTGTTTGTCAAATCAGATATTGTTCATACGGGAGTAAGATTATTTCAAGACAAATAAATCCTTGTACAATATTCCTGTGATATTTACTTAATGTACGACCACCGTTTATATATGTTATGTGATGTACGTACGTATGTACGTACTGTCGTATAGATTTTGTACAATACATGTAGGTGTATAAGAAAATCCCGTGGGTTTAATGTAGAGCAAATATAGGACTACCATAAGAAAGCTGTTCAATTCTGAGCACATTAGAAACGCAAAAATATGCAGTAAATTCATATATCGATCATAACACAGAGAGTCAAAGATGATGACAGATGACAGAGATGTCAAAGAGCATCACACAACATACCTAGGAAATAGACCTGATGTCAAAAATTACTTAGAAGATGGAACATTTTTTAAATGGCCAAATCTCTACTATAAAGGTGTACAACTGTCCTAGGAATTTGTCCAGTTTTCTGTTATGGACCGTGTGATGGGATTTGCTGGGTATTATTTTCTAGGAAATCTAAAAATGGGTTCTACTTTGTATAAATTCATGATCTAGGGATGATTCTGAAAAGAAGCTTTTAAACACAGTAAGGAAACAGAGCTTCCTGTTGATTTTTGCTGACTTGTTCTTGTCAGCCTCTGATGTAAAGAGGTATCAACCTTTACATCAACCTCTGATGTAAAGGTATATGAAAATAAAATCAAAATAAACCTTGTGTCCCGAAACCCATTAATCTTATTTTAATCAGGAGCACATACCAATGCAGCTTGAATGCTAATAGGGAAACGTGGTGTGTGTGTGTGTGTGTGTGTGTGTGTGTGTGTGTGTGTGTGTGTGTGTGTGTGTGTGTTTTATTTTGTTTTGTTTTTCCCAGATTGCAGAAAATCCTCCTGCAAATCGGATTTGGCAAAAAAATCACATCTGAGCTGTTTGTCTGAAAACATAGCCTTAGGAGATGAAGGAACCCATTCACTACCACATCCATATATACTCATTAGCATAAAGATAATTACTGTTCTAGAGGAGAGGCGATTACCTTCTCTGCAGTGCACTGAACGGTCGTATTCATTCCAGCTCAACATAGGGAGGATGCTTTTTTTTATAGGCACCAGCCACTAAAGTGAAAGCAGGTTAAAGGGTACAGGATTACAGGGTAGTACAAATGCCCTTAATGCTAGGTTTTCAGTGCAGTTTGCAAAATGTTGACGTTTACTTGAACTCTTGAGCCACTTTGTGAGGCCTGGCACTTTGTGTACATGGTCATGAACAAACAAACAAACACACACACACACACACACACACACACACACACACACACACACACACACGCACACACATAACGTTAAAGGGTTTCACACAGGTATAAAAACAGTGTTGATCCATAGAACAGTGAGAAGTCATCAGGAGTGAGGTAGCCCAAATGGAGCCAGACACTCTAAACAGTGGAAGCAATGGTCCAATCACAGGCTGTAATTTCAGTGCATTTATCTCATTTCCTGTCTGCTTTGTCTTACCCTAGAATAATGGGGCAAGATATGGGAAAGGACTACAGATAATGGGGGGATTCTGACCCTGTGCTTCAAAAGCTGATGGTTTGCGGTGACATAGCAGAAAACTTGGGCAGCTTGTGGTTAATTAAAAACAAGACTGGAGACGGTAATGCTGCATGATAGTGCTGGACGCACTGTGATCTCGCTTTAAAGTACATTTGGTCAGGCTAGGAATGGAATCATAGCATGGGAAAACAAATCCAATGAGGGGCTGTTGAAGTGATGAATGGAGTGCATTTGATGAGAAACCATAAAGAATCACAGCACCGCGAGCTAACTGTTAAGGAGCTAAATAACAAAGTTCTTGTTATATTTATAATAAGTTCATGAACTCATCGCAAAAAAATTTCAAACATGTTTGAAATTTCCACAAATGTTACGCGGTGTATTCTCAAATTCTTCTCAAACACATGCCATGAGAAGGTCGCAAAGTTGCTCGCAAATTATTCGTTTTTTTGTTCACAAGAAAAAAGCAACAAGTTGGAAAGCTCCACGCGGAATGTTTGAGACTTGTATCAATCATAATTTATTTACATTTTTTTGCGCAAATAAAAAGCAAATGGTTTGCGAACCCAAAGCGAACAAAACGTGACCAAAACCAATCGCAAATCAGTCGCAAAAATTGTCGCACGATATTTAAGCCGCAAAATATTCGCTTGCATGTGGAGTCGCAAAACATCTTCAAGCGAATTTCCATTGCACCTCTATGGTGATTACCCCCTTAGATTTTTAGAATTAATCCTTTCAACCAATGAAAAATGCAGTTTCTGAAATCTCTCTCTGTCTCTCTCTCTCTCTTTCTCTCTGTCTCTCTCTCTCTCTTTCTTTGTGTATGAGCCCATTGCATCATAAATAACCCATACGCATTGTGCCTTTCTTTCAGACTCAAGCATTTCCTTCCACAGTGCTATTTCTGTGAGCTAAGCTTGGAATTAGTTTCAGAAACCATGCAATTACTGAGCGTTTGTTTGCCTGGTCTGAAATTAGAGGAACTCAACCTCACATTTATTCTGCCATACTGTCCGACGCACAGCCTGTGACACTGTACTCAGTGGAGACACTGAGACTGAGTGTGTGTGTGTGTGTGTGTGTGTGTGTGTGTGTATGTGTGTGTGTGTGTGTGTGTGTGTGTGTGTGTGTGTCACATAACATGACTGTTATATAGCACATGTATAAGTCTAAGTAAAAAGTGCCCTGAGCTATAAAGTCAGTGGTCATGATGTTCTAACCCTCTTTGTTACGCAATACTTTGCTAATTGGTAGTCACCTAATTCAGGTGTCATCATCAAAGTCTGTTATATTTCGAGTCCTTTTTTTAGACTAATATATTTGTATATTATATATTATATTTTGTATCAGAAATATTTCTGTATGGGTGTTATGGTGGCGTAATGGTTAGCACGTCCGCCTCACAGCAAAATATGGATGCTTTGCGAAGGAAAAAACACATCAGTTAACACATCAGAAGAAAGAGTGATGTATACAGCATGTAATGTATTGAGATCTTACCCTGAGTAAGATCACACAAAGATAACATAAAACACATCAGTGTACACTTGAGAAAGCCCCTTGCAGACTATGTTTTCAAGGAATTTGTGTGTGAGAATCATATCAACAGGGCAGCATGATGGCGTAGTGGTTAGTACATCCCACATACATATCACAGTTAGGTCCTGGGTTTGAGTCCTGGGCTTGGAGAGGAATGTATGGAGTTTGCATGCACTTCCTGCGCTTGTGTGGGTTTCCTCCAAGTACTCCAGTTTTCTCTTACAGTCCAAAGACATGGACATTAGGCTAACTGGCTGCTACAAATTTTTAGTTATCTTGATATACTGTATTAATCCTGGAAGTGAAATGTAAACCGTGAGCACACACACAGGAAGACACATTTTACCTGCTGGAACGGGAATCGAACCAGCAATCCTTCAGGCCCAAACCCGCTTCTCTAACCATCAGACCACACCCCCCCCCCCCTCCCCTTTTTTTGGCCCTGCAATTGACTGGGTGTGCCCCAACTTCACCCAGACTTGACTGAGATAGACTACAGCCTCCTCACAACCTTAATGGGATTAAGCAGTTCAGCAACTGAATGAATTAATATTTCTAGATGAATTATATCAGGCTTTTCTAGGCAATACAGAGGAACATCCAGAATGCACATACAGTAATCCTGTGTGTTTTTAACTAATACTTTCATAATATCAGGGCTGCACTGTCTATTCCCATGTCAGCATAACAGCTCAATTGAACTGTCTCTTTCCCTTTAATTCACTGGTTGAACATGACTGGACATCACTAAGGCTTAACTTCCTGACGTTGCTGGCTACAAATTCTAACTTCTTCCTTGAGGAAAGATGAAGGAACTAAGATGGGATGAAATAGAAAAAGTTGTATCAAGGTAGAGGACAGGTTATGAGCTAGCTAGACATAATACATGCCCTGACTTCAGTTAGTGCTCCTCGGATAACATCGGGACTTGAACCTGAGCCAGAACTCTGGACATAGAGAAAGATTGAGAAAGAGATGATGACAGTACACATTGTCATGTGTAGAATGTAACCCATATGTTATATGTAAGTAATGTTCCACATTCTCAGTTATTGTAAACAGTGTGCAAGATGTGCACCATTGCTGTATGTTTCTCATTAGCACAGGGAGTCGAATTGTTTTGAATTAGCACAGGATGTCCTGCAAAATCATAAGTTTAGAAGAGAGCCATGCATGGGTTAGGTCTAAACCTGTCTGACGTTTTGCTATTTAGGCTTATATCTTCACCTCTGTCTCTCCCTATCTACCCATAATCTTTCTATCTTCACATATTATAATGGTACGTGGGCGTTATTTGTGAGAAATCTGGATGCAGGCTGATACAGGAAGGAAGTGATTAACCTGGGAGATCTGGAACCACAGTGTCTACGTATTAATTATCTGACAGAAACACTGGTACTGCTCCTCAGGTTTCATACACTTATTATTTTTTCCTGATTTAATGATTAATGAATAAAAAGAGAGTACTGATAAAACAATAGGAAAGTGTTTTACTTCAGTCTCTGACTGGGAAGTTTAAGGATCTTCAGACAGTCTGCATTTCTTTGAACAAACTGCCTTTTACTTTAGCCAAACTCAATTCATTCATTCATTCATTTATCAAACTTTATCCTACTAGGGTTGCAGGGAGGCTGGAGCTTATCTCAGCCGACTCTGGGTAAAGACAGGGTACACCATGAACAGCTTGCCAGTCGATCGCAGGGCCAACAGAGACACAACCATGCACACTCACACCTAGGGGCAATTTGGAACAGGCTATTAGCTTAATATGCATGTCTTTGGACTGTGGGAGGAGACCGGATTACCCAAAGTTAAAACCCACACAAACATGGGGACAACATGCAAACTCCAAACAGAATCGCCTTTGCTCAAACCACTACGCCACCGTGCCGCCCAAAGCTAATTCAATTCATACTCACTCACTCACTCACTCATCTGGCAAACTGCTTAATCCTATTAGGGTTGCAGGGAGGCTGGAGCCTATCTCACCTGACTCTGGGTGAAGACACTGTACACCCTGAACAGCTCACCAGTCCACCGCAGGGCCAACACAGACATAACATCTCACACGTAGGGGCAATTTGGAACATCCATTTACCCTTATGTGCATGTCTTTGGGATGTGGGAGGAAACTGGAATACTCAGAAGAAAACCCACACAGACAAATGAAAAAAATGCAAACCCTTCAGTCGACAGGCCAGTTTGAACCCAAGACCTTCATCCTGTGCAGCAACAGTGCTATCCCCTGCTCTACCATATCACCTTCAAGCTGAACTAATAGAGATTTTTAATGTGCAGTTTTGTCAAGTCAAAACATGCATGGCTAATATTACTGCCTATTAAATACAGTCAATGTTTAGTATAAAGTTTATTTGTTCAGAGAATTAAATATTCTGTACAGTTTTAGACCAGCGCTGGTCTCTGTATAGTTTGTTCTAACTGTGATCCAGTACAAACGACTGTACAAGGTCATAACCATGTGACTCTGTTAAAGTTGCACTATTATTGCTACACTTGATGCCTCTATAGATCTCTTTCTCTCTCCTTTACTCTGCTGAGCATTATAGTTAATCGCATTATTGTCCTCCTCTGTGAAAGGCTCCAGTAGTTGGGCAGATAAAAGGGCCGTCTGAGGCCCCTGGGGTCCTGACAGGCTGGGATCAAAGGAGTGGCTGTTTAACCTGAGCAATGTTGCTTTGATACCAGACACAGAGACAGAAAAAGAAAGACAGAAAGAGAGAAAGAGAGAGAAAGAGAAACCAGGAGAGAGTTATAGGGATGACAGTATTCCAATTCCAATGTTTCAGCAGGTATCTTAGTTTACCTGCAGTCCCTCTTTCTTTCTCTTCTCCACCGAGGACACCCTATTCATCCTGCCCTTTTCAGATGCCCTTTAAAACAGAGAGATTTCTGAAGTGTGATACATCTCAGAGACTCAGGTTCTGCAGGTTTACATATAAACAGGATTTATGTATGAACTGTTATCCTAGTCCAATGGTATTGATAAACCCAGCCAGAGTGGGACTGATTAGCACAGGCCAGATGGAAAAGAGGATGTGAGATTGTAATCCCTTAAAGCATACACAAAATACACTTGCTGCCTGCCTGATACTCATTAATTGTGTACCTGCAGAGAAGATTGGTAATGCCACCAACAGGCTAGACGGGGTAAGTGCAGATAGTTACAGCGATGTGTATCTTTGGTGTGGTAAGTCAAAGAACACTGCAATTATTTTGGTCTAATCTCTTTCCATCCCATTGATTTCTCATTTGTAACCACCACAGACAAAGTTCCTTTACTGAGAAAACACAAAATGATGTGGATTTTTAATTAGCTTCCCTTCTGCAGCTTATTTTCCCTCTTTGGAAATAATCGTCCACTTAACTCCCTTTCGGATAATTGTCTTCTAGTAACACACAGTGGGCTTTTCTAGTGCTATATGAAACCTACATATATGAGGCCAGGGGTGGCACAGTGGCGTAGTGGTTAGCATGCCCGCCTCATAGCGAGAAGTTCCTACGTTCAGTGAAGGCGTTTCTGCGTAGACTTGCATGTTCTCCTCGTGCTTGCATGGGTTTCCTCCGGGTACTCTGGATTTCCTACAGTCCAAAGACATTGGGCAAACTGCTTGTTCCAAATTGCCCCTGTCATGACATATTATAATATTAAACAATATATTACAAACTAAATATAATAAATGTATTTATTGTTACATTGTGATGGCACTGCTGTAATTATTACTTAGGTGCTTTAACACCTTTTAATCCTTTTAATATGAGCCAAATTGATGCTTACTTTGGTTTGGTTTCAAATTACACAGAATTGAAATACAGAGGATTTGTTTCCATGTATATTGGGACCTCACAGATAAATCGGAGGGTTGCAGAAGCGCCAATGAGCAAGACCCTTAACTCCTGAACTACCGAGATGTAATAAAAGCTGTTTGGAATAAAAGCCTCAGTTAAATGACTTACAAAAAAGTGTATAGTGTATAGTGAACTCACAAAACTCAACTGAGCATGGCGAACATGGATCCATCACTAAACTTGATAAAATGGATAATCATAGAAATAATTGCTTTCAACCATTTTATTTAACTCATTTACATTTTTGCTTAAATTGTGGAAATTTAGGTTTCAACAGTGGCAGCTTGGAGATAAAGGCTGGGGTTGTTGTTTGTTTTTTTTTTGGTAAATGTGGTGCCAAGTTACTTATTTATTTGGTCCAGATATCCAGAACATCTAGATATTTCTGCAGCATGACAGCTTGGTTCTTTTGGCTTAGTATAGAAACTCACATTTTAACACCTTTGATTTAGTCTGGGACTTTGTTTAAACATCTTTGCGTGTGGTTTGTTATAAACCTTTGGTAATTTTGTGTTGTGTTTGAGTGACTGTTCGCCCTTGGGCCTGTGAAAACAATTTTGCGTAATTCTCCTGTGTGTACACTTATGAAGGTCTTTGTGGTTTTATCCACACCAAGTAAAGCTTATTCTTAAAAAGTGAAACAATACCTCACCACTCAACTACAATACTCACCATACCCACTCTTTTCACACACCTGCTCTTAGAGATATAAATAAAACAAGCTATAAAAGGATACAAAGGGCGAATAATATGAAACCGAAGGATATGAATTTTCTTAAAAGGGAACTTGGAGATAAAGCTACGGTTTAGATTGAGGGACAAGTGCATAAAATGTACTAAAACAAAACAGCTAAAGAAGGTTAAGTGTATGAAAAGTGATATGAGACCAATATGTCAGAGAGACGTGATGGTGAGAGTGAGACAGTTTGTCAGCTTGAGGTTATTAATAAACGTTAAGAAAGTTCTCTACAGTGTCCTGTGAACTTGGCATTTGAAAACATTGATGTGAAAATAAAACACCTTTTCTGAGACTGAAGTCTTCTCAGTTTAGTTACAAGTGATCTCTAGCATGAATCTGATAACCTTCTTTAGATGTTCTGTTTCTGAGCACTTGGTGCAGTTTTTACACAACTAGAGATTTATCTCCAAGATCTGTTTTACCTTGTTCGCCCTTTGTATCCTTTTATAGCCCGTTTTATTTCCTCTCTAAGAGCGGGTGTGTGAAAAGAGTGGGTATGGTGAGTATTATAGTTGAGTGGTGAGGTATTGTTTCACTTTTTGAGAAGAAGCTTTACTTGGTGTGGATGAAACCACAAAGATATTCATGAGTGTACACACAGGAGACTTACGCAAAAATTGTTTTCACAGGCCCAAGGGCGAACAGTCACTCAAACACAACACAAAATTACCAAAGGTTTATTACAAACCAAACGCAAAGATGTTTAAACAAAGTCCCAGGCTCACTCCCATGCACTCCTTAAAAACCCTTTTAGGCCATTTTATTAGCAAACTCTTCCTGGACATGCATATGACACACCCTGTACAGACATGTCTACAGAGGACATGTACAATTTTACCAGAAAGTAAATATGTCCAAACTATCCCCAAGCAGTTTCTCATGCAGAGCTTAAACAATAAAGCTTATTGCTCTGCAATTTATTTTTATTGGGCTTTTAGCTGCATTAGTATTGAGAAACGTAACCTGTTTATTCTTCATGTTCATCTGTTATCCAAACAATGCTGACAACTGGTGGGTTGTTTAATCAAATCTTTCTGTTGAATGGACATTGCTTGATGAGTATGTTTTGATTTAAAGGTATGGTTTTTATGTGTTTAAAGAAAACAGAGAAGCATAAAATTGGCAGTAAATGAGATGCACAAGATGCGATACAGAGAGTATAAACATTAAACCATTAAATCTAATGGGTGAGAAAGTAATATGTAATAAAAGTTTTAAGGCTTGTCATATAAAGAGCAACTGTTGGCCAATTTAATACTATTGTATACAAACAATTAGATTTTTAAAAATAGTAGAATAACTGCTTAATCCTAATTAGGGTCGCAGGAAGGTTGGCACCCATCTCAGCCAACTCTGGTTGAAGGTGGGGTACTCGCCAGGCTATTGCAGGGCCAATACACATACAACCATTCACACTCACTCACACACCTAGCGGCAATTTGGAACCTCCAGTCAGACTGTTTGAGAACAGGGAGAACATGCATACTGCACACAGAAATGCCCCAAGCCCGGGAATCGAACCTGGGACCTTCTTGCTGTGAAGCGAACGTGCTAACCACTGTGCCACCATGCCACCCAATAATAATAATAATAATAATAATAATAATAATAATAGTAATAATAATAATAATAATAATAAGTAAACAGTGTTTTTCAACCTAGTCTCTGTCCGCCATATGTATAACGTATGAATGATTACAATAGACACCCAGTTTTGACACATTCTACAGTACTGAAAAAAGAAACCAGAGTTTATTATCTCAAAACTCACTTATAATGAAAGTGTATGAGAAATTAGCGCAGTCAGTGGGCAATTATTCACTCACTAATTTGCCAAACCACTTAATCCTATTAAATACTGTCGCTCGGGAGACTGGTGCCTATCTGAACCAAGCTGGGTAAGGGCGAGGTACACCCCAAAGAGCTCACTAGACCATCGCAGGCAACACACACACACAACCATTCACACTCACAATCACACCTATGGGCAATTTGGAACAGCCAATTAGCCGAGTAGGCAATTATGTGGAAAAATTAAAAACATTATGGAGCACTACATGTTAATCAGATGCAACAAGTAATACGTGAAGATTATAGAATCAAAATGTAGGCTAAAGGGGCCTTTTTATGGCTTGAGGAACAGACAGTACATCCTTAGCGGTGTGTCCTTCATTAAGCACCGTTGTGACATATATAAAGTATTGCACTTGTTAATATCATTCAATAAAGTAAAAGTAAAAGTCAGCGGAGTTGCTTATTTTGCTCTTATCAAAAACATATTTGCTTTTCCCCTGTGAATTAGCCTGAGTAAATCTGATATGAAATACAGATCACACTGCTTTATTTTTATTTCCATTTTTAATGAAAGACAAGAAAAAAAATAATGAACTCAATGGAAAGACAAAGGACAAACAAACACGAACGACAGAAAGACACAGGGGGAGAAAACATCATACTCAAACAATAAACATAAAAAGATCACAGATCACACTTCTATCCATACACAGCATGGCTCATAAGATGCATGTGGGTATGTCTATTTGTTCCTGTGTGTATGTTGAGGAAGAAAAGGACACATCAGCATGAGGGTGTGTTTTGTCTCTTTTTACTCTTTTGAGACCTGTGGAGAGCATGACCTCTGACCTTTCCTTTCTGTTCTCACTCTAGTGGCTAAATAAATGAGTGCACTCGTCCTCTGTTCATCCAGATGCATGAATTTGGTTACTCTGACTGAGCTGTGGTGATAATTCTGGTGCACATGAGCATTTCCATAAGTAAAGCAATAAGGAATTATCATGTATTTATTATTGTATTAATTGTTAACACTGTTTTTAGTTTTATAGTTAAGAATGATTCCTTTTACTAAGAAAATTTAACTAAATTAGATTATGCTTTGCCATTGCTGATTTTCGTCAAGAGTAGGCTGCATAGCCGTCAGCGTGTTTCTGCCCTGCGATGGCCTGGCGAGCTGT
>JBCNYH010000021.1:34521746-34534482 GCA_039654325.1 Tandanus tandanus
AGCATGAAGCCACTAAACACAGCTGCAATGCTAATGCCATCACACCAGAGAGAGAGAGAGAGAGAGAGAGAGAGAGAGATTGTGTCTGTATAGAGAGTACTCGAATGTTCTTGCTGTCAAAATATCAGTCTAGGACAGGGGAATGAGGTGAAAGTACAAAATTTTGAATTATTGTGAATCAGTTCAAGCAGAAGGTTACAGTACAGCAAAGTCTCTGAAATGATTTGTCATCACAGTAATATATTAATTTCTCAAGTATCATCATTCTCTTTGGATAGAAGCTACCGCAATTATACCTCAGTCATTAATTCATTCATCCTGTCATTCATTTGCCTAACTGCTAATACTACTAGGGTTGCAGGGAGGCTGGAGCCTACCTCACCTAACTCTGAACAAAGGCGGGGTACACCCTGAATAGCAATTGCCAGACCATCTCAGGGCAACACACACACAAACACACACATACACCTATGGGCAATTTGGAACAGCCAATTAGCCTAATGTGCATGTCTTTGGACTGTGGGAGGAAACCGAAGTACCCAGAGGAAAGCCAAGTAAGCACGGGGAGAACATCCATACTTCACAAAGAAACACCATGAGACTCAAACCCAGGACCGTCTTGCTATAAGGCAGACATGCTAACCACTACGCCACCGTGCTGCCCTTCAATCATTAGTTCACTCTCATCTCACTCACTCATTGGCACTGGTGCCCATCTCAGCCAACTCTGGGCGAGGGCAGAGTACACCCTGGACAGCTCGACAGGCCATCGCAGGGCAGAAACACGCTGATGGCAATGTTACAAAAATCAGCAATGGTTCTTTTACATGCCTCTCACCACAGACAGTGAGAGACATGGCTGGCCTTTGATAACCCAGTTAGCTTCACTGGGGGCACAGCAGTGACAACCCGGTGACAGCGGGGCTTGAACACCCGACCTTGGGATCAGTAATTCAGCACCCTACCAGCAGGCCACCACTGCCCCGCTATTTAAAGTTTTATAGATATATTTAGTATCTATAATTAGATAGCTGTATTATAGATATACTACAATATGTATTATATATGAGAATATATTTTGATATTTTGATTGAATATCATGTTCATTTATCTGACGCATTATTTGGTCATATGTTAGAGGAGGTCAGTGTGAGCTGTACTCCATGTAATCAGTCTTTCTTCAAATAAGGCAGTCATGAGATCAGGGAATACCTCCTCACACACACTTTCACAGTTACCGTGACGCCAGCGGAAGACTGATAGAGAAACCCACTTCCCTTTACGTTCATTTCTGCTGAATATGAGTGTACAGTACCTCTCTCTCTCTCTCTCTCTCTCTCGCTCTGACTCTGACTCTAAGCCTTGATCATTGCTTCTTCCAGTCTGTACTTTCTCTCCTTTCCCCTTTATTCTATTTATCTGCCTGGCTCTATCTTTATTCTCTCTTTCTGTTTCCGTTTGTCTCTTGTACTGTCTCGTTCTCTCATGCAATATCTCTTTAAAGTTATTTGCATCAGCCTAACTGTAATTACTTAGAATTAATAATGATATAAATATTCAACAGTGGCGTAGTGGTTACCATGTCTGTCTCACAGCAAGAAGGTCCTGGGTTCAAGTCCCGTGCTCGGCAAGGACGTTTCTGTGTGGAGTTTGCATGTTTTCTCCTCGCTTATGGGTTTACTCCGGACACTCTGGTTTCCTCCCACAGTCCAAATACGTACAAAGTTGGCTGATTAGCTGTTCCAAATTGCCCCTAGGTGTGGATGTGTGTGATGGTTATGTGTGTGTTGGCTCTGCAATGGTCTGGTAAGTTGTTCAGGGTGAACCCTGCCTTCTGCCAGTGTTGGCTGAGATAGGCTTGAGCCTCTCCACGACTCTAGTAGAAGTAAGTGGGTCAGCAAATCAGTGATGAATGACTGATAATTCCTATTAGATACTGTATTTATTTAGATAGGAGATTAATGGTTTGATGGCTCTGGTTTACTTTGTGTTTTTTTATTTCACTTTCAGTCGATTTTATTGATTGGTTGAGTATCATTAATAAAACATGGTATGGAGCAGGCTGACACTGAATATTAAGAGGCCATTTGATGTGAAGGACAAAAGATATCACAGATATAACACAAAGTTTGCTCTAAAGGTACTCGTCAAGAGTAGGCTGCATAGCCTTCAGCGTGTTTCTGCCCTGCGATGGCCTGGCAAGCTGTCCAGGGTGTACTCTGCTCTTGCCCAGAGTCGGCTGAGATGGGTGCCAGCCCCCCGCGACCCTAATTAGGAATAAGCGGTTCAGAAAATGAATGAACGAATGATAGATTATACTTAAATTAATATATTTATTAATAGTTTAGTATATTTGTATTAAAAATGTATAGCTAGTAGTTTCTGTGGCTGTTAAGAGGGACAAAATCTGTGAAATCATCATTGCGTTTGTGTGGAAGTAAAAATAGGATAACACCAGAAAAGCAAGTGTACTCTTATCAGTACAGAAGTGTAGCATGAAGTATTGATGCGGCAAATAAAGCACACCAAAATGCAAATATTAGCTTAAGATTCAAGTTGGAAGGGAAAGGCACACTCACAGCAGTCAGAGGATGAAGGCCACACATGGTTCGGCTGACTCACTTTATAATGGGGAAACTTGTGTTTTTATACATAGGTGTCATTTCATATAAATGCATTGCATATAATTCCCTTCTGCTAGAGCTGACAGGCAAAACACCTGCTCTTGATAAGAACATTTGTGGTTTTGTATACTCTACAAGCTCTGTATGTTTTCCAGAATTGACTGAATGAATATTTCTATAGTAATGACAATTTTCTTTGAAGTTTCTAAGGATCTCACTGTTCTAATGCAATTACTGGTTTTATTAGAAACAGAGCCGCTCAATAGCTTAAACAGCACACAAAGGCAGATGTTCAATTTCAAACTTTATTAACTTCATGTACAATTAAAAAATATAAACAAAAACAATGTTTATCTCAAAAAATCAGACTAACAAGTTCATAATCTGTGTACTTTACAGACTTTCAACACAGTGCACATTCATACCCTACTCGCTGTGTAGAAAATAACAACTCATGCGAAAGTAAAATAATGAAAAAAGTATAGTGGCAGAAACATTAAGACAGAAAGATTTGCCTTGTTTATGATTAAATGAGGCTGTGCAACTACTACAGAACTTTTTATGTGCCACACTCCAGCTGTGTTGTAATTTTTGTCTAATGCACATGATCCATTGTGACTGTTTGCACTGCAAGTACTCAACCAAAACACATTCCACAGGAACAACAACTTAACATTCTCCAGGAACATCTAAAAATACCAACAGTACCGAAAACACAAATAATAGACAAACATCCAGTGTCCCATCAAGCAAATGTTTTGAAGAAACATATAATGCTAAATTCTGTAATGCCCTGTACTGTATTATTATGATTACACTGTGCCTAGCAAAGCAGAATTTCTATACATGTAGAGCACATACAGTAAAAAAGGGAGTTCAATCTTATTCACAAAGGTCTGCAATAGCTGAGAGTTTCACTCCAACCAAACAGGAACTCAAACACACCTACTGACTATATGAAGATTAAAATGCACTAATCAGGCTTGGGTTCGGACGGCTGGCGTGAAAGTCTGCTGGCTTTTATGCGAATAAGAATGAAGACGGGAAAACCTTCAGTACAAAAACAAAGGATTTGATCCAGCATATCCTGTTGAAAGTGTGTATAGTTAACCTATTGAACCTGGAGGATTATGTCTCCTTCATTGAACTGTCCTTCAGCTTTAAAACATACACATTTTTAGAACTCTATGATTTGGAATTTAACTCTCCTAAAGTTTCTGTGGAGAGTCATGCAATTTTTTAACACACACTGGTGTGTAACTACATTCGACGAGTCTCGAGAAGGTACAGCCTTGAGGTTATAGAATGTAAAACAAAAATATATCAGGGTCCCACGACTGTTAATCATTGTCTCATCGATCTAATAATTCAGCTACAATATTATATGTAATATTTCTATTATAATGCAGCACTATGAAACATTTCACCCTTATAGTCCTTTATACACTTTATGGACTGTTTTCTTGTATACCACAATACATGATTAACTACTACTGGGGTTTTTTCCTTTGGATGATCTGTACACAATCTGCAAAATGAGACAATTTCATTTTTTGCCTTTTGATCTCTAACACTAATGATATGTAATATCACATGGAAATTACAACTTTACTGACTCTGCTATTAGTCCTCTCGTTACGGTTTCTATGCCAAACTGTGGACAGAATGAGCATGTGTCAGTTCCAACCCATCAGCAAATCAACCTGTTTAACTGGTACTTGAGGTGACTGACTTGTCAATGATGGTGAAGCATAAGGTCCAGTCCGTATGCATTTTATCATCAGGTACCTGTCACCCAAACATAAACTAAATGTACATTCAAAAAGACCTGAGGATTCCCCTAGCCATACTCTGCAGTCGGTGGACCCCGCACAAAGTTGTAATAGCCAGCCAGAGAACCGAGGTCTATGTAGAGGGAACCTTTTCTTTTAAACGGGCCAGAGTCTTCAGTGTACAGTGTGGAGGAATCTAAAACGACAATAGAAAATGTAAAGCCATGCAAATAACTAGACATGCAGGATATGCCAGTTTGTGTGTTTGTGTGTTTACCTTGTGTGCTATCTGTTATCTGACTATGTTGGCGTAAAAGTGGGTGTGAGCTATCTCCAAGAGCAGAGTCCAGACTCCAGCAGCGAGGCTGATCTTCTCGTGAAGGATGGAGGGCCTCCTCATTCAGGAGCTCTGTGGCAGAGCTCCTCCGCGATGGGACTCTGTCCAGAGCTCGCTCCAGAAGGCCTCGCATAGCAGGACTACAGTCCTCTGATATGTCTTCCAGAGGAGGAGCCTGCTTATGGATCTGCACAGAGAGACAAAGCGACTGAAATGAAAAGTCTATTTATTTATGAAAGCAAACAGGATTGTAGCTACAGAGGATATTATAGTGCACATCACTAACATCTGCACACAGAAAGAGGAATATCAGGGAACTGAAAACAGAAAAGCTGTAACAGTGTGGTACACCATTAACGTCAGTCTACTGAAACCCACTGTGTGGCCAGGTGTGACAACAATTCTGACATCACGGGACAATCTTATGTAAAGCAAAATTAACCATTTTCCGTGCCCAGATCAAACACAAATTAAAAGAGACTGACAAAAAAACCGCAGCAAAACATCAGCATCAGTTCACAGCCTTCAACAAAACCACAAACAGAACCAACAGTACTGATGTCTGTATAAATACAGTCACTGCACTACTCCATGACAAAATACTGGGCTTTGCTCCATGATGAAGTTTTATTATATTGGGAGGGTGAAAAATTAAAACAGGTAATATTTCTTTTCAGTGCTAAAATCTGATGATACATATAAAACTTTGCCATATCCAAATACAACCCTCATTTCTAAAGGTTACTTTTCAAGACCATAAAATGATAAGGTTCTGGTGTTTCTGAGTGATCTACTGGATCATACAAAAATATAGAACAAAAATTTTTTTAAGTTGCATCTGCCTTTATCTTAATAGGGTCAAAGCTTTGTGGCTAAATATCGCAGAATCATGTTTCCTTCTATCTTCACATTTATACTGAACATTTAAAAGGATATTTCTGTATATCAATATTGAGAACTTCATGTAATAACACTTACTCACTCACTTACTCACTCATTTGCCGAACCGCTTAATCCTATTAGGGTCACAGGGAGGATGGTGCCTATCTCAGCTGGCACTGGGCGAAAGCGGGGTTTACCCTGAACAGCTCACCATCACAGGGCAACCCATACACACCCAATCACACTCACATTCAATTTGTCAATTTGGAACAGCTGATCAGCCTAATGTGCACGTCTTTAGACTGTGGGAGGAAACCAGAGTACCTGGATGAAACCCAGGCATGCACGGGGAGAGCATGCAAACTAAAACAGAAATGTCCAAGCACGGGACTCAAACACAGGAGCTTCTGGCTGTGAGGCGAACATGCTAACCACTATGCCACTATACCGCCCATTATGTAATAATAGATACCATAAAGTAGGAATCTGGCACTTCCTAAATCCCAAAGCAATCCCAGACTACAGCGCTTTGCTAATGTTTCCAACAGTGTTTCGGTTTTAGATCGCAGTTTCTTCAAACTACTGCCCAGTGGCTTAAACAGGAGAGGTAAAAAGCCACGGCTTTAGCTACAAATAGTTTCTGCAGAAACCTGCTACAGTAAAAGCATATGCAGAGTGAAAAAAGCACCAGCTAGGTCATGGAAAAGAGAACTACTCCTAAAGCAGAAAAACAAATGGCCCAGTGATAGATACTGAGTGAACTAAAGTGAACAACTGAAAGAAACTGCATCAGATTTGCAGCAAAGTGCTTATAGGAAATAAACTGTCAAAACCTTCACCAACAGGGTGTTTTCGGTTTGTGTGGTTGTAATAGTGAGGAGGCATATCTGACCACATGCGGAAAACTGCTTCCACTCAGTCACAGAAACGGTACGTCTAACATACATTTACTGTACACACTAAGATTCACACTTTTATTAATGCGTGCATTGCTTATTGGAGTGTTCTGCTTTTCTATTTAAAGGAGTTATTTCATGATTTTTACCCACATTTAGTTACCAAAAAAAAAATAAATAAATAAAACAAATCATCTAAATATGCCATGGATGTCGAAAATACTTATAATAATTTGTGAAATATCTTTTCAGCTTGTAAATTAAAAGGAATCGAGTTTTGAGCCCAGTATGGATCAGATAGAAATGGATTACAACATGAACTTAACAAAATCTTGTTGAGCTGAACGGTTTTCAAAGATCAAGATCACGTTGCAAACCCCTAACATACAAACTTAATGTATGAACCCAATTCATGTCTACTATCCTTCGTAAACCAAATATCCACCTATATAAATAATTGTCTTGTTTGATTACACCATTCATGACAGTTAGGATAGATTCTTCAAACAACAACGACACTTTAGTTTTTAAAAATTAAGTGTAGATAGTGGAAATACTGAAGCGGTTTATCAGAAATATAGTTCTAAGTACAAATCAAATACTCAGATATTTCTATAGTGTCTTTACTCTAGATATTGTAGTCATGCAACAGATGCAGATAAGCGTAGTTCGAATGAATAAACCATTAGAAATAGTGGTAAGGAAATTACCCTTAAAATAACATGTAGAAAACCCAAGAGGAACCAGACTCTAAAGGGAGTCCCATACAAGCCCCATCAAGTCCCTGTGAGTGAGCTGTTACCACAGAAATGAGCACACAGATAAAAACCAGCTCATTAACACTATAAAATGCCAGGTATCTGCTCTTAAAGGAAATTCATCAACACCGTCTGACCAATCAGGACTGAGAATGCATCAGTGCTGTGATATTAAAAAAGAAATAAATAAATAGAATCAATAGTCTATTATTGCACACTGGCCGCATGTAAAAACTGCTATATGTGATATACTCACTATGTAGAGGTACGAGGGATATGCAGAGCGTGGGTATCTCCTCACCCAAGGTGGGCTACCAGTCTGCATGTGAATAATGGTGGTGCCCAGGCTGTAGATGTCCGTCTTTGTGTTGTGTCCTCGACACAAAACCAGCTCCGGACTCATATACATCTGGACATATTAAAAAACAAAAACAATAATTTTAAAAAACTATGTAAAGATATTTCATTCTTTTGTTCATACACTTTGTTTAGTGATACAGTGTAAATGTGATACAGCTTTTCATACACTCTGCATGTTAAACAGTAAATCTAGCGGCACGCCCTGGAGTTTTGGAGGGATATTTTTGTAAATTGATAGCATTATTTCCTTCTGCTGAACAGAAAGTTATATAAGTGTATATGACTTATTATAATGTTTTCCAGATAATAAAGAAGATATACATCATCTATGATCACATAAGGAACACATGTGCCTCCGCGTGAATCCAACCACGGCACACAGAACAGGAATAAAGCACTTAACGGCTGGAACAGACGGGGAGTTTAAGAGTGAAGTGCAAATCATCTGCACAGTGGACTTTCCAGGCAGGATCAAAACCGTGTGTGTGTGTGTGTGTGTGTGTGTGTGTGTGTGTGTGCCTGGGAGTTTCCCACTAAGGCATAGGAGTAAACAAGGCATGTGAAGCTAATACGAGTGTTGGCATGGGTTTGCTAATAAAAGATGTTAATCTTGACACAGCGCATATTAATAAGGAATGTGCAACATGTTTCAAAAATAAGATGTTATCTCTTACTACAAACTACATGTGCTTCAGTGTACGTGGGAGCTTCTCTATAATTGCTGACCCCTATTTCTTGTAACAGGTTACTATATCTCATTTACAATCGCAATCATGTAATGAATCATAAAAGGTTATTTTTTTTTCGACAGTGAAATATGGTTGTTCACCCACCCCCACCCACACACACGTACACGCACACACACTCACCTCCGTCCCTCTGAGATCTCTAGGGATGTACACATCCTCCGTCATCTGCACTGTTAGGCCAAAATCCACCAGCACAGCTTTGGCAGACATCAGCACAATGTTACTGGCTACATTGAGGAAAAGACAGACAGAGAGAAAGAGAAAAAGAAGGAGAGAGGGAGATAGATGAGGATAAAGAGGATACATGGGTGACATGAGGCTTGGACACTGTCACTCAGTGTAACGGGAGAGCCGCAGTACTCGCTGGACTGAAACAACTTCACAGAGACATGATCTCCTGTCGCCTATTATTTTTACTGGCACTGAACCGCAAGTTTAATATCAAAGCGAAGGCCAAGACTACACACCATGGTACAGAACACTGTGTCCAATCACTTGTTTTACATCACTCTGTTCTCTCTGTCTCTCTCTCCCACTCTGTCTCGCTGGAATTTCCAAACGTCTAAAGGTCATGAGTTTTATTTCTTGGTTTTCACTGGCATTCAGATTAACATTAAGGAAAGGAAGGGAAAGCTGCTGGTTGTAGCTGATTATTTTACTCTGATGGGCTAGGCGGTGGTTCCAGACTGTTCAAAAGGTAAAATACACAGTGCAAAACAGCTAAAAAAAAAAACAGAGCACCACTTCCTCCTAACACTGGCCTAGATTCCAGTTCCTGCTTATTTGTTGTCTGGCCTTTAGCAGAGTGAAGTGTAATCTGATTTACTTGAAATAAGCATTGATGTGTCGTAGGTATGTACAGTATATCCTGCTTTTAAATCAATCGGTGGTTCGTTTGAGCTTGCTTTGAATAAATGCACAACATGCACAGAACAATAGTAGTGGACAGCAGATCTAAGTTACGCACAGAAAAACCCACAATTACTTCTTTATTAAGAAGTTCGTTTCAGGGATTTTTTTTAATGTCCTGATGAGAAATAAACAATCACGCAGATAAAAAAATGCACTGTTATAGAGAAAAATACCTTTCACAGTTGTAATGTCACGATTGTAATGAGACACTACACCCAGCCTGTTTACCATTTAAAACCTGTGTAGCTGCCTCTCTGAAAGGTACGCACTGTTTTTATATGCTATTATATATATTTGTTCCCTGATGCATTAGTAATTGCTTTATTATTGTTCACCTCGGCAGTATTGCTTACGAAGTATATTTGCATAAATAAAGTACAGTGCATGCCTAAACCCTAATTCACAGCAGGTTTTTGTGTTACTTTAACTTGTAACTAAAGCCAGGAAGATAATGTGAGCACGCCTGCCATTTACAGTGTAGAAGAATGTAAAGGACCTGAGAGAGAGCCAGAAAGGAAGAGAGGACTGAATGCATCGGTGCAGAAGTAGAACAGTTTCCAGCAACAGTACGGCACATACGGACTGAGATCGACTGCCTCATTTGCTACAATACACCACTCTCAATGTCATATATCAACAAATCAATTCTTTTTAAAAATTCCTATAAATCTAAATATCAAATGATGACCAGAAGTGCATTAGACTCACGTTTGATGTCGTGGTGTATGATATTGTGCGAGTGTAGATACTCCAGTCCACGCAGAACCTGCTGCGTGACCCAAATAATCTCGAACTCTCTCATTGGACCGCAGCTGTCCAACTTCTCCAGTATCGAGCCACCTTCTCCGGCCTCCATGAAAAGATACACACCCTGCTCCCACAGCAGAGCACCATACAGTTCAGCGATGTTCTCATGACGGAACCGAGCCTGGATCTCCACATCTGCAGGCTTGAAGTGCTCCAAAGGGATCTGTGTATGATTATGAGAATAGGCAAAAGCTTAGATAAATGAGACCCTGTGTATATTTAGCTAGGTTTCATTAAACAACTACTCAGTTTGAATTTTCACATTCTTTGCAGAATGCTCATATTTGCTGCGATATGCTAAAACAATGCAGAGAAACACTTCCTCAGACGAGGGGACTCCCAAAGGGCATGAAAAGAACTAACAGGAAGTTTATCTGACATCTGAGAAGCTTCAAGCCCTAAACTGAGTGTTTCATTGATGAGAAAGATTTCTAGATACTTTAATCTGTATATTCCTCATGTTTATTTAATCTGTGATCCTTATAAAGATACTTTTGCCACATATATGTATAATCTGCCTGTAGCCTCATATGTTTGTAATGGTATGTTTGCGATGGTCATGCTTGAATGCTATCTGTGGGGTGTTTGTTTGTGCTGGAGAGTTTCCTGTCAGGGTTCTAGTTTCAACACCTGCTTGTTTGAAAGTTAAAAAAAAATAAAAAATAAACAGGATTAAAATCAAATTAAAGTAAAAAAATAAAAATAAAAAATAAATAAATAAAATAAAAAAAAATTTAAATAAAAAAAAAATTATAATAAATCACCAAAGAGCTTTTGAGGCGAATCAGGTCCTTTCCAATCACATTGTCTTCCTCTTAAAAAAAGATTCTTTAATTGCAACAACACTTGCTTTATTGCAGCAGATTGCCTTTCTGTTCCTCATGCCCTCGTGGTCCCTCTGAATGTTGCACGAGGACACACACATGATCTCTAAAAGTATGTGACTAAGCGCTTTGACCATTGTCCATCTCCTAATCTATTTCGGCACTTCACTACATACTCCAGTATGTACCTATAATTACCTATTAATAATATGCATGTAATAGCTTTGTATCTAGCAATAGATTTCTAAAGCCTGTGAAAATCACAATCACAGAACATCACTACTTTTTCTACTCCATCAAAACAATTTCAAACTGCAGCCAAACAGGATGTGAGGTAATCTATGTAGCTGATGGGAAAAATGTTGATTTATTACTGACAGGAAAATAAGACTGTGCTCTTTCCTGGAAGACATTAACCTAAGGGGAGGGAAAGAGAAACTTTGGCAGACAGTACATAAATTCCAGACACTGCATGAACTCACCCGTTTGCATGCCATCCGCTTGCGTGTTTCAATATCTTGTGCCAAGTGGACTTTCCCGAAAGAGCCTTTGGGAATGTGGCCTGAGCCTGGAGCCTTGTAGGTCAGTCGCCACGGAAACAGGACCACGTCCAAATCGATGCGATAGTGGCCCTCTTTTATAACCATGTCTGTCTGTATGAGTGAAACAGAAAGAGGAGGTGAGATGTGAACCTGGAACACAAACCTCATGGAAACATACACTGCAACGACATAAAAGGACATAAAAGACAATCCGGGTAAAAACAGTATTCACCAAAAGGCATCAAAATGGTTCACAGGAACTCACAAGCTAATGTTCTTATAAGGGAATAAGAGACAGGAAGTGATCCTGCACCATGTAAGACATACACTGATTCTGATCTTCTGTCTATTCAGTCATCCCTTCCACCAGCAAGGTGCATTATGGGTGTTCTGGATTAGCTAGGGTATATCGCTCAGACTTTGACTTATTGCTTTATGAGATTTTAGGACTGAAAGACATCTACAAAGGAAAAATTAATGCACTGCTGACTGCTTTCTTAAGTATTTTACTGCTAGGAATCCTTCTGACAACCCTGGGATCCTATAACAACAACATTCTATCATGTGCATTAAAAAACAATGCTAATGTCACTGAAGTCCATTGATTGCTTCATTTCTGAACCACAAGCCTAGGAGATACAGAACAACTCATTATCCACCTTATTTTTTAATTTATTAAGGCTTTGGGATTAGAGTGCCACTTCAGACACAGTAATTAATTATAAACTGAATATAATAGTGTTGAAGAGCCCATGCCTCACCTTGTTCAGCAGCACCCCAAGCTCCTCATTTAGCTTGGAAAGTGTGGAGGCGGGTGTGTTGGACACCATGTTGACAAATGCCAGGAGGTCCGCCACATTGCCGTACCTCACTTTACCATTCTGCACACGGGAAACCAGATCGGGCGAGGTTGTGTCATCTGAAAGCTCGTTTTCATCCATATTATCCCTGGACAGGCCCTCCACAAGCGACTCGCCGGATTCCTCTTCTTCCTCTCTGTCTGAGCAGAGTAAGTCTCCCAGAGTCTCCACAGCCTCGATGATGTCTCCAATATTCATGTGCGCCAACAGTAATTCTAAGCCAACATTTTGGTTCTCGAAATCCATGGTTTTGAATACAGAATGCGCTGAAGTCTGAAACAAGAGCATACTTTAGTGAGCTATGTGTGTCACTCAGTCAGACGCAGATGTTTGAAAAGAGTTTAGAGAGGCTTTAATGCGTCAGTTAGGCGAGATGTTTCGGTATCAGGGAGGAGTTGGTAACTATAGAAAAA
>JBCNYH010000021.1:34550148-34568682 GCA_039654325.1 Tandanus tandanus
TATAAACACACACACACGTCAACCACAGTGAAGGGCAGTTTGACCCAAAGGGAAGCAGAGATAAACATATTTGCAGGTGAGATACTTCTAACGAAGGGTGAGGGGAGAAAAGCTGAAATGTCAATCGTCATGCTTTTTTTCCATTTTGCTTATTTTCACTTCTGCTTTCCTCACCCTGTTTCAGATTTTTGAAACTGATGTGTATATATATAAAGGTGTCAACACAGAGAAAGTTTTTGTAGTAGTTTTGTCGAGGCACAATGTATAAACGCCTGAACTGCTACACATCTGGGGAAAACCCCATGCATTCTCACTAAAATGATGAGAACATTTTTTTAGTATCATTAACTTCTAGCAGAAACCTGATGATGTGAAGGGAGCACTGTTCCTGTTCTCAAATACCACTGTGAACATTTTGAAGAAACAGGAACTCTTGTGTTTATAGTAAAACATCAATTCAGCAATTATCTTGCGTAAAGGGCTCCTCTCACTTTTTCCTTCCCTCTATTTCTCTTTCTCTCTCTCTCTCTCTCTCTCTCTCTCTCTCTCTCTCTCTCTCTCTCTCTCTCTCTCTCTCTCTCTTTCTGTTCATTTGCTTAAACTTTCAACCACTGCCCTTCCTGCGTCACTATTTCCTTCTCTATGTAGTCATAGTCGTAGGCATGTGCTCTGATATTTCTCAATACTAGTATTTTCTTTTTTGGCTGGCTTGCTATAAAACTTGTAAGTAACAGTAATAAAGTGGATTAAAATACAGCTGCTAAGTTTTCATAGACTATAAAGCTGGGCAACTTAGCAATACGGCATAAATGCAATGTAGGTGTGCATGTATATTTGCTTATGTTAAGATTTGAGACACCAGTAGTCAAATACTGATATCAGTATTCATGAATTCTGTATGCCCTACAGCTTCAGTTAGAGGAAAAAAATAACAGCAGATAACTGAGACCCACCGCATCTGTCAGAATGTTGATGCAGAGAACAACAGACATGTCTGATCACCCAGGGTGAACTGACTATTTTTGTAAAGTAGCACTGCTCTCTGGGGATTAAATTTGTTGTTCCACGTGTGTCCTCAGGGTGGCGATGAAGAGTTCGGAGTTGCTGTTTGTGTATGGGAAATTGGATGCACGTGTGCGACATCTGGTGTTTGCAGTTCGGTGCTGGGCTCGTGTGCATGGCATTACCAGCAGCATTCCTGGAGCCTGGATCACCAACTTCTCCCTTACAGTCCTCGTGCTGTTCTTCCTCCAGCGCAGGACGCAGCCATTACTGCCCACTCTGGACAAGCTCAGAGACCTGGCGGGTATACAGTCACCTATATGCAATGTGATGACTTCTAACAGTTTACTTTGGGGGGAAAAAGTTTTGTTTTCTTTCAGATTTTACATATTATGCATTAGTGCAGGAGTGTCATACTTATTTTCACCGACGGCCACATCACTAAATTTCTAGGTCATCACGGGCCAAATGATCACTGTAGATTGTTCAACATGAATTACATTTCATAGTAATGATTATTCCAAAGAATGTACCATAATCATATTCTTTGAAAGCCCTTGCATACTAAATGAAATGAGATGGAAGGCAGGAGTTACCCCACGGGCCTTGAGTTTGACACCTGTGCATTAGTATATGTTACAAAGGAACAGCACGATCTGATTGGTCTGATAACTTGGGAAAATCAACTGGTATACATGAAAGCATGGGGGATGTTGTGGAATAGTCCCTGAGACTGTTTAATTCAGTGACATTCACCAAGCCTGAGGTGAATATTGTCTTATATTTTTCATGATAGATGCAGGTGAGCTCCAAGCGAATGCACGAGCAGGTGCATAACAGTAGTGTAACAGCATTTTCTTTACTCGCTTTAAGAGTTCAAGTATATATCAAGTGGCAACATGAATACATATGTATATGTAGTATACATATATAGGTACAGGGATGGAATTTAGCAAAACTAAGCTAGTGGTCAACAGGACTAGTGAAATTATGGAACTACTAGTCCTCCTTCATATTTACAGGTCAGGAACACTATCTTTACAGCTTCTTAAATATAAACATTCCCGTTTTTGTCTGGAAAAAAGTCTTGTCGCGTAGAATTAATTTCACTTTCAAGACTATATTTATTACAGAAAAAAATCAAATGGCCCTGTTTATAACTAAATATATAATACTGTAGCAAATATAACATCATATTGAAAAATTCCTATGCAGACAAGGCCATGATCATACCAGACTCCCAGGTGCTTGCCATGATGAATAATTATCATATTAAAAGAATCAGACACCTTCAGGATGTTCAAATTACAAATAATTAAAGTTTGTAAGTGCTACTAAAAATTTGTGAGGCCCAAGACACTTGTAATCCATTTTTAATACACAAGTAAGCTATTTTAGAGGCCGGCTCGTTCATCAAATGGTCAGAAAACAGTGTGTTATCAACCCTATGGTGAGAAATCGGAGCCACCTGTAGGTTTGACACATAATGGGAAGCAATAATCTGTTGATATTTGCGTCTGGTAATGTTCCCACCCATCTTACATAGCTTTATGATACCTATGTACTGGAGGTGATCTTAAACCATGATGTTCCACTTTCATACATGGCTGGCTGTTCGGTGAACTCTGGGTCCAGCAATTTTCTAGATGGTCAGTAATAACATTGGTGGCAGAGCAACATTGTATTGAATTAATAATTCATCTCAAATATAATATTTTTTCTCCTTGTTTCTGCTAATAACAGTTTCCATGTGTTTGGGCCTCGGTAAGCACGTCATGGTGTTCTAGCTGTGTCTTGTACGGGACCTGAATGGTGACCATTGCAAGAAATATGATGTAGAGTTGATGCTGAAGCAGACATTGCTAGCTATGAGTCCTAATGGAGCTTTTGAGGGAGTCATCAGGGGGCGAACTACAACTTTTGTGCAGCCAGTTTTTTCAGATAGTTTTCCGTGCATTACCGAGCTTACCTATGGTGTTCCAAGGGTGTCTGAAATTTCTTACTACTACTTGCAAATTATTTTCATTTGCTTTTAGGAGATTTTGAAGGTTTCTACAGTTTTTGCAAAAAGATTTTAGAAATTGTCTGAAAACTGCATTAATACATGTATTTTATGTATATTTAGTTTATCAAGCACTTTTCATTATTTTTTACTAATTACTTTGATCCAGAATTTAATGTTTCATGATTGCAACAAGACTTTTGTCCAGCCTAGAATGAATATATTCGTCTTTCGAAGTATAAATAAATTTACAATTTCCTGTTGCTTTCACAAAACAATCTAGGATTAATGTAATGGATAGTGCAATCGGTTAATAGGTTGGCGAGATTTGGGCTTTTATACATGAATGTCCACATGTGCAACCAGACTTTTGTCAATGACTGTATGTGTGTATAAAGCGTGATGATGACGCTACCTTTTCCAAATGACCATGACAAGCTGTGAGTGTCCATAATTTGATTAAAACATTGTCTACTTGGAATAATGCTTTTAATACCAAGATAGTGGACCAATCAGACCGTGTCGTTCCTGTGTAATATTTGTGTGACTCATGCAGACACTTTAAATGTATATTCATCACAGCCTCACTGCTGTGCGTGTGTATTTTTTAGACCCTTCAGATCAGTGCAGTATTGAGGGGAATGACTGCACCATCGTCAGTGACCTGAGCAAGATTGAACTACAGAAGAACACAGATACACTAGGTAAGTAGTCCGTGAACTCTTTAAAGATTTATTAGTAATTAAAGAAAAAATGTTGGTTGAAACCCAGCTATCACACTTGTACTGTAGGTACTTGTTGAACACTCTAGGCCAGACTCTTCGGGAAAGGCTTTGACCTAGATTTAAACTGCAGGGATTTGTATTCATTTTGCTACAGGAGCTTTAGTGAGGTCGGGTGAGGAGACCTGGGGTGCAGTCAACGTTTTAGTACATGCTTAGGGTGTTCAGTAGGGTTGATGTCAGGGCTTTATACAAAACTTATGTTATTCTACACCAGACTTGACAAACCTACATATTTCCTAGAAACCATACACTAAATGAATCCGGCTCTCAACCAATCAGCGAGATCTTCCTAAAGGCTTCCTGGCAACAGATGAGTTCTAGTTACACCGAGTCATGTCTGTTTTGAGGCTTCTCATTGGTTTATCATTATATGATTCCGAGAATCCTTCTGGGCTTCCGTAAGTAGGTAGAGTATTCTGGTAGTGAATATGAATAATAAGGAAATACCCTGAGCAATCACAAAAGCAGTTTGAAAATCAGCAAAATAAGTGGATATTCTCATTGTTTTACAACAACTTGGACATGGAACCCTTTCTGAAACAAGTATTTTAGCATGGATAGATTGTGTTTATGGATATTTGAACATGGTCATGTGGAAGATTATGCTTTGAAGGATGTATTTTTGGCGATATCTCATTTCCGTTCAGGTAAGCCACTTACTTTGGCTATTACTCTTAACACTACCTTGCGACTTAATCCGTATTATGCTGAAACGGGTCACATATATGGTCTTTTGGCCAAATTCTGTATGAACCACTATAAATTTTTAATTAAAGAAATGAAAATGGTTCATGTTTTCATCAGTTAATAAGTTTAAAAGTGCAAAATGAATTGATTCTGTTTTAGATAATTATGATTGTGAAATAAGTGCGTATTTATAACTTAAATATTTTTGTTACTTATTGCATATGTCCTCATGTTACCTCCACAGAGAAGCTGCTGCAGGAGTTCTTTGAGTTTTATGGTAGTTTTGCCTTCAGTTCAACGTCCATCAACATACGGAAGGTGTGTAACAAATTATGTGTATTCTTGTGCACACAGATTGCTGTGTGTTGTACGCTTTTAACTGAAACTGACTCTGAGAAGTAAGGCCTGATCTCATTTGGGTGATTTTTTTTTAGCGACTGTCCGGGATTCTTTGAGTTGTCGACTGTCTCAGACCAACCACAACTGTGTATGTGATGTCCTAAATGACTCAAATAAAATAATGCTCAGATGAAAATCTATGATGGTCTGCAACTAGGTCTGAGACTATCAGTCCGCAACTATCTGCGACTATCTGTGATCGACCACAACGGTCTCAGATTGACAGCAATATAATCGCATATAGTTGGCGACAGTCACTGTTTAGTAGATTATTGTGTGTAATCATCCAACATTTGGAAACAGGTTTTCCAAAAACAGGGCGATTGCCACAATGGGTGGATTCCTCACTGACAGTCAGTGATATGGTCGAACCGTGGGCATTATCAGGCATTATTACCCAAATGAGATCGGGGCTTTAAAGTGAAACGTCATAACGATACACGGATTTGCCTTAAAGAGCACTCAACACAACCTCAGATGTGAGTGGTTAGAGAATAAATAGTCTGCAATATTCACTTCCCTTGGCCACTCGGCACTCTGTATATTTCTTTTCCCACACAGACACGCACTCACACTGACTGCAGTAGCTGTGCTGATGTATCGAGGGGCTGTTGCTCCTGCTGTAAAATGCAGACCTTGGCCTCGAAATGTGCCGCTTCTGGGGAATCTATCTATTTATCATTTTTATCATTCTGTCCATCCATTTTATTTTACTGAGTCATCCTCTATAAAGTCTCGGGTGTGTAGGTGCAGAACCTCTGCAATCTCAGGACCTTACAGTTCTTTTAGCTCAGAAGTCAGTTAGAAGCTGCCCTTATTTATGTTCAAATGTATTCTTTGCAGGGAAAAGAGCAGAACAAACCCGAGTCGACCCCTCTGCACATCCAGAACCCGTTTGAAATGGGACTAAATGTTAGCAAAAACGTGAATGCAACACAACTGGAACGATTTGTGGCACTGTGTCGTGAGAGCGCCTGGCTCCTTGAGCAGAAAGAGGTGGTTCAACGAAGCGCTGGTCAGTCAGCAAGCGTAAGCCCACCGTGGGGGCTGGCTGTCCTCCTGTTGCCTTCAGTTGCTCAGTCAGCAGGAGTGAAGAGTCGCAGGAAGAAGAAGCATCAACCTGCAAGCGAGAGGATAAAGACTTTGCTGGAGTCACTAAAGAGCAATGGAGGAACAGGTGCTAAACAGAGTGCTGCTAAAAGTCACCACTAGGAGGCAGCATGTTTCAGGACTTTAATGGGGCCTGTCTGGGGATATGCAATAACACAAACTCAGTGTGTAACCAAGCCTGGTTTAGTTCATCCGAGTTGGGCTGTGGTGAGTCCAGCCTGGAGAATCAGCTCCACTGTCTGCTGGTTTTACCGCAGCCCAGCCTCTTTGAACCACAATAACAAAACAATGCAACATCCACAAAAATACTACAGTGTTCTCAATGTATTGTGGGCTATTTTAGGTTTGTGTAAACAGGAAGCCAGATAACTGCTTGTTCCATTCACAAAGATAGATAGCTGACAGTGAAGCTTTACTCACTGTTTTCAGATTAAAGGGATCATGGCACTGTAATGAACCAGACAGACAGCATTGTGAAATAGAGCCATATGGCGTCTGAATGAAAGTTTGCTCTGTGGTGACGTCGACTTCATTCTCCAAGTTAGAAATATATCTACCTTTATCCTGTAGGCATATATAATAATTTGGTTTTATATGGGATTAAATTACTTTAACAAAGTGTCTGCTTGTGGTGCGTTGACATTTCAGAAGCTGACTTTTTTGTATTTAAAAAAAAAAAAAAATTCTTTTAAATAAGCCAGAAAAAATTTTAGAGGTGACACCAACAAAATTTCTAGAATTAAAGATTTGACGACAAATGTTTATTTTTATTTATTATTTTACTTCATTAAACTTGTAAATAGTAAGACTTGTCTATTTAACGGTCTTTTGGACCATGACATCATTCTATAGTTTGTCTTATTATAGAGTTGGCCCAATACCACTTTTTTCTTCTCTGATATTGATAATGAAACCTTAAGTATCAGCTGATACCCATCTGATATCATGACTAACCCTGCTTTAAACTTCTCCACAACTTTATCCCCGACCTGTCTGGTGTGTTCCTTGGGCTTCGTCTGTAAGGGGCATGTATGTAAAGGGGCAGATAGCACTTTCCTCCAAGTGTCTTAAGCTGCTTCTAAAACCAAAAAAGTGGTCGTGAGGAAGCACATGGTGACTTTTGCCCTTCCTCGTTTGTGGCTGTCATGTAATAGGGAAGTCTTACCTGATTTATGAATAATTGTTGAAATAATTGTATATGTCAATATGTTACAATTTTATATTATAAAAATACAACAAATCCCATTCTTCACCTGACTGAACAGGGCGTGTCATGATTGTCCTGATCAGATCTGGAGTCCCAACCTCCATAAACAGAGGTTAGCTGAAGTCTGTAGCATTCAAACATTCTAGACAGAAAGTGGAGTAAATAGGCAGTGATGATAGACAAGAACAAAACTCGAGAGGCACTGTCCCCTGTTTAAGTGTAGGAGTGTAGTTCAAACATCTGCTTTCCTGCCCTTCGCCTATATTGAAAGTTCATGGGTCAATGAATAATGTTGAAAATATCTCTCTTCAGCTCCTCTCATCTGGAGCACCAGATGAGCAATAAAGTGCAAGCCAGTTATTGACTTTAACACCAACTGAAGAGGGACTTTGCACTTCCACTGACCTGGAAGGTGAAAAGAGAGACTGAGATCCCTGAGAGATGGAGGCATGGAGGATGGTGAGATTAGGGGAAAAGTTAAAATAATAAGGAAAGAGATCACTGAGATAAAAAATAGATGTTTATTTTAAGTAGTAAACTTGGACATAAATGACTGATGTAGTGATTTTGTTTTTGATTCAAATGCCAAATCAACACTGATTTGATGTATAGATGTATTTATTTTTGGGTGGTTGTTTTGAAGTATATTTTTCAAAGGTATGTTGGTTGCATAATATAACAGAAGCATATGCTACCCATTATGAAGAAATGGTTCACAGGACCAAGCCCGATGTGAGAGCGGCTCAAAAGCAAATCATACCATGTTTGATCATTACATGAAACCTCAGTTCATTTCTCTAACCATACTTACCACATCATGGACACTCCATTGTTACTGAGCTCTTTACAGTTCACTGATCCAGCCTCCTCTGCAACAATGATGGAGAGAGCAACATAAAGAAAGAAAAAAGGATTTTAGGCCATCAGTCTGTTGAGGGAGTAAATTGGAGGGAGAATTTCTTTCTCTGTTCTTGGCTTTGGCTTTCTCTTCAGCTTGAAAGAATTTAGAAAGGTGGCTTGAGGGTTTAAAAAAGCATGGGATTTGCAGGGAAAACACCATGTAATGAAACTGGCCTTTTGCTATTCCATCTTAGTGGGATTTTGGTCTAAACTTCAAATATAAGCATTTTGGAGGCTTTTGTTGGAAAATTGACTTCTGTGGGTTTTGTTTTTAGTGACTGCCTAGTAAATTCTAACTTTTTCTATATAGCCGGATATAAACTACTTATTAACCGAGTGCGAGGTCTGTACAGAGGAATTTCAGCCCAAGGGTTAAAGACTGAGCTGAAGGCAAAGGCTAAGATTTCTCTGTATAGACTGAACAAACAAAGATAAAGAGTACTGGTATTGGACATCCTTACTGCATAATTGTGTATGTGTGTAATACATTTAGGCGATACAGATGCTTATTTTAACATAAATGACCATACAAAGCATAAAACTGGTCATTTTTTCCATGGATTAATAGTGGGGGCTGAACTGTGGGGTTTAGCGGTTTTCCCCGGAAGTGACGTCAATGCGTTGGACGGGGTTGAAGTCTCTTGTGCAGACAGTGAAACTTACATTCTAGTGACTCTGAGGATGACTTATGCAGCTAACGTTATGCCAACTCGGCTTTCCTGTCATCAATTGGTGCGATCGCTGTGCTTTTTGTTTGTGCAGCTCAGCACTGGCCCATAATGTGTTATGCTACAGGGGGTCAGTGACATAGCCCAGCCAATCCAACGAATTCGTGTACCTACTAGGCTGGAACACCCAGTCAGAAAGGCAACATGTCTCTGAGTATGCCTTTAGTCGTAACACTCGCGCGCACTTTAAAATCGGGCATGAACTGATGTTGACGGAAGGAACCACTGATGTTATAGGTAATTGTTTTAAATAGCTAGTAACACTAATTCACCACAGGTAGCCTTTAATAAGTTAGTAACTTTAATACATGGCATTTTAAAAAGATTTTCTTATTTATTTCTCTTCAGGCGCTGTTACTTACCCGCTTCTGAACAAGAAATCTTCATCGGTGTCTTTGGTAGTGTCACAACGGCACTTCAGATTCGCCAGCGAATTTCATTTCCCAGAGTAGGCAGCATTTGCATGCCCAATCCGGAAGTAAGTTTAGGCCTTCTCCTTATTACCAAAGTGTGGATGTTACATCTTTCCGCAGCCATGACAACATCAGCCTTGGTTTTCTTTGTTGTGTTTTTTGGTTTTCGGTTTTCAGCATATTCTTTGTGTTTTCTTTTCCCTGTGCTCATTTTGCATAGCTTGTTCTTTGTTGGCTGGCTACATGCTACTTGTTTCAGTTTGGGGTTTTATTTTCTTTATCTCTTAGGTTGCCAGTCCACAATAAACTTCTCATCTAGTGTATGCATCCTGTCACTACATGCATTGATGTCAGGCAGCTTTTGGCTTATTTCCCTTCCTGTGGAAGCTGCTAAAGATCATAGCGCACATGCAGCTAGCTAAGATCTAACTTGCAGAATTATACACACACTGGTCCATACACGATTTATTGCCTGTGCATCAATCAATCAGATTACACGTACAAGGGTGGGATATAAAGTTCACAGGTTGACTAAGACATAATGGCAGAGCAATAAAACTTGAGAACTTCTACACCAAGGGAATTGAATCGTTTCCTCACCGATGAAAGAGGTGTGTAGACCACAGGGGAGATTGTGTAGAAAAATAAAACGTGTAGTCAAATTTGAGCACTGAATCATGGTCAGTCAATGATTTGTTTTTCGGCCCACCCTCGTACTGTTGTTGCTATATAATAAATTGATTTATTTCATTGTGAGTCAGTGGTATTTTTACTTTAAAAAAAAAAATAAAACTATCAAGTAACATGCAATATACTGATATATATGTATACATATACATGTGTATACATATATATCAGTATATTGCATGTTACTTGATAGCAACAACGGTAGGAGGGTGGGCTGAAAAAAAATCATCAACTGACCATGATTCAATGCTTCAGTGCTCTTCAGTGCTATTTTCATAGTTCTATATTCAGTAACATTTTCCCATTTATTCTGAACACATTCCTATTTGTATAATCAAATCTGTGCCCCTGCTCCATTATTACTCCATGCTGATGTACTGCTCTATTCACATTCATGGTACTGTATTTAGTGTGTCATCGTTTTTTTTGTTTTTTTTTTCGTGAGAGTCAAGACCTGAAAGTGTTTTCCTTCCTGGGAGGGTTGAGCCAGCCAGTCAGCAGTGATTAGCTCACTAATCTGATGGCAAATTCATCTTTGTTGTTTTTAACAGGCTTTAGACATGCCCACACATTGTCCTAGAGTTTTAACTAACACTGGACCACTCTGTGTACACTAACAAGTGAAATTACTTCAACTGTCTACATCATCAAGGTATAATAGGAGCCTGGCACTGCTGCTATAACTCATAGGAATGATGCAGACATTCTGCTCTGTGCTGATCTCTGTCTGGGAACACTGAGGAAGAAATGACAGCATCAACATGCCTTCTAGAAAGGCTTGATTTACAAAGACAGGCCTTTCTCCATTCAAATGCACTCAGGGAATGACCAACTGGACCTTGATTACACCCATACAGTCCTTTTATGACAGGATGATGTTAGTCTTCAAGCTACACACAGGGTGTCTGCTCATAGTACCGGGGTCAAGGTCAAGTTGGCAAAGCAATGTCAACTTCACATCCACCTCTGATTAGATATTTTGTTTCTTACACATTACTTTTAAGTTTAGCCCTGCTTATCAAAGTTAGAGGAAGGAAGAGGTGTGTTGAGGGAAATTGCCTGGATGTATTAATATAGGACAAGCAACTAGAAAAAAAGAGGTGTACACGGATTTGGAACAATTGATCATTAAGACTTGAAGTTGTGAATACAGCTTTTTTATATGGATAAATTCAGTGTGTGTGTGTGTGTGAGTGTGTGCGCGCATGTCTTCCTGGGGTTCTCGAAATCCAAAAAGGTTCTTAAAAGTTAAAGGTTACTGAAGTACATGAGTGTTGCGTTTTTTTTCTGAAGACCGTTTTATAATTTCAAATTGCATATTACAACATCTTATTTATTATCACCACATAACTTTATTAATTTGAACTATAACATCCTGAATAATTTATTTCTAGCATAATTGCTGATAGTTTTTCTTTGATGTCCATGTAAAGCATATTCAGTGATTTATTTCTAAACCCATTATGCAAATTAAAAAATACTGAACACACGTGGGGCGTCACGGTGGCATAGTGGTTAGCACGTCTGCCTCACATCAAGAAGGCCTGGGTTCGATTCCCGGGCTTGGGTGTTTCTGTGTGGAGTTTGCGTGTTCTCCACTTGCTTGCGTGGGTTTCCTCTGGGTACTCCGTTTTCCTCCCACAGTCCAAAAACATGCACAGTAGACTAATTGGCTGTTCCAAATCACCCCTAGGTGTGAGTGTGTGAGTGAATGGTTGTGTGAGTGTCGGCCCTGAGATGGACTGGTGAGCTGTCCAGGGTATACCTCCACCTACACCTGGAGTTGGCTGAGATGAGCGCCGGCCTCCCCGCAACCCTAATTGGGATTAAGCAGCTTAGAAAATGAATGAATGAATGAATGAATGAATACGTGTGAAAAGACTGTGAACTATGCATTACTGGGTAGTGGAGTTAGACTGTTCAACAGTTTTCAGATTTTCTGTGGTCAGGATTTGGAAGGGTCATAAATCACTGCTCAGTGATGCACTGTAGCCATAAACAGCTTAACTCTTCCTTTCATAACAAAGCCATCAACTGGTTATTCTAAATTGTCCGTTATTGTGAATGTGAGTGTGACTGGCTGTCTCTCTCTCTCTCTCTCTCTCTCTCTCTCTCTGTGTGTTAGCCACACAGTAAACTGGAAGTCCAGGGTGTACCCCACCTCTTGCCCAGTGGTAGCTGGGATTGGCTCAAGCTCACACAGATAATGGACAATGAATGATGAGGTCATGGAGAGGCTGGAGCCTATCTCAGAACACTCTGAACAGCTCACCAGTTGATTGCAAGGCCTACGCACATAGCCATTCACACTCACACCTAGGAGCAATTTGGAACAGCCAATTAGCCTAAAGTGCATGTTTGTATTCTGTGATAGGAAACTGGAGTACCCAGACCAAACCCTCACAAGCATGGAGGGAGCATCCAAACCACACAGTAATGTCCTTTGCAAACCTGGGACTCAAACCCGGGACCTTCTTGCTGTGAGGCAGACGTGCTAACCGCTACGTCACCACGATGCCCACTTTGTGATTGTGAACTCGAATGTAGGATTCTAGTGCAGTATACATAATGAATGTTTTTCCCCAATTAAATCTTATTTTATATGCATGCTGTGCTAATGATTAGAGGACTAATCTGAATCTGTGTGTGTTGCAGGGTTGCCAAGTCTTCCTGACAAAATCAACCCAGTACCAAACCTCAGAATCTGCCTACATTGCTTTTAATATCCATCACTATTGTAAATGGTGTTTTAATGTTTGCAACAAGTGGTTTCCCCGTGGTAGGGTGCTGGATTACTGATCCCAAGGTCGGGGGTTCAAGCCCCACTATCACCGGGTTGTCACTGCTGTCCTCCCAGTGCAGCTAACTGGGTTATTAAAGTCCAGCCATGTCTCTCACTGTCTGTCGTAAGAGGCATGTAAAAAAAACCATTACTGACTTTCGTAAAGTGTAGGCTGATTGCCGTCAGCATGTTTCTTCCCTGCGATGGCCTGGCGAGCTGTCCAGGGTCCAGGGTGTACTCTGCCCTCGCCCAGAGTCGGCTGAGATGGGCGCCAGCCTTCCCGCGATGTACAGTACAGCATGCACACATTTGCAGAATATACATCCAACCCGAGACCACTGTAAAACCATAACTGTGGTAACACTGGGGACTTGCGTGTGTGCAGCCATGGAGAGTTCACAATGAGTGAGTGGGGGCTGAACAGCCAAATGGAGAAATCATATGTTAAATAAGTCTTTATAAAAAACAGTTCATTGTTACTCACACTAGTCATACAGCATGTGTTTGTGTGTGTCTAAAGGCTAACTGCCAAAATTGTTCTCATAAACTCAAATTATATGGGCACTCATTCACATGCAAAAAAGTTTCCTTTTGAGCTCTCTCTCTCTCTCTCTCTCTCTCTCTCTCTCTCTCTCTCTCTCTCTCTCTCTCTCCTCCATCCTCAAACAGAAACATCAAGTTCTGCATAGGCCTTTCTGGGCTCATGTTACTTGTGGTTGTGGATCCGTAAGTAATGACACCCATTCCTGGAACTATAAAAAGCATGATCTGTCTGTTAGAAGCATTAGGAGAGTAGTAGGGTAGTAGCTCTCCTTCCTCCTCCTTTTATTAATGAACGACCCGATTGTAGACTCTAATTTCACCTTTCATGCTAAATTTCCTTTCTGAACTTTGAGAAGTATGAAGATATTTCCCTTCTCCAAACAATTCATCTTGGTGTGTGTGTGCGTGTGTGTGTGTGTGTGCGTGCTTTTTGCATATGTCGTGGCAGATACAGTTCAATTCACCAAGAGACATAGGTTCAAACCCTTCCTTCTACGTATAAAACGGGAGAAAAACCTAAGCCCATGTGATAAATCTGTTATGCACTCTGCACCATAAACAATTTACCTAACTTTTTCTGCAAAAACATGAGCTACTCCATTAAGGCATGGAAAATCTGGGAAATATGGTGTCAATGGAGGGTTGCTGAACTGTGAAGTTGAGGGCGAGGACAATTATAACTCCCATCATCTCAGGCAGTGCGGATACATACGTGGGTAGACACACACAAAGCGAGCTCTGTCAGGTCTGGCCTTCATCAGAGATCCTCCCTACTGTCCCACACCAGTTATGTAAAATCCCAGCATTGTCTGTGTGGGGGGTTTATCTACACTCCAGCTGCGGCTTGCAGATCATCTTTTCATGTAAACACAATTTCATTATTTCTGATGCATATAATAGCTACTTAAAAAGTTTTCTGTAACTCAAATCTGCTGCATGCAAAAAGTAAGAAAAATTCTGCCATGAGAGACATAACACAAAAAAAGTGATTAATTAATTAGAGATCTTTAATAATTAGACATACTGTTGATAGTTTACACCCACTGATTATCATTAGGACACATGTACACCTGCTTGTTGATGCAATCATCCAATCATCATCTCATCAAACGTCAGAATGGAGAAAACTGGAGATTTAAACAGAATTTGATTATAACATATCACAACAGCACGTTGGTGTAGTGGTTAGCATGTCTGCCTCACAGAGAAAGGGTCCTGGGTTCGAAACCTTGGGAAGACATGGGCGTTTCTGTGTGGCGTTTGCTTGTTGTTCTTGTGCTTGCATGGGTTTCCTCCGGGTACTCCAGTTTCCTCCCACAGTCCAAAGACATGCACATTAGGCTAATTGACTGTTCCAAATTGCCCCTAGTTGTAAGTGTGAGTGTGAATATTTGTGTGTGTTGCCCTGTGATGGGGGTGTGGTGAGCTGTTCGCCCGGAGTCGACTGAGATAGGCTCCAGCCTCTGTGCGACCCTAATAGGATTAAGCGGCAAATGAGTGAGAGGGCGCCATCAAAAATGTCATTTCATTGAATACAGTTAAAGTTGTGCTCAGTAGATTACAAGTATATAAACATTATGTGCATTAGGTTGGGATAATGATGTAAGTTATCTGAAACAGAATAATATTACAATCTATTAAGTGCAATATACATGATAAAATAACCATTTAATGTCTATTTATTTGTGAATTTATTCAGTAATCATTCATTCATCTATCCATTCATTCATTTTATCATTTGTTTGTTCCTTCATTCATTTTCAAAAAAGTTTGTGCGTGCTGTACCATTATTGATTACACTGACTAATAATGTGCTGTTATGAGCTTGTTGCTTGTTAATGATATTCCTAATGACTAGGAACGCAGAGTGTGTGAGTAAAGAAACACAGCAGGAATGACTGAGAGGGTAAATGAGCAGGTGTGGGCTAATAAAGTCACACTGAACATCGAGATCTTTAGCACTGTCTGTCTGGAACTGAAATAGAGGCACATCATTGCCAAGGGGGAGAAGAAAGTGGAAACATGTTTCATTACCATGATGAGTGTATCATTAAAAACAAAACCACATTCATCATGAAAATCCACCTCTATAAAGCATGCAGGGTTTTATAAACAGTATATACCAATCAGCCATAACATTTAAACCACGTGACCAGTATGAGGCTACGCTATTTTATACACAGTAAGTTGTAACGTGTTTTGACACCTTTCTATCATAGCCAGCATTAACATTTTCCGCGGTTTGTGCTAAAGTAGCTCTTCTGTTATTGGCTTTCACTCTCTCACTCTATTCCACTCTCCATCACTGAGCCTTGGGCACCCGTGTGGCTCTTGCCAATTCACTGCTTGTCCTTCCTTGGACCACCTTTGTTAGGTACTTATGATTAATTACCAGGAACACCCCCAAAAACCTGCCATTTTTGAGATGAATGAATTGGTATTGTTATTCCCTTTACTTGTCAATGGCCATGATATACTGTATATATACAGTATTTCAGATAGATAGATAGATAGATTATATTTTAAAAATGGTCGCATTAATAATAATTTGTTTATCTGTTCATCTTTGGAAACAACATTCCTGAAAGAAAAGACAGACTGATTATGTAATATATATAATAAAAAATAAAATAATAATTCATTCATTCATGCATTCATTTGCCAAACCACTTAATTCTTCTAGGGTCAAGAGAAGGCTGGGGCCTATCTCAGCGGACTCTATGTGAAGGCTTGGTACACCCTGAACAGCTCAACAGACCATCAAAGGGCCAACACGCACATAACCATTCACACTCACACCAAGGGGCAATCTGGGACAGCTAATTAGCCTAATGTGTATCTCTTTGGACTGCAGAATCTCAGTTATTGCTTTGGGAGAAAATAAGTGTTTCTCCTAAAATATATATCCAATGACTAGAGAAACTATAGTTCATTCATTCATTAATTCATTCATTTTCTAAGCTGCTTCATTCTAATTAGGGCCGCGGGGAGGCTGGCGCCCATTTCAGCCGACTCTGGGTGAGGACGGGGTACAACCTCGCCAGGCCATCGCTAAGTCTCACATCAAGGGGTGATTTGGAACACCCAAATCAGCCTACTGTGCATGTGTTTGGACTGTGGGAGGAAACCGGCGTACCCGGAGGAAACCCACGCAAGCACAGGGAGAACATGCACACTCTACACAGAAACGCCTGAGCCCGGGAATCGAACCCAGGCCTTCTAGCTGTGAGGCGGACGTGCTAACCATTGCGCCATCGTGCCGGCAGAAACTATAGTTATGAAGCAAAAGATTTCATTGAGCCTGGGGTGGTACACATATGGACAGATGGCGATACATACAGGCCTACGGACATTCATAACAGCAGTAAAAACTCAGGTTGACTATATTTGCTAAGTCTGGAATTACCCAGTGCATGAAAGCTCTAAAGCAGGTTTCAGTACCTCAGATCTCATTACACTGCTCTCTCACTGTTACCTGTCTCCCAAGCTATATAAATGTCTCTTTATTTTTCTTTCCTAATTTTAAAGATTGCTACATTCTATAAACACTTCATACTGACATGATTATAAAAACGTCTAACGATGTCAGATTCCGTGTTTAAAATGCCAGCCTTGGTGCTGACCTCTGTTAGGTCAAATATCACACTCCATAAACATATAGCCTCAGGTTTTATCTCCTTCTTCAGGTCCTCTGAGCTTTTCCCTAATGGGTGTTTTCCCCCTACCATAAAAGAGGTCACTCTCCAAGGAGAAAAGCGCAAAAGCTGAAAGAGATATCCTCTGTATCCTCTACTTTTCTGGAGTTTGGCTAAAAAAAACCATGAGAAGATATTTTTAGCAGGCTACATGTTAGGAACTAGATAGATAAGCCATAAATTAAAAACACAAAATATATCCACAAATACACTCACTCACTCATTTGCTGAACCGCTTAATCCTAGTAATGTCGCGGGGAGGCTGGAGTCTATCTCACCCGACACTGGACGAAGACCAGTTACACCCTGAACAGCTCGCCAGACCTTCACAGGGCCAACACATATAACAGTTCACACTCAGATCTGCAGTCAATTTGGAACAGCCAATTAGCCTTATGTGCATGTCTTTGGATTGTGGGAGGAAACCGTAGTACCCAGAGAAAACCCACACAAGCACCGGGAAAGCATACAAACTCCACACACAAGCGCCCGAGCCTGGGAATCGAACCCAGGACCTTCTTGCTATGAGATGGACATGCTATCCACTACATCACTGTGCCACGCATACAATACATGAATTTAAAAATGTTGTTGCCTTCCGCAGGATGGTGGATGAATCAGCTGAAGCTGAATGACATTTGATGTTGCTTTGACATTTAAAGGTTTAAAATTTTTTAGGAATTTGCCTCTAGCCAGAGTTTGCTTCGTGCCTCTTTGCTAATGACATTACCGAGGGTCAAAACGATTGTGTAATAGTTTGGATTATTTTATTGGTTTACAAACATTTAAATAATAAAAAAAAAACATCATACTCATGTTTACTTGGAAACAAACCGCAATGTTTGTTAATCCAACAGTGCAAAGAGCATTTTTCCCTGTTTAGGGTTTTCGTAATAGTAGTGTTTTCGGATTCTTATATTAAACACAGGCTGAAGTAAAAAAGATTCTCATGCTGTTACAGGATTTTGGGGAAAGAGTTTGATTTTGCACACATGCCTATATGAATATATTATCTGTAATGTGGGAATTCACTGTGTTTATTTATTCCTGGCTTAATACCTTAGGGGTTTATGAACTACTTAAACTCTTATATGAGTTAAGCAGTCTAATAGGTGTGCTTTATTTAACTGGGTCTGAATAATTAATGACACAGTTAATAAAATTAAAAGGCTCTGGTTCATTACAGGTATTGATTACATGCTTCGATCAAATGCTTTATCCTTTAAAACAGGGGTGTCAAATCCCTTTTTTACTGAGGGCCACATCACTAAATTTAAAGGTGGGATATTCGAGGGCCGAATAATCACTGAACATCTATTCTAAAAGGGCAACCATGAAATCTGCATGGCAAAATGATTCATTTAGTATTTGTCCTCTTTTCCTTTATTCACCTGCATTTTCTGACAACGCTTAACAGCGACAAGCTAGCATGCAATCTTTCATGAGTCATGAATGACTTGAAATAGGCTGCTGCCACCTAGTGGAAGGATGATGAATTAGGTTTCATGGTAATGGCCGATGCAAAGAATGTACGATAATCATATTCTTTGAAAGCTCTTGCGGGCCACATAAAATGAGTTGGTGGGCTGGATTT
>JBCNYH010000021.1:34582195-34594077 GCA_039654325.1 Tandanus tandanus
ATATATATATATTGTGTGTTTGTGTTGCTGAACTGCCTAATCCTACTTGTGTCATGGTGGGGCTGGTGCCTATTTCAGCTGACTCTGGGTGAATACAGGGTATACCATGGACAGTTCAGCAGTCTATCACAGGGCCAGCACACACAATCAATAACACTCACATACAGACCTGGGGGCAATTTGGAACAGCCAATTAACCTAATGTGTGTGTCTTTGGGCTGTGGGAGGAAACCAGAGTATCCAGAGGAAACCCAGACAAGCACGGAGAGAACATGCAAACTCGCCAAGCCTGGGACTTGAACCCAGGACCTTTAGGGGGGTGAGCTAACCACTACGCCACCATGCAACCTAATACTGTATTATCATTAGCTAAAATACACTGTATTAATCCTGCATAGACAATCGCAAAATACGGTCTCAGTTTTATGCACTATGTGAATACTACCTGAATGTTTATTTAATGTGATTAATCGGCAAAGAGGAATTGTATGTTGTCTTTTACTAGAGAGTCCTCAAGTTGGATACTGCAGCTTTAATGAAAACTAGACTAAAAACGTAGGTGAAAAACATCAAGTATGCACAATATATAGACTCTGCATCCCAGATTTACTCAGCCATACATTCATTCATTCATTCTCTAAGCCGCTTAATCCTAATTATGGTCGCGGGGATGCTGGCGCCCATCTCAGCCAACTCTGGGCGAGGGCGGGGTACACCCTGGACAGCTCACCATACATTCATTATTCACTAAATGAGTTATGGTCAATCTCTTAAACTGCTTTGACACATAACTTTTAACAAAATTTAACAATTAGCAATTAACTTTTATACTATAATCGAGTGATCTCGGTAGTGTTAAAATGTGTAACTACATATAATGATGTCACTGATTTATGCTTAAAAAGTCAAAAGTAAAGTTATATGAAAGCTTTCACTCTTATACATACAGTCCTTTAAAACAAACAAACAAAAAAGAAGGACAGTCTATTCTTACACCAAGAGAAAATGTCACGATGGAGACAGAGACTTTTGTTCTGCTTTATTCTCGCTCTGTCTGTCTTTCTCGCTTGTTTACTTTGCCTTGCCTCCCCGGAGGAGCCTTTAGGCCACAGACCACTATGTTGCACTTGGACTGAAGAACACTCTACCTCATTGCTTCCTCCCCCCCTCGAGTTCAGTACACTCAAAACAATATTCATCAGCCCCCCTTCTCTACACTGGGTATATTATGGTAGTGCAAATAGAATGCATAGTTTTAGTCATATTCAGTTTACTTTTAGTGTAAAGGCTTTGCTTTTTTGATTTTATCAAAAGAAGGCATAAGGAATGGAGATAAAAATGCTTCAGTGTGCTGCTGAAATAAAAATGTTACAAACTGGAGCCAGGGATGTTGGTTGGCACAAGAGGAGCATAGACTTTGTAGGGTTTATTTAATGATATATGGTTTTTGGGTGTGATCCTAAGTAGGGATTACACTGATTACTCACACTGAGCGTAATTCTAGGAAATAGAAAACAGTAGTTTTAAGGGAGGTGAAGAGGAGGCTAATTCCTGAAAATAACACACATCATTGTGAGGTCTCGCTGTATCTTTCTGCTGTGTGTACATGTCTCATTCAGTTCTTTGTGAGATTATGACATTTTAGAATTTTTTTTTTTTTATGTATTGAAATTTTGTTTACTTACAAAAAACATCCTATTACTGAGTTAGTACATATTAGTGCTGAATTACTGATCCGAAGGTCGGGGGTTCGAGCCCCACTATCACCGGGTTGTCACTACTGTCCCTCCAGTGCAGCTAACTGGGTTATCAAAGTCCAGCCATGTCTCTCACTGTCTGGGGTGAGAGGCATTTAAAAGAACCATTGCTGTCATTTGAAAAGAGTAGGCCATTGGGTTGCCGTCAGCGTGCTTCTGCCCTGTGATGTCCAGAGTCGGCTGAGATGGGCGCCAGCCTCCCCGCGATTAGGATTAATCTTAATTAGATTAAGCGGTTCAGAAAATGAATGAATGAATGAATGAATGATTGAAAACATTATATGGCAACGCCAGTATTCACAGTCTGACTAGCTGTTAAGCAGGCAATAAATCGCTTATCCAGACCAGTGTGTATTAACAAGGTGCACTGTGCGTTATGATCTTTAGCGGCTTCCAGAAAAGCATTCGGCATTTTCTTGTAGATTAAAGGTGTACAGGAAATATCCAAAGGAATAAAGAGTTTACAATGTCTCATGAAGTACTCACTGCTTATCGGAAAGCTCTTGTTTGTCATGGGAAGGGAAAGCTGTAAGCTAACAAAGCCCTCACATACATTCATGAAGAAGCCTTGTTCAGAGTCGGGCAGTTTAGAGATAGCTTCCCATCCGGAATGAATAAATTAACAGAGACTGGAGTGTTTGACCTTGACATTTTTGTACAGACCTCACACTCAGTTAATAAGTTGTTTTTATTGTCTTTATTATTTTATCTTTAATACCCTTCTACTATCTACTATACAAACTTTTGCTCCTGGTACATCATATGACATCTGAACACACTCACTATCTGCCCTCTTCTGCATACAGGAGCCTGTGGACACTTGTGAGTGGTTAGTTTCTCTTCTTTTGAGAGAGGAGACTAATGTCATCTCTATGAATTTTGGTTTCTTGTACCACAGTCGTGCCATAGTTGGGATTCAAACCTGTTATCTCCCGATGAGAGGATACAATTTATTTCTGTATTATTTAAAATTTTTATCATCAACAAAAGATAGTATGGTTTGTTTTTAAGACAAATGTAATAGTCGTGGGCGGCACAGTGGTGTAGTGTTTAGAATTGTCACCTCACAGCAAGAATGGCTTGGGTTTGATCCCTGTGCACAGTGAGGGTTTGCATGTTCTCCCTGTACATGCATGAGTTTCCTCCAGGTGCTCTGGTTTCCTTCCTTAGTCCAAAGACATGCATATTAGGTTAATTAGCTATTCCAAATTGCCCCCTATGAGAGTGAATGGATGTTTGTCCTAGATCAAAGGTTTTAAACTCATTTTCACTGAGGGCCATGTCATTAAATTGAAAGATGATCGTGGGCCAAATAATTACTGAACACCTATTCTAAAAGGGCAACCAAGAAATCTGCATGGTAAAATGATTCCTTTTCGCATTTTTTCCTCTTTTCCTTTATTCACCTGCATTTTCTGACAACACTTAACAGCGACAAGCTAGCTTGTGATCTTTGTTGAGTCATGAATGACTTGCTGTTTACTTGAAATTGGCTGCTGCCACCTAGTGGAAGGATGATGAATTAGGTTTCATGGTAATGGTCGATGCAAAGAATGTACAATAATCATATTCTTTGAAAGCTCTTGCAGACCACATTAAAATGATTTTTTCGGGCCAGATTTGGCCTGCAGGCCCTGAGTTTGACACCTGTGTCCTAGATGGTTGGCATCAGGAGGGGAATCCAGATATAAAAATCCTGCCAAAACTAATCAGTGCACATAGAAGTGGGGAAGAAAAATCTAATTAAAAAAAAAAAATAGACAAATTTCAATTTCAAAAAGTTAACACCAGTGTGATTGGACAATAATTCAACATGATATATATGATAACTATACCCAGTATAGTTTTCTTTCTTTCCGTTCAACACTTTTAAAATGTCAGAGTGCTGCAAATCACACTTAATTTCTAAAAATAAAAATTGTTCTTTCTTTCTTTCTTTCTTTCTTTCTTTCTTTCTTTCTTTCTTTCTTTCTTTCTTTCTTTCTTCCATATACTAAACTCACACACCCCACACATACCGCCATAGGTATATTTGTCAGTGAAAATGCACGGCCCAGTGCAAAGCAGCTGCATGAATATAACACTATTCCATCATGCACAATCAACCGTCCAGATGTCCTGGAATTTGATCCTGGACTCTGTACACACAGCTGAGCCGCAGCCGTCCGAGCTGTGCAGAGCTTTCTAAGTTTCCCACTTATTTCCAAACTTTCCTTTGTTATAGACTGATTTATATTTCCCATGTGTATATATTTGCACTGTCTGTGTGGATTTCGAAATTCCAGTTGGGGATTAACACTTTGCCTGTCATCCAGAATAGCTTCATCTAAACAGTCTCTTTCCTTGCAGTATTATTACTCAGCTCATACTACAGTGAGAGAGAAGTGAAGATGGAGGAGGTAGTGTCTGGTACTGAAGCTGAATGTAGGTGACTTATTCATGTCCAGTGTTAATAATCATCTGTGTTTGTGAAATAAAGCAATTGATATTGAAATTGATATTGATATTGTATGTGTATATCCATACACAGCTTTAGATTGTTGAGACTATTATTGCAGAAATCCACTTCTCTGTGTCTGAATCTTTAATGCTATTAATGTGTGTGTGTGTGTGTGTGTGTGTGTGTGTGTGTGTGTGTGTGTGTGTGTGTGTGTGTGTGTGTGTGTGTGTTTTACAGTGCAGTGATAGTTGGAGCAAAAAACAGACTGTAAACATTTCACCGTCCTGCACTCACATGTCAAAACACACAACAGGGCCTCTGTAGGTGACCCAAAAACTTTCTATTGAGTGAACAGACTCTAGGGAGATTTTCTCTAATGTAGAAGTACACCCTGGAGCACATATAAAGACATGCTGTAAAAGTAGAAGAAGAAGAACACATATAAAGACATGTTGGTATGCGGTCTAGGAGAACAGTTCTTTGCAGTTATCCTGTATATCCTACACAAGCACTTAAGAATAGTTCTGTGACTTGGGTGTTGAATACCTTTAACCTCTAAACTTTATAAAAAATTGTTTATTTATCTATTTTATTATGCCAGTTTTTACTATCAGACAACATAGATATTTATCTCTGGATATATAACAACAGGTGAGTATCACTGATTAATTCCCAAGATGGAACGTGCTTCTTTACCCTGAAAAATACTATTAATAAATAAAGGCTATATTGCATAGCTGTCTTTGTATTTTTGTGGGACTGCATTTTGTCGAATTTCTACAATTTCAGAAGCAGTGACCATCAGTTCAATAAGTATTAATTTTTTATGCTGTCTAGCAAAGCAATCAGATTATGTCGTCGCTCTGTAGTACATCTCAATAATCATTAATCTTTTTTTTTTTTTTCATTTTCCAAACTGCTTTATCCTTTATTAGGATTTTGGGGTGCTGGAGCCCATCCCAGCAGACTCTGGGCAAAGGTGACAGAGAGCTGGGTCAAACCCTGGACCTTCTTGCAGTGAGGCAAAAGTGCTAACCACTGCGCCACTGTGCTGCCCTCATGAATCATTTTCTGTTCAATAAATAACCTTCAAGTAGAAAAAAAGTTTTTTTTTGTGTGTGTGTGTGTGTGTGTGTGTGTGTGTGTGTGTGTGTGTGTCTTTGTGTGTGTATGTGTGTCTTTGTGTGTGTGTGTGTGTGTGTGTGTGTGTGTTAGTAGGGATGTGTTAGTGCTTTCGTGTTCTCACTAGGCTATATTTACTCTTTGAAAAACTCTGTGTGTGTGTATTATGAAGTAGAAATCTAGAGTGCACCAATTCTATACTGTCCTAATGCTAGAATGGTACTGGATTCAATTTGACTTATTTACTGGTTCAATACTCATGCATTTTTTATTGAATGAACATAAACTTTGTTGACTAACCAGTCATGGCTCATACTTGTGAAAAAAGGACCCAACTTGACTTACTGGTGTAGGGGTTAGGGTGCTGGGCTCATGATCGAGAGGTTGTGGGTGTGAATCCTTGTTCGATTCCCACCTGAGCAAGGTCTAAACCACAAGTGTGCCCCTGTCCACCCAGGAGTATAAATGGGTAGCAAACATACTGGGAATATGGATCGGTTCCTTACGTGGGCCTGACCCATTCAGACCTGCCCCATTGGACATGAAGCCTCTTACCATTAACTGTGAATTGGCAGTACAAGCTTGCAGATGGTGGGCTTAGTTAATGTAAGCACTTCAGTACCAGATCAGTATAACAGCAAGTACATGAAGCTTTTGTAGTATTAAATAAAAAATAAGCAAAGGAAGAAAATATAAGATCAGAACTTTTCATAGATGTGCCTATACAATATCTGAGAGAAGGTAAATCCAGTGACATTATAAAATTATCATGGGATGGGGCACTCACTAAAAGTTTCCAGGAATTCATTTAATATTTCTTAGTTGGCTTAAATTGCCCAGAAACCCCCCCCCCCCCCCTCGATTAACGCAAGGAATCTCCTTTCTCAGTTCACTCTCTGAAACAGTCTGACATCATAGTTGGACAGACGAAAAACCTGTGGTTGTCATGTTAAATTAGCCCAAATGTCTAATGTCTGCATGGAGAACTGGAAAGCTCTGTGAAGACTCAGTATTACGATCAGTCTCGGGTGATCTGAGAAGGAGAATCATTCTCACCTGGTATTATAGTTGTTTTCGGCAACGTCTGTATTCTCGTTTACCACATTTTGTTACTAAGAGTTCCCAAATCAGGCAAAAAGCAACTAGTGACAAAATAAATTCCAGTACTAAAACAAAGTGGATATTTGGCTTGCATGAAATCCATTGGTCGATGGAAGCTATACACACATTTTTAATGGTAGGATACATGGAATTCTGTGTGTTTTTCCCAGCTAATCATGATAACCACAGAAACCCAAATCCACTCTTTTACTAATACAGAGGATGCAAAAATATATATATAATAAAAATTAGAGGGACCAATTTAAACACTGCTTAAACTGGAACAACAGTGTTTATGAATAAAATGGTCTGGTGAACTTGTAAACTAGCTAAGAGTCGTTTCATAACTGTTGATGATCTTCTTGTATCATTATTAGAATCTAACTGTAAATTTATTTATTTATAACATTTATAATATTTATCTGGCTATTGTACTTTGCTTGTGTGTGGTTTATTTACATTAAGAAATGTAATTACATGTACACATTTATTTAAGCGATATTTTCTTTTGGAAAATGAAGTTAGCTGCGTTCAGGGTCATCTCTATTTTCAGTCCATTGCAGGAGGGTTAAGTGTGTGAAGCCCATCCTGAATCAGCTACAGCGTGCTTGGCATTAGCAGTTTGCTGAGAGTTTGGGCCTGTACCACATCAAAGTCAATCAGCTTGAATCACTGTAAAACATGTAGGCAGCAGTTCAGATGTCAGTTCAGAGGTGAGACACCACTACATGTTCTTCATGTGTTAAACGCAGTCCTTCTGCCCCATCATCCCCCTCCGTGTAATGCCTCTTTCATATTTACCATAACCAGATGCTCCAGAAGTTTAAGCACATCTCCTTCTCTCAAACTCTAATGCTCGACCCCTCCCCACCCCTCAGCCGCTGCTCCACCCTACACACATGTGTTCTGCGTTATTGTGGTTGCTTGCTCAGGAAAACCCAGTTGCTTCAGGATTTGCTGTGGTCAAGGTGGAAGTGGAGAAGTGTATCATGGGAGGTCTGCTTGTCGCTTTAGGGGTATTTACTTGCCATATAATGTAGTGGGTGAGTATGCAAAACCACCATGGCACTACAAATATCCACTATGTGTATTTATTGTAGAATTGTGTGTGGGCACATGTTTGGAGGGGTGTTTGGGTGTTCCAGAACCTTTTTCATATTTTGACAGCTTTCTGTTATATTATTCATTAGTTTAAGGCCTAATTTAATTGGGCTTTTTTTTTTTTTTTTTGCACCCACTCTATTTACATTCTTGTGGCCTTATTTAGAGGTACTTAATGAATGTTCAAACAAAGACACCGTTGAGTATTAGTCAGACTCTTTTCTTTCTTCATTCCAGTTTTTTTCCGTAGGAAAAACTGGAGAAATTAGATGCTGTGACTGGAAATTGGACAACTGCTTGAGCAGTGCATGTTTTTGTAATTCTTTTTACATCTCATTTGCTATTAAAAGTTATTAAAATGCTGTTAAAGTTCCTGTTATTCTGGAGTCAAATTTAAAAAAGTTTCATCTTGAAATAAATGATGAATTCGTTTTTCAGGTGTTCTGTTCAAGGTGTACCCCTCCTTCACCAGAGTCTGCTGCGATGGGCTCCAGCCTCCCTGCAACCCTAATAAAGGATAAAGCAGGTTGGAAAATGAAATACAGAGAGAAAAAAATCATTATAGCTTATCATGCATATTAGCCATTCAAACAAATCTCAGCCACAGAGACCATCGTCAGTATGTTTGATATTTTATGCCAGGGGTGCCCAGTCCTGTTCCTGGTGATCTACCTTCCCGAAGACGTTCACTCCAACCCTAATTATGCCAACCTGATCATCCAATCATCTAATCAAGACTTAAGACTTAGAAATAAAGACTTAAAATGATTGGATTTGTCAGATGGGCCCCATTAAGGTTTAAGGAAATTTAAGGAAAGTTAAAATCTTTAGAAAGGTAGATCACCAGGAACAGGATTGGACACCACTGTTTTAGCAATCCCCATGTTAAAAAATGCATAAACAAAGACATTTAATTAATTCATTCATTCATTCATTCACTTTCTAAGCTGCTTAACCCTAATTAGGGTAGCGGGGAGGCTGGCGCTCATCTCAGCCAACTCTGGGCGAAGGCGGGGTGCCAGGCCATCGCAGGGCCGAGTCAGCTGAGACTCTTAATTTTTTTTAAATAATTTTTAAAGTACAGGGTGACCCAAAAAAACATTTTTAAACGTGAGCTAAAACACCTTCCATATTTCAAAGGTAAACTTAAAAAAATTATTTGATGTGTGCAAATAGTGACGAATAAAAACTCTATTGAATGAAGTCTCACGTGAGAAAATAACAATTTAATTATCTTTAACCTTATCCCCCATTTACGTTTGAAATGTGGGCAGATTTTTTTGGGTCACCTGCACTGGAGCCATCTTTCCTATATTCTTACTGTAGGATATGGTAGGATTTTTATTTCAAGAACAGTAATCATCAACATTCAAATCAATGCACTAGAGCATAAGCAAACACACTGACCGAAATATTTTTAAAATCTTTCCTTTTGTTGCATGGTTTCATGTGTCAGCTGCAATCATTATGGTGGTTCAGGACAGACAGGATTGAGGAATGGGCCAATCCGTAGCACTGTTTGGCTATGGAGACATTTCCTTTTCTGGTGAGATGGTATAGACCCAAGTGACCACAGGACAATGCAAGAGTTCTAAAATAGCTATGCTAAATTATAGGTTCAGGCAAGACCAGTAGAAAAGAAAGCCTGAGTTTAGTCTTCCGTAACTGTGTGTCTTTGAACACTAGTAGTTATTTCATCTGATTTCAGTTTGGCACCATCTTGTTTGTCAGGGGCCTGAGAACACCAGACATGTTTTCCTGCTCAAGAAACCACAGTCTGACTTTTTTTTACTGTTCATGGTTTCAGCATGGTAGCATAGCTGCACGCTTTATCAGAATATCATGGTATTGCGAAGTACAGTGACTGCTGAATAATACCTCTAAGCACCTCATTTGAATATCTGTGTGAGTAATGGATACTATGGTATAAAATAACCTGCATATGGATTGGCTTCCAAAGCCTATCTGCCTTCCAAATATCTTCATCCCCTACCAAGCCTACAGCCACAAACCTATTCTCACTTTCATCTCTGCTCTGAGTGTTGGTCTATTAAAGCTCATCACTTTAGCAGAGCTATGCCATTATATTGCATCATACCCGTTCTTGGTCTTTCATTATGGCTGCGGGATGTGAGATAATCCAACTCTCACCTGGATGTGAATCAGAAACTTGAAGCATTCAACCACCTACCAGAATTCTACTCACATGACGTTAGGAGCAGTTTAACAGCTTGGCCATTATCACTGCATACCCTGTCATATATCTTTAAAAAAAAATCAGAGTTCAATTAATGAATAAATTATAATTATACTGAATACAGAGGGCGGCAGTGTTGTAGTGGTTAGCATGTCACAGCAAGACAGCCCTAGGTTTCTCTGTGTGGAGTTTGCATGTTTTCCCTGTGCTTGCATGGGTTTCCTCTGGGTGCTCCAGTTTCCTCCCAAAGTCCAAAGACATGCACATTAGGCTAATTGGCTGTTCCAAATTGCCCCTAGGTGTGAGTGTGATTGTGAATGTTTGTGTGTGTATTAGAATGTAGTGTGTGTTCAGCTTTTCACCCAGTCGGCTGAGATAGGCCTCCCCGTGATCCTATCCTAGCAAGATGAAGCGGTTCAGCAAATAAATGATCAACATAGAGATATTTAACACAGGCCACTTTTTATAAACTTCTCGTCTTCCATGAATTTAACTACCTGCCAAAGATATGAACAGGGACTTTGACTGATACCATTTGCTGTCAGGCTAATCATGGTGCATTATGGTGCAGCTCAAAATTCAAGTGCTTTCCATTAATGTTACTATGCGGGTGTGTGGCCGTTCTTATTTGCATTTAAAATGGCACCGATGCTACCCAGTCATACACTGGTGTGCTGCTATACCATGTAAAGAAATTAGCTGGTATAGGCTGATCTAACCACATTCTATTGAATCATATTCTATTGAAGACTCTTTCACTTGCCTCTCTCTTCAGTTCCAGAATAGCCTCCATGCTTTTATGATTTACATGTCTTTATCTGCTGTTGATATACATTTCCACAAGGCATTGTAAATATAGTTAGTTACCACTGTCTGTATATTTGGACTGAAACGCAAATGCTGCCATAGATTTAACTGGGGGTTGGGTGCATAAAGGACACAATGAAGTATCATAATACACTGTAATATACTGTACACTGTAGCCTTTGTGCCTTAAACCCAAGGTTTATTCTACTTTTATTACTATTTTCATTACTTTTTCAGGGAATGTTCTGGTTGGTGCTTGTTTAAATCTAAATCCTGTTCAAGCCAGCCAGTGGTTATATTATTCTTTTTGGTTTATGGATACTGCCCTTGAAATCCATACAGAAGTTTGCACACACACACACACACAAAATAACTAGAGACAGAGCGGATGCTACTTCAATGTTCCACAAGGTATGAGTTTCCTAATTTTGTTTATCTTAATTTAAGTACCCATGGGAGATGTGTGAGGTGAGGAAACAGACCTCCCAAATGGTTAGGTTTACAGCAGTAAGTTAAGCATCTGACAGATATGATGTCAGTTGGGTTTATCATAAGCATTACAGTGGCTGAGGTTCCATGACCCTGATCGTCCACCCTACAGATGTGCAAATGGTGTGGTGTTTCTGAAAACATATCTAGTGAACACCAAAAACAAGCTCATCCCAAACCCTGAACTAACTCCCTTTGTGATTCTCCCTTTGAATACTCAGGTGGGCTATGGACTGAGATTCACTCACCAAATACAAACAGTACACTTTCTGAGGAACATCTTACACAGATTTGAGGTATATGTGCAACATCTGTGTCAATATTATGAAATCCCTCAGCCTTTGTTCTTTTCCGAGCTCTCATCCATCTGCGAACAGTCAGCCATGAAAACACTCAGGTATGTGGAGTTTTAGAGATGATGTGGTTTACTTTGTGTGTGTGTGTGTGTGTGTGTGTGTGTGTGTGTGTGTGTGTGTTGATAGCAGGAACCACAGATCAAATAATCCTTTCATTTGAAAAGACATGGACCTATTCTACTTCTTTTTGCTTGAACGATTATGAGGTTTGTGGAAAGGTTTGAAATCTAAGCCCTGTGTGGCTTTATTGGTCCTGTTCACTGAAAATAAGGACTTTTTGTCCAGGATCCTTGACATCCCCTTCATCTAAGGGCTCAATCAGGAGTTACATTTGGCAGGTGTGAATGGGAGTGGAACTCTGGAGATTTAAGTTTGCGTGAATGGAGAGCCTGGTCCTGGTGCTAGATGTTGGCGAAAATGTAATATAATGTTGGTGAAGCTGTTCTAATATGACATTGGCAGGTCTATGCCATTTCATTCATACACACACACACACACACACACACACACAT
>JBCNYH010000021.1:34599111-34619088 GCA_039654325.1 Tandanus tandanus
TGTGTGGGAGAGAGAGAGAGAGAGAGAGAGAGAGAGAGAGAGAGTGTGTGTGTGTGTGTGTGTGTGTGTGTGTGTGTCAGTAGTAGGGGTGTGTTAATGTTTCCGTTCTCTAGGCTAAAGTTTCTCTGCTACTTTGGAAGGAACCAATTTCACCACATTTGGAACGCAGAGGGAGAGGGTGTAATTCTCTCTCTCTCTCTCTCTCTCTCTCTCTCTCTCTCTCTCTGCGCGCGCGCGCGCGCGTGTGTGTGTGTGTGTGTGTTTGTGTGTGTCAGGACTACAGCAGTCCCTCTGAGCGGTAGAAACTACACGCGCGTTCCTGAACAGTCCGAAGCCCGACCTCAGGTAGGTGCGCTGGTGTCCTGTGTGCGCTGCAGTGCTGCGCTCTGTGTGCTTTCTGCTCGGGGAGGAGATGTGTGTGTTTTTATTTTGATTTGATTTCCTGAGCTGTGTGTGTGTGTGTGAGTGAGAGAGGACGCTGTAACCGCTGAGTCGTGATGGTGGCGCTCAGTCTTCTCGCAGCTGCTGAATAATAAACGGACCTCGTGTTGAGCTCCTGCTCGGTTTGGGGGGCAACCGGAGTGAGCAGGAACAGGACACACAGTTCGGCTGTAAGGGGGGCGTTTGTGAGGATCACCCAACTTTCTGAGACTCTGATTTACCCTGGATATTGTATCTGAGGCTTTCTTTCTCTTATTTATTATCTCAGGTAATTATCACCTTTATTCTTTATTCTGTACTTGATTAAAGCTTGTTCACATGAAGGAGGTTTTTATTATCCAGACTGTGGAGGGGATTCGGACCTGAGGTCAATATTTTGGGAGTTGGATAAAAAGGAGCGAGCGGAATGAGTTAAATGTCCCGGAAAACAGTTGGGAGTGTTGTGTACCGACCCCAGCTTCTTACTTCAAAAGGGAAAGCCTGTGTGTGTGTGTGTGTGTGTGTGTGCGTGTGTGTCACCTTCAGTCTCTCATTAGAAGTGTAAGGTCAACAAACCCTTTTTCTCATTATTTTCCTCTGTAATAAACTTTGAAGGCGGAACAGTGGTGTAGTGGGTAGCACATCTGCCTCACAGCAAGAAGGTCCTGGGTTCGAGTCCCAGGCTCGGGCGTTTCTATGTGGAGTTTGCAAGGTCTCCCCATGCTTGCGTGGGTTACCTGCCACAGCCCAAAGACATGCACATTAGGCTAATAATGTTCAGGGTGGGCGGCACAGTGGCGTAGTGGTTAGCACGGTCGCCTCACAGCAAGACGGTCTCGGGTTCGATTCCCAGTTTTTGGGCGTTTCTGTGTGGGGTTTGCATGGTCTCCCCGTGCTTACGTGGTTTTCCACCAGATACTCCGGTTTTCTCTTACAGTCCAAAAACATGCACAGTATTGATTGATTGGTGGCTCCCAATTGCCCCTAGGTTTGACTGGGTTTGAGAGTGAGTGTGAATGGTGTATGCGTGTTGGCCCTACAATGGCCTGGCAAGCACGCCGCCTTCACCCAGAGTTGGTCAAGATAGGCACCAGCCTCCCCGCGACCCTAGTAGGATTAAGCTGTTCGGCAAATAAATGAATAGAAGGGTTTCACTTAGGGGCGGCATGATGACGTGTCACGTAGGGGTTAGCATGTCCGCCAAGGACAAAGGTTTCTATGTGGAGTTTGCATGTTCTCCCTGTACTTGCATGGGCTTCCTCCTGGTACTCGGGTTTCCTCCCACAGCCCAAAGAAGAGCACATTAGGCTAATTAGCTGTTTCAAGTTGACCCTAGGTGTGAATGTGAGTGTGAATGGTTGTGTCTGTGTTGGCCCTGTGATGGTCAGGCAAGGGTGTACCCCGCCTGTGCTCAGTGTCGGCTGAGATAGGCTCCAGCCTTTCCGCAACCCGAATAGGATTAAGCGATTTGCCGAATGAGTGAGAGAGAAATAAGAGGGTTTCATTTATCCACAATTGACCTTCCATCCTTCCAACACCCTCCAGAGACAGAACCGTAGCTGATTGCGTTCTCTGTGGCCCGAGAGACCAGTGCCATATGTCTGGAACTACAGCGATGACACTAAAGGAAATGGAAAACTCCTCCTCACTTTTCAAACAATCTTTAAATAGTCATATGATAAGGGTTCATGATGGCGTAGTGGTTAGCGCTCTTGCCTCACCGCAGGAAGGTCCTGAGTTTGAGCCTTAAGGTTGGTAAAGGCGTGTCTCTATGGGGTTCCCTCCGGGTGCTCCAGTTTCCTTCCAGAGTTCAAAGCCATGCACATTATGCTGATTGGCTATTCAAGATTGGAATGTGAGTGTGATTGGTTGTTTGTCTGGCGAACTGTTCAGGTTGGGCTTCATCTCTCACCTCCAGTCAGCTGGGATTCAGCTTCCCCGCAACCTTAGACAGGATCAGTGGTATAGAATGAATGTCATAAGAGTCATAAGTAATACACAATGTTTTTGCCTTTCACGATGGTCAGCCTGCGTAGTGGTTAGCACGTCCACCTCAGAGCAGGTCCTGGGTTTGAGTCTCGTGCTCGGTGTGTGGAGTTTGTATGTTCTCACATTGCTTACATGGGTTTCTTCTGGGTACTCCGGTTTCCTCCCAGAATCCAAAGACATGCATATTAGCCTAAATTGGCTGTTCCAAATTGCCCCCAGGTGTGAGTGTAAGTGTGTATAGTGAATGTAGGTGTCGGCCCTGCGATGTTCTGGCAGACTGTTCAGGGTGTACCCCAGGGTGGAGATAGGTTCCAGCCTCCCTTTGACCCTAACAGGAATAAACCGGCTCGGCAAATGAGTGAGTGACAATGGTCACGTCAGATTACGCAGTCATAGAGGCGCAAATTTTTGCAACATTAATGTTAGTCATGGTTATGAAGGAACGTGTCATATGGGTTCTCGGAGTTCACAGGTCTCATCGAGATGAGAAAATACAAAACAATTCTGACATGCTAGACTTTTTTGTCGCTGTGTTCTGGACCATCTCAGACTCCAAATTACTTTTCCTGTTATTCAAATGTTGTCTCACTGTAAAGCCCGTTCATCATTCCTGATGTTCATACAGGGGCCAAGCGGTGGTAATAAGTCAGTCATGACAAAATTGTGTCAAAACCGGGCCGAATTCATGTAGTCTGATCCGGGCATTGAAGATACAGAATGTTTTTGTGAAACCAGAGACTACTTGACTTGTCTGTTTGTTTTCACTAAGTCACTGAATGCTATACAGGGAACAACTAAACAATAAACCGATACATTAAAAATTCACATTTATCCTAACCCCAGTAAGTTATTTGTCCTTGCATGCAGTGATCCGCAAATTTTTATGAAAGGATCCCAGTGGTGTAAGGTGAGGAATCAGCCTACTCTGTATTACAGGAAGTGTGCAGGTGTCGACCAGAGGATTACCAAAGACCAAGATTCTTAACACGAAAAAAATTGTTCAAGTTTAGCTGAATTTGTTGGACTCCTTTTCTATGGAATCCTCGTTCACTCCCTGAACTCTGTGTGTAAATGACTCACCATCATGAGTGTTATACTGAGCACATAGAGCACAGCTGGATGATATGGACACATGTACCGTGATATATCTTGCAACGTATTAAACCACCTGTGATGTGTCACGGTTAAACACTAAGTTGTAGAAGTTTTGGCAGCTAACAGAATTTTTTTTTCAGATAAGGACACATGATTTATGATTAAATTTCATGATTTATAAAATCACACCTAGGGGTGATTTGGAACAGCCAGTTAGCTTCCTGTGCATGTTTTTGGACTGTGGGAAGAAACCGGGAATCGAACCCAGGCCTTCTTGCTGTGAGGTGGACGTGCTAACCACTGCGCCACCGTGCCACAAAGTCGGAAATGATTAAATACTTTGTTGAACTTTAAACACAGTTTTCTCCTAAGCTTAAATTTCTGCTCACAATTCTGCCAGGTTTTGGTTAGAAAATTTGATACCAATAACTCAAAATTATTGATTTCTGGCTTAATTCCCACTTTGCTGGGCTGGGTCACCTTTATCTGGAAACTTCTCTGGCAAAGTGGTAGGGGTGTTCATTTTCATATAGCATTGTTTCGTTGGAATGATTAATGCAAAGGGCAGTATTGCAGTATGGGGTAACCCTACATTAGTGTGTTGGAGTGGAGGAAAAAGAAACGAGTGTGCTTCACAAAGCCAGAAAGACATTTAACTTGTGGAATATTAGGCCTACGTGGCAGGCAGAGCAGGGTTTGTTTCCTAGCCGGAGCACATTTCTATACTTAGTTACTTAATATGATTGCACTGTGAATAATACACCAACACAAATACAATGTTTTTAATAGTCATAAGATGCTGCTATAAACACAAAGTGTGCCACACGCTGACAGATCATACATTTTTAAGATTGCCTGTCTGTTTTTAATTTGACTTTTCATAGATGTATTCTTCAAATGCATCTCGCCTTCTGTTAATTTTCCTAAATTATTGCTGTGTGTGTACACATGACATCTGCAAACAGAGTTAAAATCAATACCCCTTTTATCTAATGTCCCACAGCAGCGAACGTCCTTCCCTTTTATTAAAGATCAATGGATCGAGCGCTTGTGTCTTCCTGCATTACTGATAAAAAGACACGCGTTCCTCATCCCCAATGAGTTTCATGGTTGTGCTCGATGTCAGCTTTTGCTTTTCCAAGTGTTTGCTTAATATCATTATCTAATTCTCATCAAGTTCAGTCATTGTATGAATGTCACAAGGACCTAATTCGTTGAGCTTCTCCAGATTGAGGGGGAGGAATACATGTAGAGAAGAGTTTCTGCCTGAGGTTTGCTTTAAAAATATCTGTGATTGTTCATTTACAGAGGAGCTATCAGGGTTTATTTTAAAGGCACAGTTTATAATTTTCTTTGTTTGACTTTTTTGTGTTGTTTTCTGGCTTAGAAATAAGCTCCACCCCCTCCATTCCACACCACATCTCTATTATTTTCTTATTATTTCTTATAATAATTTTATTTTTCCTCCGCACAAAGTGGCTCGGGAGCTATAGGAATGGGTTCCGCCTGTCTGTCTGTGCGTCACACTTTAGTTTCCGGACATTTACTTGCCGCGCGCTGAAGTTGGGGCTGTCAAACTTGGTATGCTGGCTCACTGCTATGAGTGCTAGGATGAGGTTTGTGTGTGAGTGACCTTGACCTACTCTTCAAGGTCACAGAGGCAAAACTGTATACTAGGTTTCCAGACATTTACTTGCGGCGCGCTGAAGCTGGGGCTTTTAAACTTGCTATCGGCTAAAACACAGTGTTGGTGCTGAAAAGTGTCTCACTTAGGTGAAAAATTGAATTTTCAGATAGAATTATATGATAAAGCTTTGTTTCTGCAGCCTAATTAACCATTCAACATTACATCATCCAAGCTTGAGCCAACTGTAGAGAATCAGTCAGTATTATTGAAATGAAGAGAAACACAATCTGTTTAATAATTTAATTTAATGTAGTGTCTGTAACTTTATTTGCTATTTCAAATTTTTCAAGGATCTTAAGTTCCATACAAATGAAACTCAGCTAATTCAGATTTCACTCAATCATACAGAAAAAGTATACCATTCTGAGATGCATCATTTTTAAGATATTGTAACATGAATATTGACATGGTTACGGACACTACAGCACTTTAACAGTAACACTGTCATTAGTAATTTTCCTTAATTTTCAATGGATTTCTTCAATTCAACCAACATTTATTACAGGTTATGTGTCTCTATAATATTACAGCTGTTTCAGCATTGACACTGTTGATGAAATATGAATAAATTGTATTTGAAAAGATTTTTTTCAAGTCAGACAGTATAACACTGAAAAACTCATTTTAGTGAAACATATAAAACCATATCCACAAAACGACTGATGTTAGCAACTTGAAAGTTTCAGGGAAGTAAGGTTGTCATCCTCCACGTAGGAAAAACTTCAGAATATATTTTTATGGCAAACTAATTCCCTGTATTAGGAGCATAACATGAAAAAATTTTAAACCAGCACCAATACTGTGTTTTGCCAATACGCTTGTTCTATATTGGCATATTACGAAATGGTCCTTTTGGTGGGAGCATCTGGACCCTGTGGTCCATTTTTATACAACTGAGCAATTGAGGGTTAAGGGCCTTGCTCAAGGGCCCAAAGAGTGGCTGTATGGTGGTACTGGGGATTGAATCCCCAACTTTCAGAATAACCCAGAGCCACTAAGCCAGAGCCTTAACCACTGAGCCACCACACCACATTCTTGAAAAGCAACCCATGAGAATGACAAAGTTTTAACAGAAGTGGTGTAGCTAGTTGGGGTGAAGGGGAAATATTTTCATTGCAGTTGTGATTTATCTCACTGGTGGTGGTGGGCTGAAAAATTACATACTGCTCCTTTAATTTCCATAATTACGCAGAACATAGAGCCATACGTATGTTATGATAGCTTGCATCATCCTCTGACTGAGGATCAAACTCATAGGAATTCATTATAATAATAAAAATGTAATTAAATTATATAAAACAGTCTAAGAAATTTCCTGGACCTCTTCCCGAGACTGTTTCACAGACGCTGGGGTCCCTGAACCTGAATTTGAGAAACATTAATACAAACAAGGCGGTAATAGGTTTCTATAGATAATAAAGTTTGGTTCTGTGTAATATTGACTCTGGAACCGTAAAGCTTGTCCGGTCTGACCCAACATAGCTCAATTCCTGTTTTACTGCTGACTTAACAATACAGTCCCAAGAGCTTGTGTGCTGTTAGAGGACCAGTTCTCACCCTTCAGTTCAGATAGCCATGAAAACATGCACAGATAGTGGCAGTATTGTGTGAGAGACACCGTACTCCCTCAGGGGGGCTCTCGGAGAAGGGAAAATCAGGGGAAGCAGAAGGAGAAGCTGAAGTGTGTCTGTGTTTGTGTTTGTGTGTGTGTGTGTGTGTGTGTGTGTGTGTGTGTGTGTGTGTGTGTGTGTGTTCGTGCGTGCGTGCGTGCATGTGTGCCTTTTTTGTGTGTGTGCCAAAGAGTTGGGTAATTGACTTGCAGTGTGTCTGTTTATGTGTATGCCCTAAGCACACTTTGCTCATTGTTATCACTGCTCTGAGTGTGGAGTGTGAGAGCACAGTGCCCTCTAAGTGAGAGCGTGTCCTTCGCTGGAGCTGCATCGGAAATGGCTGGTCAAACAGCACCGAAGCCACGGCAAAGATATTCCATGACTCATTGTTTTTAAAGTCCTTCCCCACTAGTTCACCAGATCTCTGTGGATTCAGAAGGGCTGCCTACATTTATTCACAGCCTCGATAAATAACTTATGATAGTGCTTATGCAATGTGGAGGGACGATAGCAAGATAATGTTGTAAGCATACTGCAGGGTTTGTATTTAAGTGATCCGGATGCATAATATACAACAGCAGAGTGAAAGGGGTATGTGCTGACTAAAAAGATTCTATTGTTTGAACTATTTGGAATTTTTCTTTAAGTCAGTCGGACTCGTCAGTCTTGAAAGTAGATTTTCGCCAGCGTAACAGTTGTGTAGTGTTCTGGAACTCTGATGTCACTATGGCTGAGATCTGACCCAAAAAATAGATAAAGTGAGTCTAACATACTTTCGTAACTCAGATTTAAGAAATCATTAAAGGATTTTAGTAAGATGATAAGAATTATTTTTGAATTTAATTACATTTTTTAACTTCTCTCCTAGGCATAGGGGTTTGCACAGCAAGAAGGTCCTAGGTTCAAGTCCCAGGCTTCGAGTCCCGTTCTTGTGTGGGTTTTCTCTGGCTACTCTAGTTTCCTCCCATGGTCCAAGGACGAGCACATTAGGCTAACTGGCTGTTCAAAATCTCCCCTAGGTGTCAATGTGAGTGTGAGGGTGTATGTGTGTGTGTGTATGTTGGCCCAGCGATGATCTGGAGAGCTGTTCAGGGTGTACCCTGTCTTCACCCAGTATCGGCTGAGATAGGCTCCAGCCTCCTCGATGTAGTGGTTTGGCAAACGAGTGAGTGAGTGAGTGAGTGAGTGAGTGAGTGAGTGAGTGAGTGAGTGAGAGAGAACTTCTTTCCAAGCATATCTATCCGCAGTGATCATATAAGGTGAGGAGCCAGGTTCAACAAAACTGTCAGACTGCCTAAAGATGGAAAGAACAGTGCTCAAAACACCGGTTCCTGGAGCTCTACCCCTCGAAGAATTTGCCGTCAACCCTAATCATGCCCAGCTGAACATCTAACCAGTGATTGAAGAAATTCTTGATCTTGAAAACAGACGTGTATGATTCTGCTCAGCGATAAAAACCTGCAGGAGGGTAAATCTTCAGGTACAGGGTTGGTGAACACCGGGCTAACATCTCGCAAGCCAAGTTGGATTTTCCACACTGAAAGTTTGGTTGTGTCAAAAATGACCACAGATGAAGCACTAGATCATTTTAACCATTGCAACCATGAAGGTATCTGTGAGGCATACGTTTCATAGATTTCTGCGGTGGTAAAAATGTTCACGAAGCAGCAACTGCCATGTATGCATCACAGTTACTGCCGATAGACATGACAGCCGCGGCCTATGTATCGCAGATGCTCTCGTTTAAAAAAGGCAAGTTCACATTTTCTCCGCCAATATTTTTCCAAGAGATTACCCCAAAACCTGCTGGAATGGTCACGGAAATCCCAGCCGCAGTTCTCACATCACTCGGCGTGTGCCTTACCTTTTAGTGCAGTAGATATAAACCTAATCAATAGAGTTTGTTATTAGACCCTGCAGTTCCGCTGCTCTGAGATATGGAAGTCTTTAAATGCAAGTTTCACATTCCCTTCACATTTGGGGCAATTATATTTTAAAATGTCATAACTTGCGGTTGGAGGTACATGCAAAGGAGGAAGATATTTCGAGTTCAGCAGAGCTTCTAGTTTTTCTAGGCCAACACACCAAAAATAAACTGCTTGTTAAGACAGAATGAGAATGAGAAGCACAATGACAGTGCAATCTTCTCCCAATAAAAAAGGAATAAAAGTGCAATTTAGGATTGGGTGTCTGGAATAATTGTCAAGAAATTTCTATCCGAGCTATTAAAAATCCCAGATTGAGCAGGAGTGTATATATTTATAGCTGTTTACATGACTGGATTTTTACTCCTAGATAGTGAGGAATTAAAAGGGAAACTTCTTTCATTGCACTTTATGAAAACATAAACAGAAAGTGTTTGCAGTTTGACTAAAATGTGCAGCAAAAGCTTTTACCCCGGCGAAGTTTCCATGTTTTTTTCTTTTCTTTTCTTTTTTTTTTTTTACAACTTTTAAAAGCCTTCTGGTAGTGATAACATGCAAAGTGCAACCATATGTAGATTAGTCTAACGCTGGATTATTAGTCGCAATTAAAAGTGATGAAAGGAGAATGCCTGCTTTTGTTGCCTAATGATTTGACACACTTCTATACTAGAGGCCTTAAAGCCATATGGAAGACACATGGATCATAACGCTCACTTTCTCCTATGTTATTTCTACTGGTCCGAGTAATTAGAATGATGCAATTGTGGTCAGTAGTGGAAACATCAATACACTGTTGTGATTGTGTTAAATCTTCCTGCCGAATACTAGGCTGAGATTTATAAGATATAAGATTTATTTACTGTTTGATGTCTTTCACATTCATCGCTTTAAAGCAGTAGGATAATAGCTTATACGATTTGATATCTCCATCTTTTTTTTTTTTAATTAACTACCGCTTTATTTTATGGCCAGCGATCAAATTCTCAGACTTTCTACAACTCAAGATTTTGCAGTGAGGCGTTTATAATAATAAAACAGTAATTATCATAGTTCTTCTGTTTTCCAGTTCTTTCATCTGAGCACTCTGAGCTGATAAACTTTGTCACCGACGTCTCGCGCTAGTCCAAACCCCATGATGCACGCTAATTGTGTACAGACATGCTGAGCAGGTTAAAAACAGCTCTGCACCGAGAAGCAAGCTGCAGAATAGGCTGAGCTATAAGTCAAGCTTAGTACTTTGATTTTTATAGGCACCAGCACTGCTTACTTCAAGATATATTGACCTGTGAGGCCTGAGTTTCACATCTTTGCAAAAGCTTTCCCATCTTCTAAGCTAGTACTTCTCAGTAAATGTTACCCTTTGTTTTTGTTGGACAAGATTGGTTAACTATGTCCTGTTTTGCTTCCCTTCGTACATACACGTGTGTGTGTGTGCATGTGTGTGTGTGTGTGTTATCTGAGAAACATCTAAAATGACCGTGAAACATCAGCCATTATTGATAGTTAATTGCAGAGCCAGATAGAGATACAGATAAATGTGTTGAGTACGTCTCTGTTGGCTTTGGGTTACAGCGTACCTGCTGACTCTGCAGCTGAAATAAGTTTAGAATCAACATACTCTGCCTTTGGGGTTCCACATTTCATGCTGTTTTTAACGGTGAAATACAATAAATGACATATTGAGAAAGCACTGATGTTTTAAACATTATTTTGAAATGACGGAATGCCGAGCACGTGTGTTTTTTGTGCTACAGAAAGCTGGCGCTGTGGTTTGTAACGTGTTAGTTCCACTCAGAAACACACACGCACACGCACGCACACATTATTTCCTGCTTTAACAATCGTATGATAAGAGCGCCAATGTAATCAGGAAGCATTTCTGCAGTGCCCGGGTCATCACCTTGCTTGTACTCCATTGTTGGAAAGCCCTCTTTTCAGAAAAGGAAAACATTAGTTACCATGGATGAGTTCTAAACAAACCAAGAGTAGTGGGTTGCTTTAGCGTTCGGCCTGAAGGCGTAGATTAGAGCGTCTTTGTTCATAACAGAAAGTTTGGCTGGCAGCATCGCACTGAGGCCGAGATGTCTGACTCTTCTAACGTTAGGTGTAGACAGTTGGGAAAGCATGGGATTTGGTTGTGTGTGTGGGCTGTTATCTTCTGACAAAAGGCTTCTTTAATCTTCGCCTTCAGGTCAGCTTTTAGAAACCACTTTAATAAGCAGATCTGTCTGATGTTTTCAGTCAGCTTTGGAAACAGCCGATGGTTCGAGGGTTACGATGAAAGAAATTTTTTCAGTTTTTATTTCAGATCGTGATTTATATGACCAAAGGTCATACAAGGCCAAGGGAAATTAAAATGCTGTCTAAAAATGTGTTTGGAGTTTGCAGGTTCTCCCCATGCTTACGTGGGTTTCCTCCGGGTACTCTGCTTTCTTCTCACAGTCCAAAGACATACACTTTAGGCGAATTGGTTGTTCCGAATTGCCCATAGGTGTGTGTGTGTGTGTGTGTGTGTGTGTGTGTGTGTGTGTGTGTGTGTGTGTATATATATATATGAGTTAGAGATAGTGAGAGATGGACCGGAATAGAGGTTAAGAGAGGAGTGTATAGCCGATTTGAGAGGAGTGCATGAGGAAAGGGAGCACATGTGGTAGAGAAAGAGTGGGAAGAGATTGAAAGCTGCCTGTTTTCCAGCACTAATGAATCCTGTATGATTGTCATGCACGGTGAGAAGGATGGCCATTTGGATAACGATGCAGCAAACACATCTTCACCCTCATGCACAGAGACCGTTATAAAGGTATAGGCTGTGATTAATTGCGGTGTGTAATAGTGACTGCAGACAGGGTCAAAGTTCAGGGTCCTCATGCACTTGTCCAAAATGTGAAATGCTATAATCACAGAATCAAATGCAAATGAAGTGGCATGGTGGCACAGTGGTTAGCATGTCCGCCTTACAGCAACAAGGTCCTGGGTCCGAGTCCCAGAGCGTGCTCCAGCCTCCCAGCAACCCTAGTGTGAGTAAGCGGTTCAGCAAATGAACGAAAGATGATTACTTTTTAATAACAGCACACCACACTGGCGCAGTGGTTAGCATGTCCGCCTCACAGCAAGAAGGCCCGGGTTCGATTCCCTCAGGCGTTTCTGTGTGGAGTGTGCATGTTCTCCCCGTGCTTGCGTGGGTTTCTTCCTGGTACTCCGGTTTCCTCCCACAGTCCAAAGACATGCACAGCTACTTGGCTGTTCCAAATCACCCCTAGGTGTGAGTGAGAATGGTTGTGTGTTTTGGCCCTGCAATTGCCTGGTGAGCTGTCCAGGGTGTACCCCGCCCTCGCCCAGAGTGCAGCCAGCCTCCCCGCGACCCTAATTAGAATTAAGCGGCTTAGAAAATGAATGAATGAATGAATGAATGAATGAGCACACCTCCAGTAACGTTTTCCAGACCATCTCATATGCAAATCCCTGTAAATGAGTTGGTGTTATGAAAGCCACAGTACTATAGTACTTATATACTATAGGAATCAGTGCTGTGCTATGAGCAACTATACAATAAACGCTATTACAGTAATGTGCTTTGATCAGCAGACTGAAGATGAAGACACTGATGATCATCTTCCAATTTTGACGCAATACAATAAAAGGTCATTTGGGTTCTTTATGCTTTTGTGAAATTTCTGTGGCATCCATGAGCAATCAGGCACGAATTGACTTCTGTGATAACCACATATTCTTCTCTCAGGGTAAAAAAAAGAAAAAGAAAAAGTGGTCCCATGTCTGAAAAGATGGATTGTAGCGCTTCATAGACAAAGACTTTTGACTGAACAATTCTTCGATGTGGGCTTCTTACAAAATGTTTGCCGTAAATGTTTATTGACCAGCCTTGCAACTGCCCTTAGACTTTTATTATAAAGGAGATTTTGAGTGAGCCGGTTTTCTTCGAAAACTCGTGGTAATTGCACACGGACCACAGATGGCGAAGAAAAGAGTTCTGATTAAACAAAAAGCAAACAAAAAAACTTGAGCACTCATTTAAGTCTTGCAATTAAGTCTGAATGAACCATTGTAGAATTCTCTCACACTCTCTCTCTTTTCAGGAAAAGTAAAGCCTGACACATGCTTCCTCCAACACCTGTAAAGCCTCCAAACCACACCTCCTACTCATAGAATGGTCTTTAAACACTCGGAAATAAAAAATGCGCTATCCGCCCTCGTCCACATACAAGCTCATAGATGCCCGTGATTGGCTAGTAGTCCTCTGCTTGACAGTAGAGAGACAGAATGTCTTCCCTTCCACTATTAAAGGTGCCTACATAATTTAAGAGGCATTGCATGACGGACAAAAATAGACTATGATGGGTGATGACTGACCGAAAACAAACGCACATAAGATATTGATTGTTGGTAACCACAGTGATTCACCTTATATCCAGTTCACTGGCTGAAGTCCCTTCGGTGGTCTTGGTGGTATCTTCCAATTAAATTTAGGTGGGGTGATTTGGAAAGAGTTTCCAAGACTGCAGGGTGGATGTGGGTCTGAAAGGCTTTGATGGCTTCCACAGGGCAATTCTCAAAGATGTAGTCTTGTGAATTGCCAGTCATGGCATCAAGGACAGCAAGGTGTTGACTGATTGGAATTTTTTGACTGTCTGACAGGTTCATGTGCTGATTCCCGGTTCAAGTTTAACCCATTACACTTCCCTTAGTCCCCCAGACTATTACCTTGGAATGAAGCCTACTGATTTTGGTTCGTTAAATGGTTCCACAACATTAAATATAACACTGCAAGTGACACACTGGCAGGCACTGGAGCAGTGGTGGTGGCTCTGGTTTACATTTGCATTACATTCATGGTATTTGGCAGATGCACTTATCCATTACAGTTATCATTTTCATACAACTGAGCAATTGAGGGGTAGGGGCCTTAGTCAAGGGCCCAACAGTAGTGGTACCGGAGATTGAACCCCTGACCTTCAGACCAGTATCCCATTGCCTTAACCACCAAGCCACCACTGGGTTACTGACCTGAAGGTTCATGCCCCAATACCATCAATACCATTCAAGTCGTGGGCTTGGCAAGGGAGTTTGCATGTTCTCTTCATGCTTGCACTCCTCCCACAGTACAACGATTTACACATCAGGTTAATAAGCTGTTTCAAATTTGCCCTTAGGAGTGAGTGTGTGGGTGTGTGTGTTGGCCCTATGATGACCTGGCTCCAGCCTCCGCGCAATCCTAGTGGGATTAAGCAGGTCGACAAATGAGTGAGTGAATAAGTGAGTTTTCGAACAGCATCGTAGGTGTTGGAGCCTTGTCAGGTTTTAAGGATAATCTCTGGTGTGCGCTTCATTGTTAACTCTTTAAGAATTCCCTTTATGGGACGGATTTTATTTTTATTGGCAACGTGGATGACTGCACTCTAAAAGTTTCCCTTGAGTGATGCATGTTTTAAAATTTGATTTACTCCTCAATAACACAATTATGCAAATTGATTTGAATTTGGTGGAGTTCCCATTTAAATTGCTAATTAAATTGCTGTTTTCTCTTCTTTGTGATTTCTTGGATAAAACCGCACAATCATGATGCAGTATGCATTTTTTTTTTTTTTTTACTTCAAGGTTTTCTATAATAGCAGCAGAAATTTGGAAAAAAAAAAAAAAAAAAAGGCTGACATTTACAGTTGTCAATTCAATCCAAGGCTGAGTCAGTTCACAGGTTAATTGTTTATTTTTCCTGCCTCGAGTAAAACAAGCGTGTTAGGAGGCATCTTCAGTAAAATGTCCAAAACACAAACGAGATGAGGAAGAAATGAATTAGCCAAGGAAAGTGAAGGGATCCCTGGGAAATCTGGAACTCATTCTTGAGCACAATACGCCCCCCAGCGACTAGAGAGAGAGAGGGAGAGAGAGAGAGAGAGAGAGAGAAGGAAGGGGAGAGAGGGAGAAGAGGGAGGGGAGGGGAAGTGAAAAGAAGGAGTGAAATAGAAAGAGAGCTGAAGCACTTACAATACGAGAGCCTAATATTGAAATATTTAACACATAGACGGAATTTCCAAATGGCTCCCTATTCTATGCTATGGAATAATAATGGTGTCTACATCCTGTATATTTCACTTCTGCACTATGTGTACAACGCCAAGTCATTTGTAATGCAGCTATTGATCAGGAAATGACCTGATTGAATCTGATTGGTCAGAGAGTGTTGACTCTCTCATAGTTTCTATCATAGTAGCTCTGACATCAGTTTGTGGGCAGTGCAAATCACGTTTATATTAATGCACTTATGTTATCGCTTGTCTGATCTATCTTGATCATGGACAGCTCAGTTATATACCAAGCTGCAGGGTTGTTGTTTTTTTTGAGTGAAATAAAAGGCAAGCCTTCCAAACTCTCCCGTTATACATGAACATACGTATAGTTTCATAATCAGATGGTTCTTATTTAGTTTTGACGCTGCAAATCTGCTAAAATTCGTATGATAATTTGCATTAGCCAGTTTGAAAAGGCTTCTGTTTCACTCTCATGAGCGTGCAAATTCGCGGAAATAGGACATGTATCCTGTTAATGGCAATAATAACAGTATACAGCTATTAAACTAACAAATCAAATATAAATTAGTGAACTTGGGTGGCACGGTGGTGTAGTGGTTAGCACATCTGCCTCACAGCAAGAAGGTCCTGCGTTCGATTCCAGGACTCGGGGCGTTCCTGTGTTGAGTTTGCATGTTCTCCCCGTGCTTGTGTGGGTTTCCTCCAGGTACTCCGGTTTCCTTGCACAGTCCAAAAACATGCACAGTAGGCTAACTGGCTGTTCCAAATCGCTCCTAGAGTGTGAGTATGAGTGTGAGTGTGAATGGTTGTGTGTGTTGGCCCTGCAATGGTCTAGCCAGCTTTCCAGGGTGTACCCCGCCTTCACTCAGAGTCGATATGTAAGTCCGATCTAATATATATGTAGATATAAGAAAGGCTCAATGGTTTGCACTGTGACTTCACAGTGAGACGGCTTTGGGTTTGAATCTAGGTCTAGGGCATATCTGTGTGTATTACCCATGCATTTATGGGTTTCCTCTGGGTAACCCGGTTTCCTCCAGTAGTCCAAAAACATGCAGATTAGATCAATTAACTACTCTAAATTGCCTATGAGTTTGAATGTGAGTGTAAATGCCTGGTAGTGTATGTGTTAGTCCTGGCAACCTGTTCAAGGTGTAACCTCACCTCTCATCTGAAGCCAAGGCTCCACTAGCTTCAGCTTCCTTAACAACCCTGATTAATAAACATAATAAATACATTCTTCCAGATGAGAAAACTAATGAAAAATTAATCTTTAAGAAGACCATCCACAGTGTTATGGCACATCATGTCTTTTTTTACACCATTTTATCCTTTATTAGGGTCACAGGAAGGCTGGGTGTAGTGGTTAGGATGCTGGGCTCATGATCGAGAGGTCGTGGGTCCAAATCCTGGTTAGACCGCCGCTGTGTAAAGACCCTTGGGCAGGGTCTCAACCACAAGTGTGCCTCTGTCCACACAGCAGTATATATGGGTACCAGTAAAAAATACTGGGAATGTAACCTGTGATGGACTAGCGTCCCATCCAGGAGGAGTTGAACTCCAAGGTTGCTTCATGCTACAGAAACCGGGAATAAGCTCCAGCCTGATGAGACTCTTGGCTCGGGTGTAAAAGCCAAACAGACTTTTTTTTTTTTGAAATGCTGGGGCCCATCCCAGCCGACTGTGGGCGAAAGCGGGGTACACCCTGACCAGCTCGCCAGAGTGTCACAGTGCCAACACACATACACACAATTGCCTAATGTGCACGTTTTTCCACATGGAAATGCCTTTGCGAGGCATGGGGCTCAATCCCAAGACCTTCTTGCTGTGAAGTGGACGTGTTAACCACTACACCATCATGCTGCCCCATCCACAGTGTGCAGAGAACACTTTTTCATGTTGTAACACTTTGGGGTTTTATTTTTTTCACATCCTAAAGGGGTTCTGCTTTGATCTAAGATCTAAGAACGTAGGTTAATCCTACATTACTGGGTTCTGCATAAAATCTTTAAAATGTTCCAGGGAGAGACCTTGTTGGAGGGATTGTTGATTCTTTCAGCTCTGTAAACAAATCCATATTCTCTGAGCTAGCACTACAAGTACAAAGCTTTGTTTTATTTGTCACATTTGTATGAATCAGATGAAGTGCTAATGTACTATTTTTTCATGCATTCACCTTCAGTAAGCGTGTAAGGAACCTATCCTGGGAACACTGGGTGTGAGGCTGGAATACTCCTTGGATGGGACACCAGTCTGTCACAGAGCAGCATAAATTCACACACTAATTCACACCTAATGGAAATCTAGCATTTCCCAGTGTTTTGGGGAAATAGGATGAAACCAGAGAAACCCACAGGGACACTTGGAGAACATGTAACAATAACCTGAGCCCCGAATTGAACCCAGAGACGATGGAGCACTGATGGCTATCAGTCCCGAAGACTGTATTAAACCGCAACATCAACATTGTTGAATAAAAGCAGTTCTAACAGTCATGCTATTGAATGGAAAGCTGCCCATGTGTTGGATATCAGTAGCTCAAACCATGCTGTGAAGTTTTTAAGTTACAGTAAGCAGCGTATCTGCTTATAATAAGTCTGGGATGACGTATTCCGCTGCTTTCAAAGAGCTGAAAGAGTGTCTTATTACTGATGCACTTTAACACATATCCATGATGAGTGATTCACCGGACTAAATTACAAAGATAGAGGAAGCATATATGATTTTCACTTGAGGAAATGGAAAAAATGACTTGAAATATCACCAAAATCTGTCTCTGTATATTTTATAAAGAATACTTATTATGTATGCTTGTTACAGTTGTTTTGATGTTTATAACTGATCAGTCATAACACTAAAAAAAGCTATAACATTAAAAGCACTGGGCTCCTGAGTGGCGCATCGACAAGGTGTGCGACTATCAACCTGGAGATCACCGGTTTGAATCTGGGTTGATGCTGCAGCCATCCATGACCGGTAGTCCATGGTAGCTAATTGGCTGAGCTCTCACAGGAGGGAGGGATGGCATACGCTCACTTCCCTGTCACTCACAGCGATCACCAGCCAATCATGGCCGTCTGTGAGCTCATTCATACGAGGGGGCGGATAGCACCTTCCATCCGAGTGTGTTAGGTCACCTCCATATATGCATGCACAGCAGTTTGCAAAGAGGTGGATGGCAGCATGGAGCATTTGGAGGCAGCCTAACACACTCAGAGGGAAAGTGCTATCCGCCCCCTAGTACGAATGAGCTCACAGACGGCCATGATTGGCTGGTGATCGCTGTGAGTGACAGGGAAGTGAGCGTACAACACTTGAACAGTAAGTTCTTGAAGTTGATGTGTTGGAAGCAGGAAGAAATGAGCAAACTTAAGAATCTGAGTAACTTTGACAACAATATGATGCTAAACGACTATATGGGTTTATTCATCTCCAAAACAAAGAGCAGGTTCTGTGGGGTGTTCCTGGTATGCAGTGGTAAGTACCTACCTAATTATTATTATTATTATTATTATTATTATTATTATTATTATTATTATTATAGGCGGTATTCTTAATCCACATACAACCATTTAAACTCACACCTAGGAGTGATTTGGAACAGCCAATTAGCCTACTTTGCATGCTTTTGGACTGAAGGAGGAAACCGGAGTACCCAGACGAAACCCATGCAACCACGGGGAGAACATGCAAACTCACAGAAATGCCTCAAGCCCGGGAATCGAACCTCTTCTTGCTGTGAGGTGAACGTGCTAACCACTGCACCACCAGAAATAATACTAATAATAATAATAATAATAATAATAATAATAATAATAATAATAATGGCCTGGAGCCAGGCCTGGGGGAGGGGCTCCAAGGCGAGCGCCTGGTGGTCGGGCTTCTGCCCATGGAGCCCGGCCGGGCTTAGCCTGAAAAGAAGAAATGGGTCCGCCCTCCCATGGATCCACCGCTTGTGGGAGTTGCTATAGGGGTCGGGTGCATTGTGAATTGGGTGGCAGCCGAAGGCATGGGTTCTGTCGGACCGATCCTCGGCTACTAACTCTGGCTTTAGGGACATGGAATGTCACCTCTCTGGTGGGGAAGGAGCCTGAGCTGGTGCACGAGGTTGAGAGATACTGACTAGATATTGTCGGACTCACCTCGACACACAGCTTGGGCTCTGGAACCACCCATCTTGAGAGGGGCTGGACCTTATTTCATTCTGGTGTTGCTCATGGGGAGAGGCGGCGAGCCGGTGTGGGCATCCTTGTTGCCCCCCGACTCAGTACGCACATGTTGGGGTTTGCCCCGGTTGACGAAAGGGTAGCTTCCCTCCACCTTCGGGTGGGGGGATGGGTCCTGACTGTTGTTTGTGCTTATGTAGCTAATGACAGTTCAGAGTACCCACCCTTTTTGGAGTCTCTAGGGGGTGTGTTTACAGCTTCCCCTGGGGACTCCCTCGTCATCCTGGGAGACTTTAACACCCATGTGGGCAGCGACAGTATGACCTGGAAGGTCGTGATTGGTAGGTACGGCCTCTCTGATCTGAACCCGAATGGTGTTTCGTTGTTGGACTTCTGTGCCCATCACGGGTTGTCCACCATGAACACCATGTTCGAACATAAGGGTGTCCATAAGGGCACTTGGCACCAGGACACCCTAGACCACAGTTTGATGATCGATTTTGTAATCGTGTCATCCGATTTGCAGCCGCATGTTCTGGACACTTGGGTGAAGAGAGGAGCGGAGCTGTCAACCGATCACCACCTGGTGGTGAGTTGGCTCCGATGGCAGGTGAGGCCGCCCTCCAGACCTGGCATGTCCAAGCGTGTAGTTAGGGTCTGCTGGGAACGTTTGGCGGAGTCTCCTGTCAGAAGGGCCTTTAACTCCTACCTCCGGCAGAGCTACAACCACATCCCAAAGGAAGCATGGGACATGGAGTCCGAATAGGCCATGTTTCGTGCACCCATTATTGAGGCGGCAGCCAATAGCTATGGCCGGAAGGTCATCGGTGCCTGTCGGGGGCGGTAACCCCCGAACCCGGTGGTGGACACCTGTGGTAAGGGGGGCCATCCAGCTGGAGAAGGAGGCCTATCAAGCCTTTTTGGCCTGTGGGACTCCCGAGGCAGCAGACAGGTACCGGCAGGTCAAACGTGCTGCAGCCCGGGCTGTCGCCGATGCAAAATCTCGGGTGTGGGAGGAGTTCGGTGAGGGCCTGGAAAGTG
>JBCNYH010000021.1:34627624-34652707 GCA_039654325.1 Tandanus tandanus
ATATTTGTATATAGAAGGGAACATGAACTGATATTTGAACCCTGTCCTTTCTTCACCCTTTCATCAGTGAACTGCTTTTTGGTTTAGTTTAACTATTTGCAGTGAAACCAAATCAGAGATTATTCAAAGTGAACCATAACTATTAATGCTACTTAAACTTCCCTTGTACACCAGTGAGTTAAATGCACCACGGATTGTTAAACTAGACTTACAGGCGTAGAGTGGTGTGTTTTGTGAACCATTTTCACTCCAGTGACTATATCTCGTTTCAAAAAGCCCACTGCATCCCAGTGTTCAAACGCTGGTCTTCCTGCTGGGAATGGTGCATGGACACACAGAGAAGTCATGGAGAGCCAATCAGATTGCAAACTTCAAAAACCTAAAGCTTGTGGCCAGAAAAACTTCTTAGGCTGAGATGTCAGAAGGATAGAGTTTGTGTTGAAATATTTTTACTGCACTGATCTCCACCACAGCCACACATAAACATGGATTCACTTCAAGACTTGCTTAGTCAGAGAGCATGCATTGAGAATAAGTCTTAATTACTATGACAGTGCCCCATTAATTCTCATTTCATTCACTATCCTCTGATGTTGCTGGCTTTGTTTTATCCCTGTTGATTATCTGTACAGTCAGCATTGGGCTATCGTGGCAGCTATGATTTTTCCTTCTAATTGGGTCAGTGTGCATCATGAGGCATGCTGCCTTCTACTTCAGTGGGCTGGATAGAGTATCATTGCTGTGCTAAAAGAGAAGCGGGGGGTGAGAGGGGAATGGGAATGGGTAATCGAACAGACAGGCAGGCAGACAGCCGTTGAGAATTGTTTCTCGTCTTGTAAGGTAGGGCCTTTTTTGGGGGTTTGACAGTCTCGCCTTTGGGTAGAGGGTGCCGTCTTGACATCAAAGGGATGGGGGGCAGATTAATAAATCCCTCACTGTCTCCTTCTCACACTTTTCCTCATCCCATTTTATTCCTTTTCACAGTGATGGCCTCTCTGGTGCAGCTGTTCATAGACACGCCTCATCTGGAAAACATTTAGAACTCTGACGACATCCGCACACACACTTTGGACATCACAGCACACTCCTTAGCCATGTACAGCGTGGAGGACCTTCTTATCTCTCATGGATACAAAATCGGCAGCAACAACAGTGTCCCTCCATCGCACTCGTCCTCGTCCCACGAACAGCGGCCACCGACGCGCAGTAACAGTCGGTGTGAAATCACAGACAAGCGGACAGGACATGGCGCAGTGAACGGCTACAAAACAGACTACGTTTACGGTGGTGGTGTGAGACGGACTTCGTCACGCGGTGGCCCCATTGACACAGAGATCAGGGACAAGAACCAGAGGACAGACGAGGACAATGCTAACCTAGTAGATGGACACTCGCCAAGAGACACCTTGACCAGCGAGGGCAGGTAAGTCTAAGTGTTTTACAACCTTATACTTTTATCTCGCACACATGTATGTACACTTGCTGACTCAAGGACATACAAAATCTCACCCCATTTATCACATTAGTCTTCATTTTCTTTCAGCTCAGGTTTAACTTAGCTGGGGTTGATGAGGCGTGTTATGTAATGGTGGCAGCTGTCAAGGACTTTTCCTTAGTGATAGGACAAGATACTGTCAGTGTGCTCTCTCTCTCTCTCTCTTTTTGCAGTGTGTTTCCTTATTTTTTCTCTTCATATTTCCTCTCTTCTATGTTTATATTTTAAATCATGCAAATATATTTATAGTGTCAGGTATTCACCAGCACTAAATAATTCTTTTGACTCCCTCTTTAATCCCCTCAGTACCACAAATAGGTCAATTCTGAAGTATGATGGTTTATTTCCTGCCACACAGGACCATTATGTTTTAAACAGCACTATAACGGAGCATCTCACTGATATCCCCTTGTACGTGTCCAGTGCAGATACATAAGGATATTATAAATCCCATGATTTCATTCCTTTATATATTATGTAACATCAACATTAATAAAATATTATGAACTCAAATGTGAACATTGCTTCGCTACTAATTATAGCACAGCTGTTTCATAGGTGGAGTCAGTGCTGTGCTCATCTGAGTGTTGGGGGAAAGCATTATTTGTGAAACCATTTCATTATTTATGTATTTACATTTTTTTTGTTAATTTTTTGTTTCGTTTTGTTTTGGTGGGGGGCATCAGCACAAGTTAATTCAGTGTACAGATACAGGTAATCAATAAGAGATTGCTCAACTCACCTCACACCATAGACATAATAATAGTAATAATAATAATATTTATAGAAAATAAAAACAATTGTATAAGGCCACTGCAATGGTCTGGCGAGCTGTTCAGGGTGTACCCCGCCTTTGCCCAGTGTTGGCTGAGATAGGCTCCAGCCTCCTTGCAACCCAAATAGGATTAAGCGGTTCAGCAAATGAGTGAGAGAGTGAGTATGAGTATAAATTATATCTTGCACGCTACATGTCTATAGCTATAAGCTGTAGTGAGGGAACATCTATGGAACCTAATTCACTACATCTTTTTGTTTGTTTGTGTGTGTGTGTGTGTGTGTGTGTGTGTGTGTGTGTGTGTGTGTGTGTGTGTGTGTGTGTGTGTGGTGCAGATTCCATGATGCCCACAGAGAAATGCGCACTCAATCAAGGCCAGAGCCTGATGTGTCTTACTGGCGGAGACGGGGTCAAGACTTCAACACGCTCCTGGACTATGTGGACATCAGGGATCTACAGGGAAAGCAATTAGGTGGACAACATAAAGCAGAGGGCATGCGAAGAAGACCAGAGTCAGCATTAACCACTGAAGAGCATCGTCGAGAGAGACAACGCAGGGCAGACAGTGCACGCGCCAGAGAGCGTGAACTGGCCCTCTACCAGTGGAAAATGGCAGCAGAGAGAAAGTACCAGAGCCTAGGAACAGAGGAGTGGCGTCCAGCTGTAGGAATAGGTCGACATATGTCTGAAGGTGAAGCTGAAAGATGGGCACAGGAGCAGAGACGGCCTCGAACAGCAGAGGGTGCTGTTCCTCCAAGAACCAAAGCCAAATCCCAATCCCTACCCAGAATGGCCATGCCCTCAGACAGCATCCAGTACTTAAGCATGTCACCCTCTGGCCAAGATCCATGTGGAAGCTATCGAATAAACGGGCACCAGTCCCGGGTACCTCAAGGTCGCAATCTCAGTGAAGGGGAAAGTAGAGAGCGACTGACTGACAGTAGCTGCTCAGGTGTACAGTCTGCACCTCCATCAAAGCCCCGTTTTAGCCGACCTCTTAGACCCCCATCATATGAGGTTCACCAGCAAATGCGTGGAAGTTCAGAGATGCTCTCTGGTGATTTTTTGCCTCACCCCAGAGACAGAACTCCACTGCCTTTTTCCAGACAGGATTACTTTGCACAGGAACTTGGAGGGTCTGGCATGGAACCTCCAGGGTACATCCCTCCACCATCATACAGGAGGCAACCTGTCATCAGGGGAGGACACAGGGCTTATGCAAATTCCTTGGGGAACTACCAGTACAGGGGAGACTCATACATGCAAGGGCCTGCCATGGCCGAGGTACAGGAATGGTTCTTGAGACAGACAGGAATAGCTTGGCCTGACAATTACAGGGATGGGAGAAGGAGTATGCCCTGTAGAAGACAGGCATACCCTGGTTATGGAGAGGAGCACATAGGGAATGTGCAGTACATACCCTTTGATGACCCACGAGTCAGACATATCTCAGGAGGGAGAATGGATGGAAACTCACTGACTGATGCTGACAAAATCAGGAATATCAGAAAAGACATCCCTGTCAGCTCCACATCTGAGAAATCTCCTGATGACAGTGCCTTTCTGCTCTCAGGAAAACCATTCAGCAGCACAGAAGCAGGTATCAGCAATATCATTGAATGTGTTAATGAAGCAGCCATGCGTAAGGAGGTTTCAGCAGAGGTGATCAACTCAAAATCAACAAATGATGAAAACTCTAACGGATATCCATTCAACCCTGACTATCCAAATGCCTTCCAAGCAGCATCATCTCAACAGAAACCCAGCACAGACCAACGATTTTGTGAGACAGTAACGCAGGTAAAGACATTTGAGGCACAAACAGCAGCTGAAAATAAGAAAAACAAGAAGAAAATTAAAGAGACTATGTTCTGCTTAGTGTCAGTTCCAATAAACATGGTAGCCAATAAGGAAGCTACTGATCCAAATAACAATGAAAAAGTATCAAACTTAGTGGTCGTACCTACACAAAATTCAGTGACCCAGCTTTGTAGCGAAAACATGCCAAAGATTGCAAATAGCAATGAGCAATTCATACAAGCCAGCAGCTCCTTAAACTTAAAAAGGTCTAAAAGAGCTCCACTTCAGAAAGACATCATAGATGTTTGGTCTCTCCAGGCAAGTGCAGACAAAGAATTGTGCTATGCAGGATGCTGGCCAGGAGATCAATATAAAAACCAAGAGACCCAGACTGGTTCTCTTGAGGGTCCGAGAAACACATACACACCAAATCCTCAAACCCAGGTCACATATGACCCTCCATCATCCACAGACAGTGGGCTAGGCACTGAATGCAGTGTCAACTACAAGTATCCCATAAAAGTCCAAAAGAATCTCAACCTTTCCAGCAACAGTGCGTTTTCTCGAACAAAAACAGCCAGCAGCTCAAGCATAAAAAGCCCAGGTCAAGTCGTAATGGTGCCGACACCACTATCTCCTGAACACCAGCCCCCACTGAGAAAGAGTGTGGCCAAACCTCAAGCACTAAATGGCCAAGAGGCGTTTGGCCAGTTTTTGTTAAAACCTGTGAACAGGCGACCGTGGGATGCCATTGGGGAACTTGAGTCTTTTAACAAGGAGCTGCAAGATCAAAATGCCAAACAACAAACCACTGATCAGGATATAGAGGACCTGGATGAGGCATTGAGAAACATTTTAGAGGTAGACAACATACGCACTGAGGTCATTAGACCTGAGTTGGCTACGCATAGGGTCAAACAGCAAGATATAGAAAGAAGTAGTGAACAACAGCTAAAGAATGACTACATAGATTCCAGGTCAGATTTTGAGCACAGGGATGTGACTCAAACTGGTAATGATTTCAGGGACGGAAATGCCTTCTCTACACCAATGGAGAGGTTTGTATACCCTGACCTACCACCAAGACAAGAGATAGATAGTGGGGGTGTCAGTTATGAGCTCTTCAGTATGATGCAGGATGACCCAGGGGTGAACAGGTTGGATATTCCAGTGCCAGAGGAATCATTACTGAAGGATGTTGGGCTTAGAGTGTACACAGCGATCCCAGACTCAGTGAGACCAGGATCACCTGTAGGTTCAAGCCCTGAGTCTCCAATGCTGACTAGTCCCTCTGACAACTCGGAAACATGCGAGGGTTTACAAATCACATCCTCAGACAGTGGAGGAGATCAAAATACAAACAGCCCTGAGTTTAACGCTAATCATAAGTGTTTTAACAGCAATATAAGCTTTGCTACTAAACCTGACCATAAGAACTGCAAAGTTATCAGTGGTGCAGAAAGGTCACCTCACATTCATGGTGTCAGAAATCAGCATTTCGCGTTTATGGCCCACTATGATGTTACTGAATGTGATGAGCCGTATCTGAGCAATGAAAAAACAATAGCAGATGAACATCTGGAGGCTCTTTTGAGTCAGGAGAAAGCCAATAGTATGCCAACGGAAGATCTTAGCAATTTGTACCAAATTCAGTGTGCCAAAGGAATTCCTGTGCACGAGTCTATTGAACAGAGGGCAGCTAGGATCCTGGGCATTTCTGTACCAGTTGAAGCCTTGGTTGTTAAGCAAGATGGTTGCCAACAGCATCAGGAAAATGATGGCAAACAGAGTGAGGAAAGGACTGAAATTGTTATGAACACCATGAAATTAAGGCCAAATGAAGAAACACAGCATGTGAGAAGAAAGTGTGAGCAAGTGCTAGAGATGTCAGTCCACACCCATGGACTGATGGAGAGGGATGATGATGCCACTGGGGCAGACTGTGCCTCTGTAAGAGAGAAGTCCAGTAAGGAGAGTTATACTAGTGCTTTAGTGCTAGATTTAGCCGAGTTTCCACGCAATAACTTGCGTTTATCACTGCCAGTGACTGAAGATGAGGATCTGACTTTAAGTGTGTGTGGAGGTGAGAAAAAGGTTACACCTGCTGCAGACATGTCTGAAGGCCAACCGGACAAGTCCATCGTATATCAGCCTTCTTCTGTGTGCAGAAATGAAGAAACGTCTGCAGAGCACATTAATCCTGTCGTAGAGGATGAGTCAATGTCATGCGTCAGTGGTTTCAAAGAGGAGATCCAGAAAGGGAGGGGAGAAGAGGAAATAGGAACAGAAAGAACCGAAAATAGAGTTCAAGAGGACAACGTAGTAGAAGGAGAAGAGGAGCAATTTGCGATGAATGAAATGAGAGTAGATGAGTGGCAAGCTGCTTTGGAGAAAGAGATGGACGAGGATGTTGATAAAAAGAGGCATGAGGAGGAGGTGACAAAAGAAGAAATAGTGGAAAGTACAATAGAGTCACCACAGTCTACGGCTGGCCCATTCCCTCAGTCCCGTGGTGGAACAGTGGTCAAAAGAGAAATCACACTCCCCGACTCCTTTAATATGACCACTGATTCAGAATCACTGGAGGATGAAGACATTCAGTTTGTTTCAGGTGAGTTTATTTTGCACAGCGATAAATTATAAAAGACTAACCCTAAACATTGTGGTTAGAAAGCATGATAATACTGATTTTAATATCGAAAGATTAATATTATATACAGAAAATGGATTTAATCATATACTGAGGGCATTTTAAAATATTATTATTAGTCACGATTAATTAATTCCGATCCACCCAGTCTATTGGTCCGGAAACAGATTTATCAATTTAACCCAGGTGTTCATTAAATGACTCCGAGACTGAAACTGCCACCCGCTGCACCACTGTGCTGCCCTGCTTCAAAACTCTCAAGTGTAAATCAAGGTATATTACAAATTTGATGGAACAGTTGAGCTTTATTACTCATCATTACGCCGGCACGGTGACATAGTGCTCAGCACGTCCACCTCACAGTACATAGTTCCTGGGTTCGAGCCCCGTGCCCGCCGAGGCTGGTTCAGTGTGGAGTTTGCATGTTGCAGGGATTTTCTCCAGGTACTCCATTATTCTCCCACAGTTCAAAGACCTGCACATTAGGTTAATTGGGTATTCCAAATTGCCCCTAGGTGTAAATGTAAGTATGAATGTTTGATTGTGTTGGCCCTGCAATGCTCTGGCGAGCTGTTCAGGGTGTACCCCGCCTTCACTCAACGTCGGCTAAGATAGGCTTCAGCCTCCAGTTCAGTTCAGCAAGTGGCTGAATCAGTGAAATTGGGCTTAAATAATAATATGAGAGTATATTAAGTAATTTAACGCAGGCATTCATAAACGAATCAGAGACTGAAACTGTGAGGTGGCAATACCGCCACCCGCTACACCAAGGTGCTGCCCTGCTTCAAAACTCAGTCACTTATTTGCCGAACCACTTAATCCTTCTTTTAGGGTTGTGGGCAAGCTAGAGATTATCTTTGGTGGACTGGACGAAGGCAGGCTACATCTGAAGGCCGGCTTCACCAAACCATTGCAGGGTAACACACACACACACACACAGACATTCATACACACATCCACACCTAGGAGCAATTTGGAACAGCCTTATGTGCATGTTTTGGACTATCGTAAGAAGCTGGAGTACCCGGAGGAAACCCACACAAGCATGGGAGCATGCAACATGCAAACTCCACACAGAAAGCCCCGAGCCTGGGACTCAAACCCTGGACCTTTTTGCTGTGAGGTGGTTTATGGAACGTTTGAGCTTTATTCAGCTACTGGGTAGAATATCAATGGAGTGTTCCCCATCTGAAGATTACAAATAGGCAGTGCAACGTAATTGGCCATGCCGTCTGGCAGGGATGGATGACAATTTTCTGTCCTGCCAATTAGAAAGAAATTAGAAAATCGGGGATGGCTCTGAGTTTATGCAGAATACTTCTTCACTATACATTAGTGCTTTCTTTCAAACATAATCTGTAGTGTAAAGGCAATCAGATACAGTAGTAGTAGTATGAGCTTCTAAATAAAATTGGTTGTTTGTTTGTTTTTAACTAGTATACATGACACATTTGTGCACTTCGGATCCAAACTGAATATTAAAGATGAAAAAAAATAAAAATAACAGTTGTAGCACTAAGTGTGGTTCACCACAAGAGGGAGGTATTGTCCAGATGATTTCACTCACAACAGCGTTTCCAGTTCTGCACAGTGAATTATATTTCCCAATAACACATTACGAAACTCATCAGCTCCATTAGTTTTAAACAGGAAGAGCATTGTCAGACAGTGTGGCACCAGCACTAGAATTTGGAAACGTTCCCTTATGCGCAAAAATAAAACCAAATAAAGGTCAAGTATTACTGAATTATTTTCAGCTCGTGCAGCACGGTGGCATAGTGGTTAGCACATCCGCCTTTCAGCAAAGAGGTCCTGGGTTCAGCAACAATGTTTCTGTGTGGAGTTTACATATTTTCCCCACACTTGTCTGGGTTTCCTCCCACAGTCCAAAGACGTGCACATTAGGCTAAATGAATGTTCCAAATTGCCCCTAGGTGTGGATGTGAGTGTGAATGGTTGTGTGAGTGTCGGCCCTGTGATGGACTGGCGAGCTGTTCAGGGTGAACCCCGCCTTCACCCAGAGTCAGCTGTAATAGGCTTCAGCCTCCAATTGACCTCAGTAGGATTAAGCCAGAGATGTCACTGAGGGCCACATCACTAAATTTCAAGGTGATCGAGGGTCGAATAATCACTGAACATCTATTTTCTAATACGGCAACCAAGAAATCTTCATGGCAAAATGATTAGTTTAGGCATTTGTCTTCTGTTGCTTTCATTCATTCATTCATTCATTTTCTGAACTGCTTAATCTTAATTAGGGTCGTGGGGAGGCTGGCGCCCATCTCAGCTGACTCTGGGCCGGGCAAAGTACACCCTGGACAGCTCGTCAGGCCATCGCAGGGCAGAAATACTCTGACAGTAATGCAGCCTACTCTTTTCAAATGACAGCAATGGTTCTTTTACATGCCTCTCACCACAGACAGTGAGAGACATGGCTGGAATTGATTCCCAATTAGCTTCACTGGGGGACAGCAGTGACAACTCGGTGATTGTGGGTCCTGAACCCCCGACCTTCGAATCAGTAATCCAGCACCCTACCACCGGGCCACCACTGCCTCCCTCTTTTCCTTTATCACTTGCATTTTCTGACAACGCTTAACAGCGACAATCTAGCATGCGATCTTTCTTGAGTCATGAATGACTAGATGTTTACTTGAAATAGGCTGCTGCCACCTGGTGGAAGGATGATGAATTAGGTTTCATAGTAATGATTGACGCAAAGAATGTACGATAATCATATTCTTTGAAAGTTCATGCGGGCCACATAAAAGGAGCTGGCAGGCCGGATTTGTCCCGCGGGCCTTGAGGTTCACACCTCTGAATTAAGCGGTTCGGAGAATTATTTAAATGTTTTCAGCTTTAGTTTATAGTAAAAGTTTTATTTTAATTAATGTGTTTCTCCTTTCGTTCCTCAGACTCTTATGATCCCAGTCGGGTTGAAAGGGTGTAATCTTGGACATTGGAACAGCATGTCAGACTGCCCACACTGTCCTGTCCTGTCACTGTGACCTGGCTGGGAAATCAGTCGAACCTTTCACTTTCCTTTTTAACTTCTTTTGTCGTTGTCGTTGTTGTTGTTGTTGTTCTAAACAATAACTGACAGCACACTTTCTTCTTGTTATGCATCTTTTTTTACAACATATTTTTTTAATGAAATTAGAAGGATTCTGTTCATACAAAGTTGTTGAGAAGAATATAACCTGGACGTGATTATGTATTACATTTAAAGGCTGTAAATAGTTTTATCTACACCAGCATATCTTTGTTTGGCTGAACTTCACCAAAAGAAGTTTATAGAGCAACTAAAATAAAATATACAACATGCCAGCTTGGACTTCTCGTCTCCTGCAATATAACCAGTGACAGAGAAGTCAGTGCTTAAATCTGTTATCAGAAGCAATGTCACGTATAAACTGAAACAAGGTTTGATTACAAGTCTTCCATTGTTTAAAAACATCATTATTTAATCTGTCTTATCCTTTATCACCTTGCAGCAAATGGACTCGCTAACATGGAGCACAACTGAATGTTGGATTTTGACAGACAAGATATTCCTAACAGTGTGTCCATGTAGCTGTCATGTTAACTTTTTTAAACATGTCAGTTTCAGTTTACTTTTCTTTTTAAAATCATATAAAAATCATAAGCTTGTAATTATTAATAACCAGCAGGAAACATTGTCATGTCAGAGATGCAAAAACTTAACACGTGTATTTATTTTTCTTTAGCAATCGATCCTCAGACTGTACAAAGGAAAACGCAGCGTTATAAAATTACTTGATATTTAATAGTGCAATTCTGTTTGCTTGATTACAATCACTTTGCAAATGTCACATGTGAGCGTGTGTAATTTCCTGCAGAGTCTGTGCAGTAAATCAGCTTTCAGATGATGGTGTGCCTTCGGACGCAGAAATGTCAAAATGTATTGTGTGTTGTTTGTTTATTTCATGTGTCACTACATCTTGCTTGACAAGTTAGAATATTGTTGTTATTGATGACAGTCTTGCATGCTCAGTGTAAATTCCACCTGAAGGTCTCCCATTAAAGCAGCTTCAGTATGAGTAACTCATTAAGACTGTTTAATGTTATATGTGAGGAACAGCTACATGAGAACTTCACTATAATACAACTCACTGTCATTAATATTAAGGAGAAAAGAGTCATACGTACATTTAACAGTAAGTGAGCAATGTCATCGGTGTTTAGGTTTAGAAAATAAACTACTATAGTGATGCTCAAGTATATTTCTTTTAATAATCCTTTTTATTTTCATACAAAAACAGTGTATGTATGTATGTATGTATGTATGTATGTATCTGTTCATGTGTAAGTCACTGTTGCTGTGTGTTGAATTATTCAGTGTCAGCATGAGATAAGCAGTGTATCATGGGTAAAACTGAGGTTTAGGGTTTTGCATATTATTGCATTTGGTACTATATAATAATAATTAAAAAACAATCATTATATTTCAAAATGCATATTTGTATCTTCCAAAAGAAAGCATTGGTATTTAAAATAAAACATTATTTTTTCGAACATTTTAAAGAAGGAAAGTGTTTATTATATAGGCACGTATTCAAAGCAACTGGTTTTAAACAGTGTTGGGAAAGTGCTTTCTTTGTACATTACAACAAAATATGAATTAATAAACTGTTTGCATGGAACACCCTTGTTTTGAATTGTGCTGTTGTACAGAATCCTAAATAATTACTCACTCACTCACTTACTGACCTAATCTTTTTATTAGGGTCGTGGGGAGGCTGAGCCTATTACAGCCGACACGGGACTAAGGCAGGGTACACCTTGAACAGCTCGCCAGACCATCGCTTAGTAATTATAAGATCCTAATGGTATGGTTGAATATTTATTATTATTTGTTTGGATGTGAATTACATGTAAGTTGCTCAGTTAACTGTTGCATTACAATGTACATAATTTCACTGGAAGGCTGATTAATTACTAATTATTTCCTTAAAGGCGAGGTGGATGCCAATGAATTGTCTCTGAGACGGAACTTTAAGGGGACTCTTGAATTCAACAGGGGGCCGGTGGTGTAGTGGTTCGGGTGCTGGGCTCATGACCGAGAGGTTGTGGGTTCGACGCCCTGTTAGACCCCCACTCTGCTAAGACCCCTGGGTAAGGTCTTATCTGCAAGTATGCCTCTGTCCACCCAACAGTATAAATGGTAAAGTATCTGTACCAGTTATATATACTGGGAAGGTAACCTGCAATGGACTAGCGTCCCATCCAAGAGTAGTTGAAGTCCAAGTCGCTCCTCGGTAAAGAAATCAGGGATAAGCTCTGGGCTGAGGAGCCAGTATGCTCAGGTGTGAAAGCCCAACAAACTCTACCTAACTATTGAATTTACTGACATTCACGATACTAATAGCTGTTTATACTACACAGAACATACTACATGAGACCATAAAAAGCAATAGAAATCAAGATTTTTGGGTTGCACAGTGACATAGAGGTAGTCTGGTTTCCTCCCACAGTTCAAAGACATGTACATTAGGCTAATTGACTTTTTCCAAATTGGTCCTAGGTTTGCCTAGGTAAGTGTGAATGGTTGTGTTTAGGCCCGGTGATTGGCTGTTGAGTTGTTCATGGTGTAGCTCGCTTTTGCTTCGAGTTGGCTGAGATAGGCTCCAGCGTCCCCGCTACCCTAATAGGATTAAGCACTTCGGAAAATGAATAAATGATTCCTGGGACATCCGTTGATTCTCAAACCAGCAGGAAAAAATGTATGATGGTGGGGGAATGAGCAGCGCCTTCCCTTTCTCCACCATCATGGCTGAAGTGCCCTTGAGCAAGGCACCTAATCACCAACTGCTCTCCGAACACTGCAGTGTGTGGCAGCCCGCTGCTCCAAGTGTGTATGCTCTCTTTGGATGGGTTAAATAAGCCAAATTTCCCTTGCGGGATTAATGTAGTCAAATTTGATTTAGATACTAAGTACAAGTAAGTTGCTCACTGACTCGTTGCATTTTTTTTTAAACGCAGTGATGGGGGCAGCACAATGACGTAGTGGATAGCATGTCTGTCTCACAGCAAGAAGGTCCTGGGTTCAAGTCCCAAGCTCAGTATGGGTGTTTCTGCGTGGAGTTTGCATGTTCTCGCTATGCTTACATGGGTTTCCTCAGGGTACTCGGGTTTCCTTCCACAGCTCAAAAACATGCACGCAGAGCTGATCTAAATTGCCCCTAGGTGTGAGTGTGAGTGTGAATGGTTGTGTTGTGGACCTGCGATCTGGTTTAGCAAATAAGTGAATGAATGAATAGGCAGTAATTTCCTTGTAAGATGTTCTAATAAAAAAGAATCAGCGATATCATTCAGTAGCTCTGCCAATAAAAAAATCATATTGCAAGAGATTGTTTATTTTCCGGCAATATTTTAAAATAACAGCAGAAAAAGCAAAATGTCCGTCATTGCTGAGCAGCTTATCCATGTGAAGAGAGAAAATTTGAGTGCAGGGACAACAGGATCTAGTCTACCATTTCACTTACTCAGTAAATCGGATATCTGTTGTCTGCATGAACACTCTTGCTCTTGCACGATTGAGGGTTGTGTTATCCTCTGTGTGTAGAGCCCTAGGAATCAGAGGATCATTCAAATAATCAAATTAACCAGGATATCTCTGCAATGTGACCCAGTGCCTGTTCAGCTCGGGAAGCTATTTGGGCTAATCCTAATTCATTTTAAGGGCCCTCAGGGCACAGCTCTTCCAGTTTGCACTCTGGGGATTGTGAGGAATTAGAAGGGGAAAGTGGGTAAGAAATTCTACTGCTACTGAATGAAGCTACAGAGAACCTGCAAAAGTTGTTTCCATCCCTATATTCCTTCATAATAAACTCAGCATGCAGTAGGGTCTATGTATGGTCCGATAGCCTGTTTGTCTGACAGCTCTACTTTTATAAGATGAGCATCTTGCTTAAATCAGTTGGGCACCCTACTCAGTTCAGTTGAGTTAGTGTTAGGGTTATAGTTTGGGCTGTCGGACCAATGGGCTGTAAGTGTCGGACCAATGGGCTGTCAGAATATAGGGCTGTAATCACTGTAAGTCACAGTCACCTATTTAAGAGTGAGTTTAGATTAGGCCTACTGGTTTATAGCTGTAATTTCAGTCCTTCGTTATGTGTCCCTCTGTAATTCTTACTCTCATTGAATGCTATTTTATTACAAAAGGTCAGCTGCTAAGATTAATTACAGCAAGCAGTTTAAATTGTTGATTAAATCTGATTGTGTGTGTGTGTGTGTGTGTGTGTGTGTGTGTGTGTGTGTGTGTGTGTGTGTGTGTGTGATGTTCATATAAAAGGTTATGCTGCAAAATTCCCCCTTCTCTCCGAAAGCCAGACCCAGTGCCCTTTCTGAAACACGTAGCCAGGCAATGAGACTACAGCTCAGTGTCATGGGCCTATTCTACTTAGAGTGACAGAGAAAAGGCCCTCTTCGTGTCTGTGTTCTCTCCTAGACCAGGGCTAATGTCTTTTATATGGCAACCTTTTCTGTCTTTCCAAGAAGTCTTAAGGCTCTCACTCAGATCTTGGCCCACGAAAGAAGACAAACTGCCTTTTTCCAGATTAAGATAAAAGCTCAGCAGAGTTACATGGCTCTTTGACTTGCTTGTACTGCACACTGGCAAACTGTAAGGCAGATGACATGGTCGAATTACAATGTAAGGACACAAAATATACAAATTAAAAACAAATTAACAATAGCCTCACCTCATTTTCATTTCATTTTCTGAACCACTTTATTCTTTATCAGGGTCGTGGGGAGGATGGAGCCCATCCCATCACTCTGGATGGAGGCGTGGTACACCCTGAACAGCTCGCCAGACCACACACACACAGCACAGTCACAGTCACATGTAGGGGCAATTTGGAACAGCCATTTAGCCTAATGTGCATGTTTTTGGACTGTGGGAAGAAACCAGAGCACCTTGAGGAAACCCATGCAACCATGGGGAGAGCATGCAAACTCCACACAGAAACGCAGGATTCAAACCCAGAACCTTCTTGTTGTGAGACAGAAGTGCTAACCATTATGGCATCATACCCCATAACCCGGGGTTCAAGTTTCAACTTTTTGCTGTTGAACAAAGAATAAGGGGGCCAATCACACACATATCATCAATCATTCAATCAATCACACATACACAACATCAATCATAGTTTATTCAGTAGTCTGTCTATCTATACTATAATTGTAGTGTGCTTTATTAATAATTGCAGTAGTATGTAGAAAAAAGTACTACACAATACAGTTACCCTAAACAGTTTTCCGCTATACTGTAAATGTTCACTCAGCAACTTTTTAAGCATGGAGTCGTTTATAATTCCAAACACCTGAAAAAGCCCCTATACGCTACAACAGCCTTACACATTTCATCATACTCATCTATTCATGATAAGCTGTGTAAACTAATGTCAGCTTCATCTCAGCAAGCATCTGTTACTGATTTCCTTAAGTTTTATGTGTGAATGTTACATTCCTGATCTCTCGTGCTAAGAGAAACTTAAGAGCAGCAGCTGATGTTCCTCCTACCACAGTGTGGGGAAATCTCTCAATACAAATCAAATGGAGTGAAATGTACTGTATTAGACAGAGTTCAGTAAACAATGAAATATTCCTTTAACTGTTCAGATGAAATGGTTTGATGAACTGTATGTGCTGCTGCCTGGCGGGATGCTAGTGCTTACAGCTGTTGCTTCCTGTCACCCTCAACATCCTGAAACTTTACTTCTGATTGAAGATTTCCACTGGAGTAGATGGTTCTACATGGATACCCTACCAATTTTAGTTTTCCAATTTATGTTCAAACCTCACCTTTTCCTTAGTGAATGTGACCTGGATGCTGTACCTAAAGGTGAGCTCACACAATACTGATCCTGATCCTGATTTGAGCCAATCATATGTGAATTCGAGTCTGAGCTCACCCGATGTTATTACGATCTTTCCCAAACCGTTACTCCGATTTATACCGATGTTCTCCTGATGTTGCCCTCATTTTTTCCTAATTTTATATGAAAGGTACCCTGATCACTGCTGATGTGTACTGATGTTACTCCAATTTTTCCCTATGTTTTCCGGATGCTCTCCAAACACAAAAAAACACCAAATTGTTCGACACTCCCAAAATATTTCTCTCTTCCCCAAAGTTTTCCCCGAAATTCTACAATGTCCTCCGATGTTCTCTGATGTATACCGATGTTTTCCGACCTGTTCTGATGTTCTCCGATTTTCTCCAGTGTAACACTGGAATACGAGGGGATGAGAACCAGAGTGGTCTAACCAATAGAAAGCTGTTTTTGAGGAAATGACATGACACAAATGACAGGAAAGTTTTTTGCAATATAAAAAAATCAGGGTTTAATGCTCACAATATGATTCAGGGTCACAAGGAAGATGAAGAGATCATTCTGGCACACATAGACCTTATTCACATCTGTCAAAATATGACCTTGCCTCAATTTTCAGTTTTTGTGGGTTAGACCACTGTGGCTCTCCGCCTTTCATGTGATCGGGGCAAAACGGGGTCATGATGGGTATCGTGTGAGCCCACCTTTACAGCTCTTGTTTTAATCATAAACATTGTGCTATGCACAGGACTCGAATTCACACAGTAAGCTCAAACTGAACATCCCTTTAACACATTTATCTACTAGTTTCTACTACTACTTATGATTATTATATATATATAAGCATATATACCTGTATACTCTAATGACCTGTAATCCAACATTACAGTGGAAAGAATGGGTCCCTTTTGGCTCTGGTTCCTCTCAGGTTTTTCTTTTTCATGTTGTTTTATGAAGATTTTCTTGTGGCTGTTGTCTCTGACTTGCTCATTAAGGATTTTAATTCTATATCTATTTTGCAAAGCAGCTTTTTGATTATTGTGTAGAAATAGACAGATGGGAATCTGTAGGAGGTTAATAAACATTATCTACTTTGGGGGTTCATCTCGGATAAAAAGCAGTACAAATTCTCAGTGGAAACTGTGTAATCACGCTGAAACTTGCAGCATTTAGTGCTGTGTTCATTAAAACGGCCATTTGCTCACTGTGATATTTGCAAGCAGACAAGCAAGTGGAAATAAAGCTGGAAAGTAACATATATATATATTCACGTCATTTTAGTAAAAATATTCATTTATGTTTTTCTTGAAAGTAGATATGTTGAAGTATACTGCTGGCAGAAAATGTTACTTTTCTATCGGGAAGGGTTCCCTTGGAGTCTGGTTTCCTTCAGGATCTTTCCTGGGCTTATGTATACATCAACTTCATCAGCATCAGGCTGACGGTAATACACACCATACCCATAGAACACTATTCTATATATTATCTTTGCATTTTTGTACCTTTTTTAGTTTTGAGACTAACTCACAGTGTCCGACTCACAGTGAAAAGGTCCTGGGTTCAAGTCCCGGGATCAGGTGTTTCTGTGTGTAGTTTGCATGTTCACCCTGTGCTTGCATGGGTTTCCTCACACAGTCGAAATACATGCACATTAGGCTGATCGGCTGTTCCAAATTGCTGCAGGTGTGAGTATGAATGGTTGTGTGTGTGTTGGCCCTGCGATGGTCTATATTAAACATGTGAGCTGTTTGGGGTGTACCTTCACCCAGTGTTTAATGAGATAGTCTCCAGCCTCCCCGCGACCCTTGTAGGATTATGCGGTTCAGCAAATGAGTGATGAGTGAGTGAGATAATGTTGGATGATTTGCCATATATGACGTAGTTTTGGTAAAAACTACCGTTTTGTTCACAGCTACCTTTTTATGAGTTGTTTATTTTCTTTGAATAAATAGATTTCTCTCATATTTTCAGTGTGAGAGTTAACTACAAAAATATTTTATTATTAACCAAAAAAATATTCCTAACCGTTTTCACCCATCTTTACCGAGGGTGCCAGTAATTCTAGATTTAACCGTGTATCCATGATTTAGTGAATACATAATTGAACTCCACAGCTGAACTACTGGAGCTACTTGATTTTGAGCTCCTTATGGGTTAGCCCATACACCTCATGTGGGGCCAGAGAGATCTTACTCTGACGAACACCGGCATTGGGAACCTGATCATTAAAAAGTCAGTCAACGTTTGGCAATTTTGACAGCTTCTCCATGTTTTGAAAGTCATGCAAGGTTTTGGCTTTGAGCTCTTTGGATATGTGTAGCATGATTAATGATAATTAAAAATAACTAAACTCCAGTACTAACTCTGTTTGATATTAATTCTGTGCGATGACATTACATGTCTCTCCTGAAGGTCATAGGTGATGAGAAGATGCATGGTATATGTCTACTGAGAGTCTCGCAAGATGAATGATGATGGAAAGGCTTAATTGCAAAGTGGTTAACGACGATGAAATGTAAACTAAGTGTAAATTCTTTATTTTAAACAGCTGCGCTTCAGACGTGAAGATTTTTTGACATTTGCTCGTTTGAAGCTTTGTTTCCTTCAGCAGCATGCTGTAATTTTGGTGGTATGGACATAAGGACTTTCAAGCGGGGTTTGGATAATGACAGATGGGCCTCTATTCTCAAATCCTCACTTGCATTTATTCATTTGCCAAACTGCTTAATCCTACTAGGGTCGTGGGGAGTCTATCTCAGCCAACTCTGGGCGAAGGTGGGGTACACCTCAACAGCTCGCCATCCATCCCAAGGCCAGAACACACACACCCATTTACACTCACACTCACACCAAGGGGCAGTTAGCTAATTGCCTTTTGTGAATGTCTTTGGACTGTGGGAGGAAACCAGAGTACCTGGATGAAACCCACATAAGCATGGGAAGAACTTGCAAACTCTACATAACAATACCCTCGCTGAGCCCTTGCTGAACCTAAGACCCAGGACCTTCTTTCTGTGAGGCAGTCATGCTAATTACTATGGTACCGTGTTGCCCCATGCCACTATACCATCTATATCAAAAACTTTGGTGAGAAAATGGACAAGAATGAGCTGAAAGCCAGTTCATCCAGTTTAGTGAGGATCCTGAATATATTCTTATGAGTTATACACATCAACATAAACATAATGTTTCATGCAAAGATAAAATAAACACTATAAACAAGGCTTGGTAGAGTTCTGATGAAGCCTTAAAATTGTCGGTGTTTGCAACACTGTCCAAATACTTATGGAACTACCTGTATATGTATTTGTTTGATTATTTTTATTGACTTATATTATTGCATTATCTATATGTAGCTTTCCATGTATGCATATCTGCAGCTGTGGTTCTAGCTTTAGCAACAGATGAAGATTACTTCTACATCTACAGCAAGACAGAGAAAAAATAGAGAAAAACATTCAGTTTTACACACACACACACACACACACACACACACACACACACACTATTCCCCAAGCTTAATAATAACAATAATAAATAAATAAATAATTAAATAAATAAAAATAATTATAACCTACATATCCACCACATAGAAAACGCAACTATTTACATGTTGAAGTCACCAGTAGATAAGCAGCTCCAGATGGCATACGAGTCTCACACTCATACATACACAAACACACATAAATATGCCTCACATACAGTCCTGCCCTTTAGCATGTCATTTTAATGCTCCATTTTATTTCCTCAGATGTTTCTATGCGTAGACTGTAATAAACTCCTAAGTCTTAACTCTCATGCTTTGCTTGTGCATTAATAGTGCACATAAAAGGCCTAAGCTGCACCCACAAGACCATTCACTTTATCATAATACACTCTCTCTCTCTCTCTCTCTCTCTCTCTCTCTCTCTCTCTCTCTCCACAATTCACACACTTCCCTTTCTCCCTCATTCTCTCTACAGATATGTCACCACTGGTTGAGAGAATGCACCTGACTCAGGCCAAACAGATCACCTAGATGCTTTCTGGAAGCAAGAATGATGATAATGAACGTAATCCTGGATCTTGGTGCACATATGCATAAGCCCAACTACACCCACCCAAACTCACACATCAATTTTTATTTATTTAAATTTTAATTACTCCCAAGACATAAAACAAATCTTAAAAACATACTGGCATCACGGGCGTAGTGGTTAGCACGTCCACCTCACAGCAAGAAGGTCCTGGGTTCGAGTCCCGACCCCGGGTGTTTCTGTGTGGAGTTTGCATGTTCTCACCGTGCTTGTGTGGATTTCCTCCGGGTACTCTGGTTTTCTCCCACAGGCCAAAGACATGCACATTAGGCTAATTGGCTGATTGGCCATAAGTGTGGATGTGAGTGTGAATGATTGTGTGTGTATATGTGTGTTATCTGATGGCAATGATACAGTAATTTGGTTATCTGATGGTAATGATGCAATACCAAAAATGATTTGATGGCTTTCCACCAATCAGAAACAAGAAAATATATTGAATAAAAATAATAGACATTATCCTGAGTGGATACTGCTAGAATAGAAAAGGCAAACAAAAGCTCATGGCCACTCATGGTCACTGATTCTGAAATCCTAGAAATTCAACAAAATGCCATCTCAAAAAAACTTTTAATGAAACAATTAAATAATGAAATAAAAATTTAAAAATCTCATTTTATTTTGCTTTTCTCATGTTTTCTCTAAGTATATACTAAAGCATTGAATGAATTATAAAAGACATGGTATTTAAACTATTCAACTATATCTTTCTTGCCTCCAGAAAATAATTGTAATTTATACAATAAAAATATTCTCCAAACTACATTCCAGAACAACTGCCTGTAATCTAAACAATGGCTGATAATTGTTTAAGCTATAAACAATAAATTGTATTTCTTTTCAATGAAATTTGTCAGCAGCTGTTTTCCCCTCAGTTTGCTTTCTTTCTCTTTCCTTTTTTTGGTACCTTAAGTTTGCTTTCTTAGGCCTATGTCGATTAGCTGCATTTAAGTAAAAGTCATTTTGTACTTTTTTATAAGCCTTCACTTTTTAGTTTAGTCTGTCAGCTGATTTACTGAGACTGTTCTAATTTGCTATGACACTAGAAATTAAAAAAAAGAAAATGCAAACTAAAACAAACTTTTCATTTCAGCCTTTTTGTTGGTCCTCCCCCATTGGGGCCCTGGGTAGTCAGTCCCCTCTACAATGCCCCAAGATGTACTTGAGAGTTCTTTCGCCACTCGTTTGCATGTCTTTACATCTTTTCATCTGATCATGCTACATGGGAGGAAAGAGAATTTAGTATCAGAAAAAGATATAGTTATTTTGAGAATATAAGAACCCCAGAAGAACCACAAGACTTATACTCTGACGTGACTTTGATGTAACTTTTCTTTTTCCTTCTTCTGTCTATTATATCAATAGAAATTAATATAATAGACATAGCTATAGATGGTAACAAAGAAAATGATTTCCATGTTTGTTGTAAAGCTGGTTTGTTTGTGGTTTTTAACTAAGAAAGGGGTGGAGCTTTGTGTACGGTTTTTCTCCCTAAGAAGCTTTTCATCCCAAGGGTGTATTTTATAAATCGTTTTAGCAGTGAACTGTAATTAAAGAATTTTCTGAATTAATTTAATTTGCGTCTGTTTGTCTCCATGTGTTAACCCCCCCACCCCCACCCCCATCTCTGTCTAATTTCCTTGCTGCTATTAGAGAAAGACAAAGTAGATGCTTATTAATTATTTACTGAGAGTAACTGAAGGCCACATGCAGGCTGAGGTCTCGGTGCGTTCAGTGTCTGAATGCTCGGATCTGAATAATGTATGTGGTAGAGAGCAGTGGTCATGGACATGTTGACTCACAAAGAAACCAAATGAGTCAACATATTCATCTAATCCAGTCATCAGTTCAATAGTAATATCATTCATCATCTCCCACTGGGGAGGAAAAGATGGTGGATTAAAATGATTACTGGATATTGTCCTTTTGTCCCAAACATAACTTACTCCTCCATATTTTTATCATTCCTAATAAGTATTGACATATGTGCTTGGAGCCTGTTTTCTTTAGCGATATACTCTATCACTGCATGGCTTGGGTTAAAATGACTTCACTTTTTAGTCAGGTTTTCCTCTCTGTTTTATACCGTAGTATCTTTAATATTTGACTTTGATTGAGTGTGCATGTTGTGTATCTTTGTGACTCATACACAGCGATGTTATGAAGGAAAATCAATTGTCAAATAAAGGCCAATATAAACTCCATTTCTTCTCAAATAATAGGTTTGTTTTGTGCTACACTGAACTCTTAGAGAACATTTACCCATTTAGCCATTGAGCACCCTGATGGATTCCTTGGTTAGTTTGGGTGCAGACGTCTTGATGTTTTTATGTTATTTATGTTTATGTTCAGGATCTGTTTTCCTGTCAGAGGTTAGGAAGCTAGAAACCATCAATAGAACCTTTACTGAACTGTTGATCATTGCATTTTAAAACATAGTAGTGATTTATAGACATATAATTTTTGCTATGTTTTGCAGTTTCATGAAAACCTTTGAACCCAAGATGCTGATTCAGCTGGATTTTATATCATTATTTAAGACATCTCTGCATTTAATCTTTAGATTAAACACAATAACTTTTCATATGAATTGTGGGTGGCATTGTGGTGTAGTGGTTCTGCCTCACAACAAGAAGGGCCTGGGTTCGAGTCCCAGGCTTAGCAAGGTCATTTCTGTGTAGAGTTTGCATGGTGTCCCTGTGCTTGCGTGGGTTTTCTCTGGGTACTCTGGTTTCCTCTCACAGTCCAAACACATGCACATTAGGATAATTGGATATTCTCGAATACCCCTAGCTGTGAGTATGATCTGGTATATGTTGATAATCGGGTTTGTTGGCAGTGTGATGGTCTGGCATGCTGTTCAGGGTGTACCCCACCTTCACTCAGAGTCAACTGAGATAGGCTCCATCCTCCCCGAGACCCTAGTAAGATTAAGCAGCTCGGCCAATGAATGAATGCTTTTAATGTTATAGGTGATTGGTGTATATACATATTATTATGGCTGCTCAGCTTTCATCAAATATTGTTCAGTCCACAGTAAATGAGATGAATTATTACTGTGAATAGTCTCTCTAGAATTGTGTATCCAACCAAGATTATTCCAAAAGCGCAAAGCAGAGTCCTTAGTCAGGTATAGACGAATTCTACAGTAATAGCAAAGTGCTTGAAGGAATTATTGGAACTGGCATAGTCTATATGTTCATGAGTCTACTATATGCAACCCATTAAACAATTAAACAACCAGCATGTAATCTGTGTGATTTATTTAAAAAAATATTTTTTACAGTTCAGCAAATCCACTTTTTCCCCTGAATGACTGAAATATGCCCGAATTCTTCTCTATAAAGTCACCTGAGACCACAATCAATAATGCTGTATGGCTCATTTAGTTCATAGAATGTCAGCTGCGAACCACGAAAAGGATCGAATCGATTTGTTTTGACAACACAGAACACAGTTGAGCATAATTTAAATAACTGAAGAGGACATGCTGAGAAAAATGCGGTTTAGAAGTTATTCTAGAATACATAACTACACAGAAATTGCACTTGAGTTTCCAATCAACATATTGCATCGTCGTTTCTGAACACTTATCGTACTACAGATTTTGAAATAGGACCAGCAAATCTACAAAGAGGCTTGGTCCCTTTCCTGGTTGCATTGGTCTTTTTTCACATTTTTTTAAATTGAAACTGATATTTAAACTGGGCACTTTTCTTTTAAAATTGCTCCTCTTTTCATTAAAAAAAATCACTTCATACTCTACAGTATTAGTAGCACTGACTTTTTTCAGTGATCTTTTTTTTTCCTCCTCTGACTCATGGAAACCCAGTGATTTTGATAGTCCTGACATTTCCTCAATTAAAACGGGAAAATGTGTCGATGCAAAGTATGTGACTGCATTACAGTTATTGAGAGGACTGAATTTTCAAAGTTTAACCTCATCAGTTTCTATGTTTGTAGCATTTGATTTCTGTATTTCTACTTGTGCTATAACCTCCTGATAACAACAAATACACTCACACACCCTGTGTCATACACTTCATTCACACTTCCTTCTGCAATGACTGTACGGCACTTTAGGCCCCTTTCCCAGACATCCTGTGGATTCTTTTGTCATATAAATGTAGCGGAGCTACAACAGAAAGGACTAATATAGGGATGAGTGGGGTTGATTTGAAAGTTGTGTAGTTCCATTCACATATTAAATATGTATTGTACACCTGTCATGGGGGAAATAAGTCGGGTCTGTAATTCAAATTATATGAAAGTGATACGATTGTTGCAAGACAAAAAAAATAAAAATAAATCCTTGTATCCTGTGATAATTGGTTGACGTACAACCGCCATACATACGTATGTTACATGATTTACATACACTCAACCTAACATTGTCGTTAAAAAAAAAATCATGGCTTTAGCATAGGGCAATCACAGAACTATTGTAAGAAAACCGTAGGAGTCTGAGCACATCAAATGACCCCAAAAGCGTTTGAAATGCATATGTATATTGTAACATAGGCATAGGACATCATAGGACATCACGCAACAGACCTAGGAAATGGACCTGATGTCATGAATTACCTACAAGACAAAAAACATTTTTGAATATGTTCAAAACTCCACAACATGGTTTTATGATGGCATTCTCAGGTGAGTTTTGTATGGCACACCAACAACTGTCCTAGGAATTAGTCTAATTTTCTGTCATAGACCTGGTGTATGCTTGTTGATACATTTACTTGTGTTTCCCAGATAAACGAAACAAGTGTATCTGTATGTCCCCGAGAAGCCAAGTCTCTTCCTGTTCCTATTCCTTATGAAACATTGTCTCACTGTCCCTGCTCCTATCAAACAAAACCTTTCTGTGAACTGTGCCTTGTTGTTAGAACAATGTAAAACATTATAAAACTAATTTTAAAAATGAGAAGAGGATCTTTGCTGTATTTCTGCTTTCAGTTCATCCCTACATTAATGAATGGATTAATTATGTTTATTGTCTCCCATCACAGAGTCTGACAGTAATTTGAAGTCTGTTGACAGAACTAGTGTTGATTTGTATAGAGATAAAAACAAACAAACAAACAAGTCATTAAGTATTAATTTAAACGACACCTGTTCAGCTGGATATGTTCAACAGCTGCATTTATAGATCACAAATGTTTATGAGGCAGTTATGTAGTTCATTCATTTGTGGAACTGTTTAATCCTACTAGAGTTGCGGGGAGGCTGAAGCCTATCTCAGCCAACTCTGCATAAAGGCAGGTTACACCCTAAACAGCTTGGCGGTCCATTGCAAAACACACACACACACACACACACACACACACACACACACACACACACACACACACACACACTCAGCTTATGTGCACTTCTCGCCTTCGTCCTATGAACATGTGTTTACCCTGTTGCACAACACCAGC
>JBCNYH010000021.1:34672723-34692491 GCA_039654325.1 Tandanus tandanus
GGGAGTAAAAAGAAGTGTTCACTTCAATTTGGGTGGGGGTTTTAGTTTGGTTTGGGTGTTTTTCTTTTTTTTTTTTTTTTTTTTTTTTTTTTTTTTTTTTTTTTTTGTGTATCAATCTCCTAATTTTATCCCTGAGGTATTTTGACAGTGCCTTGCCACCCATAGTTGACTGTTTGCTTTCGGTTGCACTGTAATAGCTGTTTTATGCTGAAGCAATCAGAATTATTACAGGTGAAAGCCAATTAGCTTGTTGTGCAATGGAGATGTAGTTATGTGCTTGGGTTTTTAAAGTATTTTTTTGGTGGGGAGATGCAAGTTATCTTATTTCTGAACTGTTGCAGTTGTATCCTTCACTTGGCTGTGATGGTTTGCATTGTTAATACGGTGGGGAAAACATTCTTGTGTGTCTTCATTTCAGCCTGCAAAACAACAAATTGGTGAATTTTCGATACCCACTATACATGTGCAATCTTCCCCCATATATTGACAAAATATCTGTCTTGGGAAAAGACAGCTTTTTTTTGTGTGTTAGATCTGACTTGGGCCTCAAGTTTGATCATTTTTGTCAGTTAAACATTTACAAATCATGTTTTCTAACAAATGAGTATAGAGTAGTTTAGTATTTTATCGAATAATTAAAGTTTTCCTTACTTTCACATGAATATTTGATCTAAAAAGGTATATTCGATGTTGGCATTATCCAGTGAAGCTACTTTCATTTAGTAGCATACAGACACTGTGGCGTTTGAAAGAACATTGAGGGGATGTGCTGTATTGTATGCGTTTTGAGTTTCAAACAGTCAGCATGAGCTGATCTCTCCCAAAATTGTTGACAATCTTTTAATAGTGTGAAATTGGTTTTTGTTTTTGTTTTTTTTTGTTTGTTTTTTTTTTAAACAGATGTTATACTATGTTCCATAACTTCATGTTCTTCAACCCTTTTGGGAGAACTTTCACAGGCTTATTTGGTGTGGAAATGTTTCAATATGCTGAAAATCCCAGAGAAATTTCTCACCCCTTATACTCGAGCATGTACAAGAACAGGCTATGGCGAAAGCACCATTTCACCATTGAAGTCTTTGCTCAAAAAATGGACTTAATTAATTTTAATACAAATATTTATCTTGGTCGTTTGAGTCCACTACCGAAAATGCATACATTTTGCTTTTTCTTCCTCATTTAATACAAACTTTTTCTGTTGCAGTTTGTTGTTGCTGACAACCTGAGTGAAAGTAGAATCTTTGCAATATTTTTACATTGACTTCCAAATTGATCTCCCTGTGGTCTAAATTTGTCTCTTTATTTATTTACATTTTATTTATTTTTTTATTAACCATGTGCATGGCAGATGGCATGGACTTCACAAGTATGTGGAAAACTTTATTATTTAGAACAAATTTCTGTATAATTTCCAAACATGTGCTTCGATGGAAGAGATTTGGCATAAGGATTATGTAACCTTTTGTGCAAAGCAGTGAACATGGTCAATTTCACATTTTCTTATTTAAATAAGGACCTAGTCCAGAATTTTGAATATTTAAGAAATTGTTTTGAAATTCTGGTATAAAATGGAGCAAATAAAATCCTTTTTTTGACCATTTTCTCATCGACTTTTGGGCATCATTGTACACACGTTCTCAGAGAAATTCTACATGACTGTTTGTAACCAGCACTTTAACACGATCAATCACTTGTGCCCCTGCTGTGTTCAGAGGTGATGATTGGAACAGCTCAGTGAAATGAAGGTGCTTAGAGAGGTCATGTTGCTTTGCTGGCTAGTTAATTAATCCCCTAGCATTGAGTGGGAATGAAGGATGTTGATGTAGCCTATTGAGGGTAACTTGTTTTGGTTAAGATGAGTTATGAAGCTTTGTTATTCCCTTTTGCCACAATTGAAGGAAGGATATGACCTACGTACGGAAATCTGTCACTTTTTTTTATTTTTTTTTTTAATTTTTTTAACGTGCCAGTGTGTGGAAAGGCCTCCTTTTCTAAATGCAAACAGTACAGTACTGCAAACAAACCTGCAACTATTTGTTCCTTTAAGGGATGATAAGTGCTAGAAAGAAATAAACCAAACAGAAGGTCTACATTGAATCATTTTATATATGTTGCAATTAAAAACAAATCTAGGTGTGCTGTAACAGGAGATTAATCAACATTGGGGGAGTGATGTGGCCCGATACAAAGTACCTCACTAAAGGGTTTTTTTTTTTTTTTTTTTTTGGTGAGTGGGGGGGGGAGAACAAGACATCGTAATTTCAGTTTGTATGTTAGTGTTGTGAAACAGCTTCTCACTTCTATTATGATAGCTATATACACTTGGTCCCTGACTTTCTCTAAGTCAGTAGGGCAGATACTACTGTAAGAGCAGACAGAACAAATTCCTGTCCTACTGTCTTCCCAATGGGAGGAAACATACTGATTGTTACTAAAGCACTGTACTTTAAATAAGCAGTGTATTACAGAAAACTTATCCTCAATTGGAGTTTTACTTTGTTCACTAAATCCAGTATTGTTAGATATAGAAACCTTTTTTAGAATTCAGTAATATTGTACCAGTTATAATAAGAACAAATAAAACACACTTGCCTACATATGTTTGCATATGCTATTCTTTAAAGCATCTGTCTAACTTGGCACACTAGTTTTATTTCTGCAGTGTGGAAGTTCAAGCCAGGCTTCCCATGTTGTGAGACATCTGAAAAGACCAAGAATATGTGAACATGGTTAATTGCGAAATGACAGGGCTTTTTTTAACCATTTAACACACAATTCTGCACACTGCATCTGTCAGACTTTGTGTGTATTGCTACTCCTGAAACTTAACAAAATAATCCAAACTAGATTTTGGTTCCATAGCATGCTGTACATTTCTTCAACTTGCTTGCACCAGTGCACAGTTCCAGGACACCCCTCAATCCTGAATTATAGCTGACCCTGTTACATAAGCTTACATCATCAATAGAGGCCCAGGAGCGGGTGGAGGGTGAGGTTGGAGAACAGATGGACCGGGGCCGCAAACTCTCCCTCACTGTGGTCTGAGATTGCTTGAAACCCCTGAGACTTGTTTGTTTCTCAGGGCGGGGATAAGTGTTTAGTGTATGCTGTGATATGCAGGCGCAACTGTTTTCTGCATTACATCCATCCTATAGTTCGATTCTCTTATGCTGCATGTCTTGGATTTTGATTTTCACAACGTGGATCTAATTATCTCAGCCAAAGAGGTTATGTTTTTTATTAGGTGTGTGTGTGTCAGCAGGAATGTGCAAAAAGTTGTGTGGATTTTTCATGAAATTTCTAATGGAGGTGGAGCTTTGGACAAAAGACTCCATGATATTTGGAGATGATTCAGAGTAAATTTTGAATCCAGGAATTTTTTTTTTTAAAGCATTATTTAACATTGCGAGAGGGTGATTTTTGACATTTTGGTTCATATGGGAAATTGCTGTGATGGGCAGTGGTTTGCACTCTCCAGATGCTCTGTCTGCTTGTTTGCAAATATGGCTGGATAGAATTGAGTCCGAGGGGTGTTTTTTTATTATTATTATTATTATTTTTTTTCCTGCCAGTGCTGAGTTAGTACAGCCTGCTTTTATTAGCCATTTGTGTTTTTCACTTTTCAAGCCATAGAATGATGAATTGTCTTTTGTATTATCTTGTTGGTGTATTTGACCATTGCAAGAATATTTACAAGACTTGGTGCAGAAGCTTGTTTAAATATTAATGAGTCTTTCTGATGTGCACGTTAAACAGTCTTCACTCACTCGTGTTAAAAATTAAAATGCTAAATATAAAGGCAGTTCCATTCTCAGTAATAGAAGTTGCCCTTCCTTCCAAGGAGTTGAGTTACTTCTAATTGTCTCTATGGTAAAGCTAGGCTGTGTTCATGCCTAACTAGCATGATAATTAGAGAATGGTCATGTTAAGAAAGCAAATTTTTTTTTTTTTTTTTTTTTTTTTTGGGGGGGTTTTAAAAAAATACTTTTAAAAGGGAAATTAGCAGGGCTGCTGGATAATTAAATTCCTAGTGCTGTAAAGAGAGCCTCTGTTTTATTAACCTATATGAATAGGTTAGTTTTAGTTTAGTTGGCAGCAAAGTAAGGGAAGACTATCATGTTGGGTTTTGTTGTTGTACTTTAGCTGCTCTATATGGGAGTATTCTGATCCTTGCTCTATTAATGTAAAACTTTAGTTAGCTGCCCCTCATACATCACCTAGATTTATCTAACACCTAAAATCCTAAACTGATTCTTACATGGTGTAAGACTCCATGTGTCTGTATAGACACTAAGCACGCATAAGGTGCACAGATGTGCTGATCACTAATGAGCCACTCTGGCTTCACATCATGGATTACTGAACTGGAAAAAGTGCTTACGTGTGCCTGTTTTACAGACTACTGAGCTTGGCATTGCTTTTTCGTTATTTGATGATGCATTATAAATAGGTCACTGCAAAAAGGAAACACTACTACCTTGCACACTGAAACATTGGTTTATTTATTTTCATGTTTGTAAAGTTTGTATATCTGACGATAAACCTTTTGATTTAAAACAAAGCTTTTTTTTTTTTTTTTCTTCATAGGAATACATTATATTGTTAATGTCCATAAGATGTTTATTTCAGGTCTCGTTTATCCATCATTTAGTCTAATTGAGGTAAAATTATAGGGTAAATTGAATTCTTTAAAAAAATTGGCCTTGGGTTATGTTTACAAACGTTCTAGTAACTCCAGTGCAAAGCGTCTGTTTGACACCCACGTAACAACCCAATGGGCAAAGATCTGAAAATGGTGAAAGAGCACCTCCTAAGGGCGAAGTGTGTTAAATCATTTAGTAATGCACCTCAGCCATACAGCCAGTCAGCTACCACAGACAGTGCAACTTTCCATATTTTTAACCAGCTGAAGGCTGACAGTCATGGCAAAGCCTTTTACTACTTGGAAAAATCGAGAGATTTGTTTCATTAGAAACATGCACCACTGAATTTGTGTACAGTAACATTACTGTGGCTTAAAGGTGGCCACTAGAAATATGACGTGCTTTGAACCCCTCCATTTCTTGAACCTTTAGCTCCATGCTCTAAATCATTGTCTATGTCGGCACCCTACCAGGGTACTTTTGCAATCCCAACAATATATGTATGTAGAAATTGTTAATTTATGTGATATGGGTAGATGATTGTCTCTGTCCTGTGTGATGGAGTGTAGACTGACCCCATAGATGGAGTCAGAGATGTGTCTAGGTCGTGATGTTGATGCCAAGCCGTTTCCTGTATAACAGCACTGAAGTTTGGGAAGTGCTATGGTAACAGGGGTATCCCAGAGAGAGGGTTTGGGCTTGATCTGAGTTATTCTGTTTATAGAGCAAAACATGATTTTTCAATTAAGCTGCCTTTATTTTTCCCCTGTCTGAGTGGAAAAACAGCCACATCTGGGGCACGACCAAATTGCCGCTTAAGGCAAAGTGCATGCCTGCACGTAGATATACACTCTTCACTGTGTATTCTGTTAATTTGGGCGTACTCATAACTACACATAGGATGAGGTCACCTGTCTTGGTGTTCTTGTGAGAGATCTATGATTCAGGATTTATTTTGGTAGCACACTTTTGCTTAAGAAGCAAATATAATGAGTACTGGCTTTGAAAAGAAATGAAATAAGGGATGCTATACATTTGCCGGAATATGATGTAAGCATTAAAAGCTTAATGTATACTCTGATCAGCCATTACATTAAAACGTGCAATATGTAAGTTCTTGTTGTGATGCCAAAACCGCTCTAACCTTTAAAGATTTCACAAGACCTCTAAAGGTGACCTGTGCTATCTTGTACAATGACATTTAACAACAGATCCTTAAAGTCCTGTGCATTGCAAGGTGGGTCCTCTTTAGACCCGATATTTGTTTAGCACAACTTTGCATTATCCTACTGAAAGAGGCCACTTTCATTAGAGAATACCATGGCCATGAAGTATGTGACTTGCAACAGTTTTTAGGTAGTTGGTACTTGTCAGAGTAACAGCTACATGAATGCCAAAGTTTTCCAGCAGAACATTGCTCAGAGCATCACCCCGGACCCATTGGCTTGTTTTTAGCTCTTGCTTCCATCACTTTCTCAGATAAGTGATACAGGCCATCCACATGATGTAATTGAGTCATCGGAACAAGCCACCTTCTTCTAGAGCTCTGTGGTTCAGTTTTAATGCTCATGTACCCATTGTAGACACTTTTGGTGGTGTACAGGTGTCAATATGGGCATTTGCACAATAGGCTTTAACACCTTTTTATTAAAGTAGTTTTAACTTTCTGCAATTTGTGAAACCGTAACTCTTCTGCTGGATTAGATAAGACCCTGGTTCTCCTTTAGACTGTGTTTAGTAGGCATTAAATAGTGCATGCTAGGAACACCCCACAAGACATGCCATTTTGGGAATGCTAACAGTCGCAGTTTGGCTCCTGTCAGAGTTTTGGAAATCCATGTGCATGCTCATTTCTCCTGCTTCGAACACTTCACCTTCCAGCAACTGTTCACTTGCTGCATAATACGTTCCACTCCTTTGAAGATGCTTATTTAACAAGATAATCAATGTTATTCACTTCATCTGTGTTATGCTTATTCTGTGGGCTTTTTTTTCCCCCCTCAGCAGTTTGAGTCCAAATATGAAAGCTAAGCTGCAACTAAAGTAGGCTCTCCTTTCTCCTCATTGTGGTGTTACTCGTAAGAACACTTGCATATGTCTACCTGCATTTGATGCCCTATTCACACAATAGCCATTTGAAAAAATTGCAGGTGTATGGGTGTTACAAATAAAGTAGATTGTGAGTATGTTAGTTTTTAACAAGTTTAAAATATCCTTAAATTTTTATGATTAGCTTGGCATCCTTAACGTGAAATTAAACCCAAACTTAATAAAAGCTTGCAATTATAGCTTGTGTATTCCTGTCAAAACGCACTATGCTTCATGAGCCTTTTGTCATAGGGGAAAATGAGTAATATAATTTTTGATATGAAGTTTTGATGTCGTCTGAAAGTGTTACACAATTTAAAAGATTTCTTAAATGGAAACCAGATATCACCACACATGCGCCAAAAAGGTCATAATTCCTCAATGTGATTGCGTTAAAAGCCTTTTTATTCAAATGAGTGATGCATTGCTTGGCAGTAACAGTTTATTTTGCCAGCTAAAATACCTACTGCATCTTAATTATAATACATATTCTGTTTACACTAAAATGTATTTTATTTTGTGGCTTGAGACAAGTAACAGTTTGGAGGGGAAAATAAAGTCGAAGTTACCATCACTCGAAATATCACCTCATGGTTTCCAAGAGTACATGTATGGATGAATGGACATAATGTTCGACACAAAATTGATGCTATATCAATTTCTCTTAAGTATGGTGCTCTAATTCCTCCTCACACAGGGGGTGCCATTGTACTGCAAAAAGTGGGATGAAAAAGAAACAGTTAAACATGGTAGTGCTTGCGACAGATATTGTGTTTATTTTCCATTTGTTTAAGTGAGCAGATGCTTGTCTGATGTATGTAAATGTAATGTGGTATTAAGTTCAGATGTGCTTAGTTTTATTTTATTCAGAAGGTCACTAGGGTTTTTTTTTTTTTTTTTATTATTTTATTTTAAGTTTGCTTTCTGTATACTGTTGTCTTTGCCTGATTGGAACTGATGTAGCCATGTCCCACTCTCGCAATTTTGTGCACTTCCGAGAGTGAAGGACTCTAAACGGCAGCCTTTTCAAACCGGCGAATGCAAACTAACAAGTGGATTTTACACTTCGGAAATGTAAGTTTAAAAAAATAAATAAACACCTGATCAGTTACACATAAAATATGGATATTTAAGAGTTGGGAGGGCTTCCCTTTAATTTCACATTTAAGGGTCCTATATTGGATTCCCAATCCAAAAACAACTCCAGTTCTTCTGGAAGCTACTTCCCCTGAAACTCCGATTTTTAAATGCATTCGCTGGACGTAATGTTTGATTTCCTCCTCCCATTTATAATCTTTCGGCTATACCCTGGTAGGTCGTCTGAAAGTTCAGTATGTTGGGAGGCAGACCAGGTTGGGTGGAGGTACTGCGGTGTGGGGAGGCTAGCTAATCAGAAAGCTCCGCATGCCATGACACTATTGTGCCTCCCCCCAAAAATGGTAATTCTTGTTTATGGCCAGATTACAGACCAGTATGAGAACTTAAACATGCGCTTGTTATTTGACACTCTGAGGTTGCCTAGCACAGTTATTCAACACTAACATGTATGGGCCAAAAAAACTGAAAAAGAAGCCTATAATCTCCCCTTTATGCCATGTACAGGTCATTTGATGTCCGTGGTTATATTTATATTTTTGATGCAATAAAGCTTGCTTGCAGATTTTGTTAGCTTTTTTAAATAGGGACTTTTTTTTTTTATGAAAATGAGTAATAAAGCAGCATACCAAATACAGGTGATTGCTCCATTCAGTTACACTGTTCTGCAATAAAATGTGGGATTTAAGACTATGGTTAAAGATGTGATGTTCCATACAGTGAGTCATCTCATGTAGCCTCAAGTTTGTGCAACCTTTTACTTGATTTCTAAGCATGACTCAAATCTAGTTGCTAAGACATTCCCAAAAGTTCAAGGATGACAAGTCCAGATATTGTGAATGAGCTACCCAGGCATTCTGTCCTGTTCTTTTTGTATGATCGAAGCAGTGCTCCATGAGACTTCATTCATAAATTTTCTAAGCCGTTTAATCGTAATTAGGGTCAAGGGGAGGCTGGCACCCATCTCAGAAGACTCTGGGCGAGGGCGGGGTACACCCTGAACTGCTCGCCAGGCCATTGCGGGGCCAACACATACAACCATTCACCTAGGGGCAACTTGGAACCACCAATCAGCCTAATGTGTATTTTAAACTGTGGGAGGAAACTGGAGTACCTGGAGGAAACCCACATAAGCACAGGGAGAACATGCAAACTCCACAAACGCCCTGAGCCCGAGAATTGAACCTGAGAACTTCTTGCTCTGAGGCGAACATGCTAACCACTGTGCAGCCCCTACATGAGACATGTATGTACACATTACATACAAATACATATATTACACAATCATGGATGAATAGAAGGATCTGTTGAAACAGGAGCTGGTGGATTGTGCATGGAAATAAAGAAGTTTTGACAAAACAAAAAACAGATTTGCTCAATAGAAAGTGGAATTTCTACAGATATGTTGCAACTCCTTGAACAATTAGAGGGTTTGTTTTATTTATGTTTTGTCTCCAGGAACAACATGTCCTTTACCCCAACTCCCCTGGACAGACTAATGGAGTGAGTCATAATAAAATGATCAGGCTTTGGTAGGGAAAACTGAAGCGCAGGACCACTGCATCAAAACTCAAACCAATGCTGAGTACTGGGTGTAGGTTCAATTTGTAGTGTACTGGGGGGGGGACTTCGTCTTTCAGTGCAGTGATGTTTAGTCAAGGTCCTCTTTTTGCACACCCTTGATGATTGATGCTGCCTTAGAAATGGTTGAGTCTTTGAAACGAGTAGCCTCAACAAAGTAAAAAAAGGTTCACTTTTGGGTCAAATCGACAGTTGTGCACCCCCCATTTCCCCCAGTAACATTTGGAAATTAGGACTAGTGAGATTATCATTTTGATTACTTACTACACAGTTCTGATCAGCCAATTAAACAATACTTTGCCAAAGCATGTTCAGTGTTTCATTTATTTATTTTTAAATCCCCTGAAAAATGACACTTTCTTAATTATTGGAGAGAGAATTTCCAGTAATTGTTTGCTTTTGGCTCATGAACAATGCTGACCCGAGCATTTGTGGTGTAGGATGTTTGTCAGTCACATCTGCTTTCCGAAAGAGCAGCACAGTCCAATATGTACAGCAGCTGTTTTTTGCTATTTGTTGTGTAGGAATGTGGTCACTGATTACGTTTCCCTGGATACACATGAAGCCAGAATACATCTGCAATGTTATCAAATTTTCAAACAGAGTTTGTCCAATAGAGACTTGCTTGTTTTCTTGAGTCTGTGCCGTAAAGATGAGGTGTGGCGTTGCTCCTTTACTAGGAACGCCCGTTTCTCCAGAGCAAGTTATCAGATGAATGATTGCATTCGCATTCTCTATTACATCCTATTCTCCAGCTAAAACTCTTACATAGCCAAATAGTTTCTGCTGGAGATGATTCATTATTACGGATGCCACTAATAAAGACTTATCACATGGACATTACCTTTTAAAGATTAACCAAACAACTGTGTCAAAATAAAATAAACCAAGATAAGTTCTCCCAGAGGAGGGACATTGGATAAGGAAGACTTTATTTGATTTTGGGGATCTGGATCCAGGAATTGTTTCAGCACTAAGAGGACAATGTACGGTGGCCGGGAAGTGCAACAAAAATACATTTTAAGAAAACAAATATACAATATGCAAAACACTTTTACAAGTCCTGAAACAAATTTACAAACGACTGCATTCTAACAGAAAGGGAATGTACCAAATGCCAGAAGTGATAACATGAGTCACTCAGTCTGTTCTGGCCGGAAGAGAACAAATGTTATTAAAATGTGCTAGGAAATGAAGTGACTTGTTTTCTAGCTGATATATTTACGTAAGACGATGAGGCTGTATCGCTATTAGGAATATCTTTTTTCTCACCTAACTGACAATATTTCATGTGAAATAATGCAACCTACGCAACTTGAAAGTGAAAGGCAAATTCACACTTGTTAAAGATCCACAGCCCAACCCATACATTCAATATCAACATGTGTGATTAGTACAAACAGATATCGCATTAACGTTGGTTTTACTGTTGCAATCAAAGGCTACAATAATATATGGACCTGCAAAAAATCCGATCACACTATTAAATAAACAGGACAAACAGGAAGCCGTGATAAAGAGACAAAATAGACTTTAATTTCAAATAGTTTTGGCAAGTGTCCCCAGGTAACATGGATCCCCGTGTAATCTTGTGACAGTGAAAAATAACGAATAGTGTTATGTTTTCGGAAGAGAATTTATAACCATAGATTATGCGCTATATTCTTGGCAGGTGGATAAACACCTGGATGATGCGTTAGTGGTTCTTTTTAACGCAGGGGCCCGGGTTCGAATCCCGCTGCGCTCATTGTAATTATTTAGAAGTTTATTCATTTTGTTTGTTTATTTTTGCTCTTTTCATATTTTGAGACACGACACGTTTCACTTTATTGTACAGCAAAGTGGAGACCAGATTTCACTCTGAATGAGAGGAGTCGTCTTCACAAATCTTCAGAAGTCAAACAGAAGTAAAAGGTAAATGTCGGCGGAATGGGCGAAGTGTAAACACCTGAAAGCCAATGTCACCAGTTAACATGAAAACCAGTTAAGCCGGAACACCGTATTCAGAGTGAAGTCTGGTGCTCCACTTTGCTGTACAATAAAGTGAAACATGTGTCGTGTCTCAAAATATGAATAAAAGAGCAAAAATAAACAAATAAAATGAATAAACTTCTAAATAATTACAATGAGCGCAGCGGGATTCGAACCCGGGCCTCCGCGATAATGACCACTAACGCATCATCTAGGTGTTTATCCACTTACGCCACCTCTCCGCTGAGAAAACATCCCATAATCTACGGTTATAAATTCTCTTCAGCTAGAAAACAAGTCATTCATTTCCTAGCACATTTTAATAACTACATTTGTTCTCTTCCGGCCAGAACAGACTGAGTGACTCATGCCATCACTTCCGGCATTTGGTACATTCCCTTTCCGTTAGAATGCAGTCGTTTGTAAATTTTGTTTCAGGACTTGTAAAAGTGTTTTGCATGTTATATATTTGTTTTCTTAATGTATTTTTGTTTTCTTAAAATGTATTTGTGTTGCACTTCCCGGCCATCGTACATTGTTTGACAATTTGCTTCATATGGGGATCTTCTGGAATCGGCAGAACTTGTGCTTTAAATTCTATTCATCTTTTCTTTTCTTCCTCCTTCTTCCAGTCTCTGGCGCAGCACTCTATTCAGTGCAATTTGAGACATTACCCTAGTTTGTTCGGCCAGTGGCACTCACAGTACCACGTGGTGCTGTACACAATCTTTACATGGACATTGCATAATCCAGGAGAGTTAATACCTGAGGATGAGCACAAGTGACTGTCAAGTATTGGATGTGCACGGCTCAATCAATCCTTTTATTTGCCATATATGCGCAAGTTTTTTATATATATGTATATGGATAACATTCAGCCAAAAAAACCCCAAAGCATTGAACACCTAATTTCATGTTTTGCTCAGTTCATTAAAGCAGCCAGCAGTCTTGTATAAAATTTGCTATGCTGTGAGCTGTTATTGGGCAGTTTGTTCTCTCTTTATTGATCGTAATCAGGGTGATGTCATACTTGGACTGTAGCTTCAAAGGCACTTTGCGAATATGACTGATAAAACACTGTTGTTTGGGGCATTCTGTTTCTCAGTAAACATCTTATAACATACTAAACTTTCTCTCTCTCTCTCTCTCTCTCTCTCTCTCTCTCTCTCTCTCTCTCTCTCTCTCTCTCTCTCTCTCTCTCTCTCTGTGATCCTTTTTAATTTTTTTTTGCACTGACTACATCAGTGTTCCTAAAAGCAATATACATCAGTGTTTGATTTGTCTGTCTGTTTGTGCTTACATTGCTGATAAAACAGGATGAATTTCAGCCAGACATGGTCAATAAATTGCCCTCATTGTACACCCCGTCAATATTTTTATTTTTTTATTTAGACATGACGAAATGGAAAAAACCCAAAACATGGTGTTTTAGTAAGGCGCTTGGCCAGCATGATCTGTCAGAACAGCTTCAGTGCACCTTGGCACCAAATCTTCATGTCTCAGGATGTGTACTGGTACCCCTCTTCCAAAAGATATTCCCTAAATGGTTTTAACCCATCAGTCCAAAATCTCTTGTAAATGCTCAGCTGAGTTAAGACCTGGTTATAAAGACCTTAGCATGTGATAAATCACTAAAAATCTTCATTAAACCATTCGCTGAGCCCTCATGCCCTGTAGAGACCTCGCTCAATAAGATTTATCTTCAGAGGATAAAGATAATCGGTAAGAATAACTAATGGGGCAAGTAAGCCTGAACCATGCCAGCAAAATTCACAGCACATCAGCACACACCCCTCCCCCAACCCATTGTGTCATATATTTATATATTTCCCTTTTTACCTTGTTTTATCTGTGCATGTGTTTTTAAGGAGTAGAAAAAGGCTCAACATGATCTAGAAGGAAGGTCCTGGGCTCGAGTCCCAGGCTTGGGCATTTCTGTGTGGAGTTTGTACGTTCTCCGCGTGCTTCCGTGGGTTTCCTCCGGTTATTCCGGTTTCCTCCCAAATACATTTGTATTAGGCCTAATACTAGGATTAAGCGGTTTGGCAAATGACTGGACTGAAGGAAGGTGATTTATCTAGAGATGAGACCAGGCTTGGCTTCTCTCATCTGGTTCTGTGTGTAATCATTTATGCAGTAATGGGATTCTGCGCTCCTTTAGCGACCCATGCAGATTATCTGGGGAAGCTACAGAAACAAGGCTACTTTATATTCATTTACATGTGAAGTGAACTGTTCTACATGAAATAAATGCTAATTACGATGGTCAAGATCAGGATTGTCCTTTTATTTTTTTATGAATTTGTTTGCCCTCCAAGGGTCTCTCTCTCCTGCTTGCAAAAAATTATGCATAAATGCTCATCCAGAAATAAAGTAAAAAACAAAAACTAGTATTTGCTTGCTTTCTGTATAGACACATAATTCATTACATATTTAGCAGACGTGTCATATTAAATCCTTATGATTTAAGCAGATTATTAACCTGTAGTCTCCATAATCATTCCGTACGCATGAGGACGTCCATGCACTTTCTGCCCATGCTAAAGCTTGGCTCCTTTGTGTCCATTTAACTGTCCTGTACCTGTCCACTCATCTAATGTGTTTCTGTTTTTTTTTTTGTTTGTTTGTTTTTAAACCCTAAAATTAAGTAAATGTATGGAGCCCCTTAAGGGTCATTTTATGTTATCTCGCAGTATATTTTGGGTGCTCTCACAGTAAATTACCTTACTGTTAATTTTACAATAGCTGGCAATACTTCTGATCCACACATCTGTTTCTGGTCAGTGGTGCCGTGTGGCTCATTTAATTTAATTTTACTTTGAACTGGACATGTAGTATTACTGCTCAGTTGGCATGATTTTGTTTAATTTGTGAAAATATGCTTAAATTCTCAGGTCATAAGGTCTGTGTTTTAACAGCAGTGTGTATACTAAATGCTGCACTACTGCCATCTTCTGGAGTTCTTTAACATTTTGGTCATCTTGAAATTTATTGGCAGGTATTGCAAAACCTATTGTGAGATGACCCCATGACCCCTAGGGGGCTCTGTACAAATGAGCTTGGAGCATTGCAGCCTGTAGCCTAAATTTAACCTAAAGAGTCAGTCGTTATCACTACCATCATGGAGTTAGGTCTTTATACACTCCTTGATTTGTGTAAATGCTTTCTAAGCTAGAAGACACGGTTTCCTGTCTGCACTAATGTCTCTAATGAATCCTAAATCATGAAAGATGTAGCTTGATTGACTCTGAATGTAAAATATCCGTACTGGTATTCGTAAACTCGTACACGGTTGTACATTGGATAAAACAAAATATGTCAAGAATGTATAACAGAAAATGTGTGTAGTTGTCTTAATTACACAGCCTCCTACATCAGCATTATTTAGGCATACTCTGCTGAATACAAGCTTTAGTGTGGTTTTGGAGGAATGAAGCTGTAATGAATAAGTGAATGCTGGATGAAAAGAACCAGTGATATAAATGAGCGAATGGTTTCAACAGGGAAAGTGGACAAAAAGACCTCTTTCATTTCTCATGTGTTGTATAATTGTACAGTAAAATGAGTGAACCAAGCCTGTATTCAATGTCTGTTGAAACATAAAACAAACTTCTGTTTTCTGGTTAAAAATGACTGATTTTGAGCGCACATTCTCTCACTCCTCTCTTTTAAATAAATACATGTTTACTCTCCTTGATCTTCTTTGGCTTCTGGACAGTTGAGATACTAATGTGAATATTTTCATGTAGTTTATGAAGGCTTGTGAGTTTCAAGGTAAATTGTCTGGCGTATTCACAGCCGTACTTCTGCTCAGAATACAGATTATTATTTATTTATTTTTTGCCTGTGAATCCAAATGGTTTCTGTTTAGTGTACTCACTTACAGCAATAAAATCTAAGCTTGTTTTATTACACCCAGATATGAGAATGTAAACTGTGTGTGTGCGTACATGACAACACATGAATTTTTGTTCGAGTGAGCACTAGATGGAGCTGTAGTGTATGAAAAGGTTGTTTATATAAGCTTTTTAGAACGCAATCGTGTCTCCAAGTATAATTAAAATTGCCAGAGATCTTTTTTGGCTTTTACCTCCGATTTGGACAGATTGTATACCTCAGTTTGGAAGCGAGCTCTTTTTATAAAAGTGCTGTAAATATCTATTTTCAAACAGTTGAAGACAGTTGTTCCTCACTATGGTAAGGGGTACCAAATGTTTTCCTATTCTAATGTTTGACAATTATACACTGAAGGCTATACTCATTTTAGTGACATATCCACCAAGCCTGAGATGCAAATAGGCACCTAAACAAAAAGCGTGCTAACAGTGTCTCTATAAATCCTTTTCAGAGTCTTGGTGGTACTATGTAGAAACAATGAAAAGCAAACAAGGTGGTGGTTGTTGTTGTTGAAAATAGGATTGATGCAGACAAGCTCCCACGGCAGGTAGGTGCAGAGCCTAAGCGCTGTCACGGTGTGGCTCTTAAACCCTTTTTCAGAGTTTTAGTGCTATACAGAAAGCTAACAAAAAGCAAACTAAAACGGATCAAAATATTTTTCTAGACGCAGAAAACGTGTACATTCAATTCAAAAAGATGAAACTGGCAGACTCGTAGCTTGATTTCAACAACTGTACAAGTGTAACATTCCTGACACCAGTGATCATGCATCAGCAACAATAAGCAAAGGAAAATAGCTGAAACTTTCAGTCTAGATAATAGAACCAACCACCATTGATCACAAGAACCCTGATTAGAACCATAATGTTTAACTTTAACACTCCTGCCAACTGATGCACTTTCGAGGCACAATGCTTTGATTAATGCATACCACCACCAAGTACATATATTTAGCTTTCTATTAACATCAATTGATCAGTGGACAAGTAAGAAAGGTCTATGTATATAGAATCATTATCTGTAGCCTTTGAAATGAGTAAGTAGTGAAAAAATGGAAGATTTAACCCTTTAACGAATGTGTGAGAAAACCGATAACCGGGATGATGTAATATGTTGAGAGTGTGATTTTGTAATGCAGTTTTGTGTAGGATGTGGGACACGGTATCATGTAGAAAAACAAATAACTCAATGCTTTTTCTCACTACATTTATTTAATCTGGAAAAATACATGTAATTTGTCACACCGATACTATAACACTCCTGACTTTTGTTACAAAATAGATTAAAATAATCTCCGGGACAGTTTACTGTATCAAGTTCATTTTCTTTTTAACATTTAATCCTCAATGTATTGCTTGTTTGAAGAAACTAATTATTTGCATTGGGTGTATTTCTCTCTATTAGCAGTTCAATAAAAAGTAATGAAACTATTTTTGAGACAGGCCCTATCCATCACGGTTAAGGGGAAGGCTGGAATAATCACATCTTACTCTAGATGAAAGGTGTGATACTGTGAACAGGTTCCCAATCCATCACAGGACTGACAGACAAACAAGCTTTCACTTTCACTCCTGTGAATAATTTGGAATAGCCAGTTGACTTAAAGTGCATATGTCTATTGGTGGGAGAAAACCGGCATACGCAGAGGAAACCACACAAAAACACTAAGAATAGACAAACATTTCAGAGTATGACCCCAGGCAGCAGTGAAGTTTGTTCTAGCTGTGAGGCGACAGTGCTAACCATTGCACCACTGTGTCTTCCTAATATATTACATAAAATGGAGTAGTATTGAAGTCTGGGTGGGGTCCCCTGGGTCCTTCACTTTTTTTTTAAATAAATTGGTCTTGCTTCTGATTATATGGCACTTAGTGGTGTACTGTTGTCTCCTCACAGCTTTAGGATCTTTTTTTTTCTTTTCTTTTTTTCATTCCTGAGCTCGGGGTCCTGACTGTATAGTGCTTTGCATATTCTCACCATGAACACATGGGTTTCTTCCTACCTTCAAAAACATGCGGGTAGCTGGATTGCGTAGATGTTAAATTGCCCCTAGGTGTGACTGAGCACAAATTGCTTTGTGATTTATTGATTAGTAGTAGTTACTAGTAATAAATTACTGCCATAAAAAGAAACTATGGTTCTACTCAAGATTTAAATAAAATAAAAAAATCAAGCTGAAATGTTCCAGAATTATTTCTTTTTTGTTTTTTTATACTGCATGGTAAATTCGTAATTAAAATTACATTTTGCTTGCTAAGATTCAAACCAGCCAAACACAAACTTGAGGTTAGACCTTGGTCGTTTGTGTGACCCTGTCCTGCATTCAACTGATCTCATGTTCCAGCTTGCACTCCTCACTCCCTCACCTTAAATTGCCTGCCTTTAGTTGTTGGCACTGTGTGGCATGGCGAGGCAGCGGTGGGAAAGCACCGTGTTGCTATATTTGTGGGCTTTTGATTCCTGACTGAAACGTTTGGAGCTAGCTGCCTCTCGTTTTTCTACGGGGGGGGTCGTGCATGTCCTGGCTACAATATGTGGCCCCTTTTCTCTCCTGTCACTTGGTCTTTTACTGACGTGTTGCACAGTTGATCACTGTTGTGAAGGACTCCTCACTCCCCCCTGTACGTTTAAACCTGGTAATTGTTCCCTGATGAAGGCTCAACTGTAATTAACAGCATAGCGGCACAGGGCATACTGTAAGTTCACTGTTACTTTTTTCTTTCTGTTTAGTCTGACTTTTTTTTTTGTTTTTGTTTTTTGTCTGGTATGCCATGACTGGATGTACTGTAGCACATCAGTGCAATATGTTGCCTTTTTATAATAACACACATTTCAGAGTATCATTGGGACTTAGTGCTTTTATTACATTTTGCTCACTTTCTTATTTACTTGCTTACCTATTTATAGTATACATGGTATATTACAGGTAATATCAATGCAGATTTGTGTTCCATGATGCATCTGTCTAACCTTCTAAGGTAGGTGTGTGTATATACGCGTGTGTTTTAGGTATTGACTATTATACAGCTGACTGAGTGAATCTCAATAAAATAGATTACATAAGAGTGATGCAGTATCATTAGTGACTCTGAGTCAGTGAAGATTACTAATGCAGCTGAATATGGTGCATGAAGTTTTACCCCTTAATGTGTACATAAGACTCCTCTAGCGCTGTGGCGATTCGGTGTGTACTGTGGAGGGGTGTGGCAGATTAAGCAGATCTCCTGCCTTGACAGCTGTCCACTAAGCCCCACTTACTCTTTCCTCTTTAGAATATAGAAGCTAAAATAGAACATGCATACACTCCACGTGCCAGGCTTTGTCCCTCCAGCCTGATGTACACAAGTTTTTAGATCAGAAACCATCTCCGTTTCACTGCCCAGGGTTGTGTTTCTAGGGATTTTAACTGATTGGTTACTTCACAATGGCACAGAGTGTAATAAATAATAATGGGTCGTGTGAAGATCTCAGATGGGGAGAAAAACAAACTCCAGTCTCTGTGCTGTAAAAGGAGAAAAACATATGGACCCCAACATTCAGCAGATTTAAACTAATGGCATCTCTACTTACATGGCAGTCATGTTATATGTTCATTCAGAAACTATCTCTCTCAATAGTAACTTCATAGCTGGGCAGCACGTGCTGATTTATGTGGTTAGATGCACATAAGTCTCACACCATTTTGATTATTATAAAACACTCTTATTGGTCAGAAAGAATAGTGTAGCCACCTTCTATCCTCATATTCTCATGTATCTTTATTTACTTACTAGAGACTTAATCTTTTTTTTTTTTTGCTCTCTCTGTTTAATGTTTGACCTTTTTTTATAAAAGCTAATTTGTTTAAGGGTATTATGCATCATATGTATACTCCATATATGCTACAGTTATACACCAGCCTGTACCTTGTGTAGCGTTGCATGGTCATTGGGTCACCAGTGCTTTTGCTGGCACTGACTAATATACACAAACACACATGCCTCATGTAGCCCCATGGGTGCATTGACATCAGCGACCCAAACAAGCCTCCAGCTAGGGAAAAGAATGGACTGTTGATCGAGCAGCCACTCAAAAAACACCTCTCCTTATTGGGGCAGGGAATAGAAGTGTGTATCTGTGGGAGATAATCTTACGGAATTGTGAAACACATTTTTTGACCTTGTACCGTTTTTACTATACCCACTGAAAGACAGTGAAAATGAGGTTGAGTGAGCTTGTACCAGTGATTTTGTATACTTTGTCACAGTTTACTTTCTACAGTAGGTCAGTGGTGCTGGTCTGAAAGCAGGTAGGTTTCCAATATTAAGTAACAAAAAAAATCTGTTTCCTCCGGTATTATTTTGAGGAACTAAAGAGAAGGAGTCCGATAAATAGAGGAAATTCAAGACCATTGTTCTCTTCAGGAGTGGTCAACCAACAAGGATCTGTCGAAGGGGGGGGGGGGGGGGGGGGGGGGGGGGGGGGGGGGGGGGGGGGGGGGGGGGGGGGGGGGG
>JBCNYH010000021.1:34698818-34718901 GCA_039654325.1 Tandanus tandanus
CCATGTTTTGGATTAACAGACTTTAACCAAGCAAACTTTGACCAAGAAGTTATTTGGTTTGTGGGGAAGACTACTTTCCCCCCCCCCCCCCCCATCATGGCCTATTTTATGTATAAAGTTTTATTATAGTATGTAATCATATACAAATGCAAGCAGGCTTGCAGGGACCATGGAAATGCAGTACGGTAATTCAGGTATTTTAAAGTACTTTTTTTTTTTTTTTTTTTTTTTTTTAAGACAATTCTTTATCTTACTAAAAACACAAATTCTCAGCGTTATGAAAATATTGGCATTACTGAGGTTTGGCTTATTTCATTATCTCGGGCATCTGATTAGAACGCCTCCCTGGTGTGGCGTTTCGGGCTTTTCCAACCGGGAAGACACCCTGGGGTCGACCCAGAACACGCTGGAGGGGCTATGTCTCTTGGCTGGTCTGGGAACGCCTTTGTGTCCCCACGGAAGAGCTGGAGGGAAGTGGCTGGGGGGAGAGGGACGTCTGGACCTTACTGCTTAGGCTGCTGCTTCCACGACCCGACCCTGGAACAAGCGGAAGATGAAGACGAACAACATATTGCATATGATTTTTAAATTAACATGAATTTTCCACTTTCTTGTACTGCTGTTCTAATTTTATGTGGGAAAACCTCCATTTTCTCAGTTGTAATCTTAAATATGGTATCTTTCCAATCTACCAGTAAAACAAAGAAAATTCACCCCCCAACCTCCCCTTTTTTTTTTTTTTTTTCTCTTCCAGAACCTTATTTAGACGATGTAAGATCAATCACTTCTATTATGAACTTTATGGGCAAGCTCAGTAATTCACAAGGGGTAAATTATGATTTGTTTATGTAATTAAATAATCAAGAATGAATTAGCAGTAATCTGATTTTACACATTTCAGCTGCCTCCCGACTGGTTACGTCTAATCAGTCACGTTTTGATGGACTTTTTTTCCTTTATCCTTCTTAAGCAGTGCACTTGAGTTTACTGTCTCCATTTCAGTTGGATCTTGTTTAAAGATTTACTGCTCTGTGGCATATGACATGGGCAACCTTGGACCAATCGACTAACCACTGTACTCTCGTATGTATGTTCAACCTTTAACAATGTGTTTTACATAATGAGATGAGGTCATATGTATGCTGTGTCACTTGGACCATCTCAGAGTTTATTCTAATGAGAAGCGTAGCTCTAACCACAGTGGAATAAACCACTAAGTGGGCTTCAATTGTACCTTGACATCATGTAGTAAGTGGTGGGTTTCAGTCACAACCTTACAGTATCTTAAGTACTGATTATTAGGAGCATTAGCTCACACTGTGGAATGTCTTTTGATCTTGTCAGATTGTGTTCTGGAACGGTTCCTGAAAGGGAGGGGTCTACATTTCTTCCACAACATTCCTGTCCTGCTGTGTTTCAGCTATAAGGGAAGTGCCCATATGGATCTGCGTGACCATTTTAACTTGTGATAGGTTTTAGGTCTTTCCTGAATTCTCCGCCAGTTTGTGCAGGAACTGTGCCTGTATGAGTGTGTTTTTAAATAAGTGTTACAGTGGAAACATTGCAGGTAGGATAATGTTCCCAAAATAGTCCAGCCTAAATGGCATGCTGCATGTGCTCCAGTGCTTGACCTCTCACCAGTGGTGCTGTAACCCTTTCTCCATATCACACACTAGCCACTTTTCTCTCTCGTGGCCACTTCTTTCTTCTTTTGATCCTCTTCTGCACTGCAGCTGGGTCTCATTATTCCTTCCCTCCCTCTGTCCATGTTTATTTATTTTACCTTTCAATGCTTTTTTTTAAATCTGCTTCACCCCTTCTTTCTGACCTTTTTGAAATTTATTTCTGTTTTGTGTTTTGGTCGGTCTTCACTTTTTTCCATGTGTTCCATTTCTGACAGTTTTTAAAAAAAATTATCTAACAATTTTGCTAAGCTTATTCTCATGGTGTGTTCTGATCAAGTTTTCTAAACACAATTAAAATTTTAAATACCGATACAAGTAGGATGCTGCTTTTTTTACAACATTGGGATCCTGCAGAAAATGGTTTGATGCAGCGACGGAGTTATCAGATATCAACCAAGAAATTGCTGATCGCCTTTTGGAAGCTGCTAAAAACAATAGTGCGCAGCTAGCTAATGGCTAACTTGCTGGTCGAATATGCCCTGGACCTGATACGTAATTTATTGCCTGTACATTGACCAATCAGATTTTTCAAATTTTCATTGCCATAGAATAGTAGTGATAATGATTATAAGTAATTATTGAATGAGGTAAGGTGTGATATGGTGTTATTCACCGAGACCGAAGGCCTGTGTGAATAAGAACCTCTGAGAAAGCTGACTTCTATAATTTATTGATTCAAAAATATTTTGAATATATTCACACAAAATATATAAGTAGGCAGTGTAGGATACGTGAAAATATCCTTGCCACTGGGGGAGCTAGGTACTTGGAAGAAGTTACTTTGCCGAGGGAGAAGAGGAGTAAAAAGCTGATGGTAGAATAGTCATGTTACCTGTGTGCACTCTCATACATGTCACTTGTATGTATATTTTTGTTAGAATAATTATTTTTTAAAAACGATACACGTCCTTGCAACTAGTGAATAAAATGAATTAAAGTATTGGAATGCGTCCTTTTCTTCACAATGCAAACATCCTGTTGATAGTGAGCTCTGAGGTTAGCATGCTATACAGCTAGTGCAATTTCATTCATCTTAAGCACCCAAAGCAACAAAATATGGAATTCAAATATTTGATGGCGAGAACCTTTTTTATTAATTACAATTTTTTTTCACCAAATATGACTTTACCTACTTTTTGTGATGTTTAAGAAAAGGGTTTTTTTTTTTTTTTATTTTTTTTTTTCTTCCAGGCATTTTGACTGGGATGACAGGGGAGTGGAGGATATGGATATTATTAAATAGATGTCACAAATGGCTGCACTATCTCTGAAGCACTGCAGTCCTGAGCTGTAAACTTCGATTAATTTTCTCATTTATGCTGTTGAAGACCTCTATCTCAATCTCTATGCTTACAACAGCATAAATGGTTAGAAACTAAAATGAAGTTTACAGCTCAGAGGTGCAGTGCTTTGGCAATCTGGAACAGGGCGTAGCCAATCTATCTTGTATGATGTCTATGAGGGGGGACATCTAGTGCATGCCGATCGTGCTGTAACTGTGCCAATTCACTGATGGTAACGATGCAGTGTCAAGATGTTATTTGATAGCTTTCCACCAATCAGAAACGAGAATCTATTGTGAATAATTAAGTAGGTTATTAACTAGAATATTTGTTAACATTGTAGAAAGTTAATTGACACTGCTGACATTTCACTCTCTGTGGTATTTTTGTATGGTACAGTCACTAATCTCAATGCAGAATTATCTGTGCCTGGGTTGAGGTCCTGTGTCTGTTTCTAGTCATATAGCGGTGTCTGTAATAGACAGGGCTCTGTGGAGGATGTGGCGTTTCCTTTAAAGAACCGCTTAACAGTAAGAGCAACAATAGAGGGGCTTTGAGATCTGGTTTAAATTTGAATCAGAATTTGACTTTAATGAAGAGCTATAAAGCTGACTTTATATACAGTCATGTGGGATAAATACCATAGAATTTCTATTTATTTATTTGAGCAAATTTAGGATGACACACTGACTGTGCCTGAGGTCTCCTTACCAAACAGTGTACTGACCTCACTAATGCTCTAGTGACTGAATGGGCCACTCCCCCATCCACTTCCCAAAATCTTGCATAAAGCCTTTCCAGAAGAGTGGAGGTTCTAATAACAGAAAAGAGGGACAACCTCTGAAATTAGAGATTCAAAATCACGTGTCCTGTTCATGATGGTTGAGTTCACATTCAGTACTTCTAGCCTTGTACTAGTGTACATCACTACATGTGATGTAAAAAAACAAAATGGTATCAGTAAACTTTATGATGTCTCTTGTGAAAATTATATATTTACTATTCTATATCTAACTGTTTTAAACAGTTAATAGTCAACACCTGAATGCCCCTGTTTATGGTATTTTTAGACACCCTTATCCAGAGCAACTCTTTTCCCAATTATATAACTGCGCAGTTAAGGGCCTTGCCCAAGGGCTCAGAAATGGCAGCTTGGTGGTAATGGGGCTAGAGCCCCTGACCTTCCGATCAGTAATGTAGCCTTAAGCACTGTGCCGCAATGCCTACTCTTACTCGTACTCACACTTAAAACTCAATACTCTTGGTAACAAAATTCAGCAAACATGCAACTTACTTGGAAATAGAAATTATTAGCATTGCTGTACTGTACACAATGTCTATGAAGTGACAACTGTCACAAGGAGTGCTGGAAGAAAGCTACAAGTTACCACGGCCTACACGACACCAATTCACTGTGAAGAACCTGACCGGGACAAGACGATATAGTGCTTTAGGAACTGGTGTAAAATCATCTCCCTAGTGAGACAGCAGGTTTAATAAAGTAAATGTTTCATCACCATAAAACATGATGTCAGTGTTGAACTGGACATGTTAAATGTGCATGTTCGTGTGTGGGGCGTTATAAGGAGGGATAGTGTACTGAATTTGTTGTCTCAGTAATTTATTTAGACAGGCATCCTAATGGGATGTTACAAGAATGCGCTTTGTTTCCCCCCCGAAGAAACACTGTTTATAGTTAACGAGAATGTGGGACATAAATCAACTTTCCTTTCCCCATTCCTTTTTTTAGCTTACGCCGCCATCATTGGTGAGCAGAGGGGAAGCTATAGAAGTGGGTTCCATCCATCTGTCCATACGAGTTGTTAGTGTGATAACTTTGGAAGGAAATGAAAAAGGACCACCAAATTTGGTGTTTGGGTCTCCCTCAGGAGTGAATAGGGTGAGATTGTATATAGGTCACCTTGTCCTTGTTTCAAGGTCACTTATTGTTTATTGGAATTGTTAAACTGACAAAAAGTGGGAAATGGTCCTGCTTGTGGGGGCATTTGTGAACCCCTGTGACTTTTTTTTTTTTTTTTTTTTTTTAATTTTATTTATTTTTTGTCAGAGGTGGTTCAAGTTTTTGATTTATCTGATCTCTCTCTCTCCTTCTGCACTAGTGCTGTTCATGTGTCATTGCTCAGTGGAATTTCTCATTCCTATGAGGCGATCTATTCCTCCCCCCTTTTATTGCTCTCACTCTCTTCCTGAGTCTGCCCAAGTTTAAAAGTGCACACACACACACACTTCCCCTCTCACTTCACTAATCTGATTAGCATTATTTGAGCAGCTTAGCACAGTGCTGCATTGGCCTGTTAGCTGTTCTTCTGCCAGCAGTCAGCAGGATGTGATCCAGCTCTATGCGGATATTGAGCCAGCTCTAACGGACAAAACGGTTAAACGACTGTAGTTTCAGAGGAGCTGCTCCACATTCGGTCACACTCTCTCTGCTTTATATTCAGCCCCTCTTGCTTTCTTCATGCTGTGCTCTCTTGCTTTATCTAACTCTTCAAAGACTCCTGCAGGCGAGTCTGCATCACCTTGAAATCTGCTGCTGCCTCCCTGCAGTCCCCTCCCTCCATACTCCTCCTTCAGTTCTCCTCTCTCGCTCTCTCTCTCCACCACCTCTTTCTCGCCCTCCTCTATTCCCATCTGTCTTTTTCTCTTTCTCTCTATCTTTATCTGCCCTCATTCCGGCCTTTATCTTTTTTTTCCAAAATGTATCAGAACGCGTGGATTGCCAACTATCTTAGCCATGTCAAGTGCTGTCAAGGTGAGTGGAGCAGAGCTTAGGTTTGGTGATGGGACCGTCCTGTTACTGTGCATTATTTTGGTCGTTAGGGCTGCTGTAGTTTAGAAAGAAATTTTGTGCAGCTGATGTAGGCTCCAAGGACATGCTGATTAAGTATAGGAGACTTTCTGGGAATAATGGATGGAAGGAAAAAGAGAGAAAGTAAGAGATGGTGGCAGTGAAATCCTGTGCAAACATCTTGGCTTTTTGATACTTTTCCTCTCATAGGAATTTATTCAGTAGTTGAATTTAAAGCACGTCTTTTATTGGTATATCTTGACTTTAAAATCGTATGCAGAGCTTTCACTGTTCTGCTGCCAAATTGTAGTTTTATGGGTTTGTTTTTCGTGTGTATTTGCAATGGGACATGACTTTCATTTATCTGCTATGTTGAGTTGGTCTTCTGGTTGTGTAAACTTGGAGAAATTCATAACAGGTGTGGCAGAGTGTTCATGCTACACTCTCAGTCTCACTCTTAACTATTAAACTTTCATCAGAGTATAATGCGGTCATGAATGTATCCATAAAACAGTGCTGGCTTGACATGATGAGACTGAAATGGGTTGAATGTGTTCATATGTTCACCAGATCAGCTGTCCCAGCACAAACTCATCATGGAGAGCCTTTAAAGTAGTCCAATATTCTTAGATGTTTCGAAACGGATGCTTTTAATTTCTTTCATGATGTAAGCGGCTATAGATATTGAAATGACACACTTCCCATTGGGGTAATCCGGTGTCCCTGGAAAGCTTATCCTTCATTAGCAGTGCCATGTGTTGCAGTAGACATACAGCAGAAGACACAGCTGCCATGCTTGCACAGTAGTTTACAATGAAAAACAGCAATGCTTTTTATATAATTTTTATTTATTTTACATTGAGGAAATTCTATTTTTCTGTTTTTTTTAATTAAAAAAAATAAAGATTAAATCACTAGAAAAGGTTTTTAATATTGATATTGCATGTAGCTATTTTTGTTTTGTTTTGTTTTTTTTGGTCACTTGGTGTTTGGTGTTAACCAGGCTGTCACATGTTCTGTCTCACTCTTAATGACTCCAGATGCTTTTAGCATGACTTATCACATAAGCCTGCGTGACTTTTGCATTCTGTCACTGTTATCTGCGATTCAGAATATTGCCTATAGCTGTCTATTAAAGCAGGTGTGCAGAGTACAGTATGATACTTTTCATGATAAAGGTAATCAGTACGGCAGGGGTCTCACATGGATGACTTGTTGAATATTTTTACTTTTAATGCCATTGGGACCTACTATTAGGGCTGTGGTTTAACTCTTTCACATAGTAAGGTGTGTGTGTGTGTGTGTGTGAGAGAGAGAAGCTGTGGAATAGCAGGCATGCCATTTATTGTCACACCATACTGTATTATTAGCTTATGGGCAATAAGCTATCTGAGCGCCAAGCAGATAATCAGAAATCTATACATTTTGCTGTATTAGTGTATACAATGTTGGTGTAGATTATAAAGGCTTGTTTATGATCTTGTACTGTTTCTTGCAGTTGGGGAAACTAGCTGTTGGTTGTGGTACATATTGAAATACTTATTTCATAAACTTTGATGTGCTGTGGTTAAAGATTTCAGGATTAAATTTAGAAGAATGGTGGCGCCGCCAGTAGTTTTGCCACTGCACAGCTTTAGGGGTTTCCATTGTTATCTCGAGCTCCAGTCCACATCAGGAAGGAGTGGTGAATGTTCTTTCCATGTCCCCATGGGTTTCTTCTGGGTTCCCTTGTTTTCTTCAATCTCCCAATATGCCAGTAGATGGAATATTTAATCTTGTTGGATCATGTGCTTGTAATAGTTAATCAAATGCAAACAATGAGAAACCTGTTACTGTGCACCCTTTGAGCATGCATTCTTCTACGAATGAGTGTATTTTTCATCCCTTCACTTCGTCACCATTGCTCACTTGTCTTTTTAAAATGAAAATGGTCCCAATGAGTTAATTTGAGCAAACATTTTTAAATATATGGTAATTTCCTGGCAACGTATATCATATCCAAGAGGGTGCGGTGTGTCAGTGAGAGATGCTTTTTAATGTTTTCATTAGTGAGTCACTCAGTGTAAACCTGTAAGCTTACAAACTCCTTTATGATTGCCGGTGGCTGCATGCCTAATGAGGCAGATTTTCATTGACATCTGTTTAGCTATTACTGATCAGTGTTAGTGGTGAGAAGCAACTGTTACTGTTAGAAGTGAGTGTGATACTCCAAGCTCTTGATTTTGGCAACCGTGAATAAACAATGAAAAGGTAAGAGTTTTCTTTAGAAAACTCCAATCTTCATGTAATTTTTCTCCTCGCTGTCTGTGTTTTTATCTGTCTCTCAGCCTCTCCATCTTTCCGCGCACTCTTGCCTGATCAGCTGGCGCTGTGCTTCGGGAGGTGAAAGGAGGTTTCTAAGCAGTGAGGAATGTTTTTAGGGGATGCTCTTCCCAGCTGTGAAAACACTCAATACCAAAACACATCAGAGTCTTGAGAGAAGCTCCAGAGCTCTTGTTCGCTCTGCCATCTCAAATGATCTTTATAAAGAGTGAGGGAGTTGTAACATCGACCCACCCATCATTGCTAAAGCTTCATAGATATGAAGGGGTAGATTTGGGTTAAGCTGTGTGTGCGCACGTGCGTAAGCTTGAGCTGAACTGGAAGGACAGTGGAGTTCAACTGTCATATGATACTTGCATCTATTCCTTTTATAAGAAATTTTATCGTTTCTGTGTTTGAAAGAAAAGGCTCCATAAGTGTAGTTGATTAAAGCCGATTTTTTTTTTTTTATTTTTTTTTATTTTTTTATTATAAGTTTCATGTCTAATTTGTCTTAATTTTTTAATTTGTCCTTTATTTATTCAAATTTATTTTTTCTCGTCAGTGTTGTGGATCTAAATGTTATCCTAGAAACAGACATAAGTCAGGAAAATATCCTAGATCACACACTTATGTCTGGGGAAGTTTATAGTAGCCAGTCCACCTACTGGCATGCTTGTTGGAGGAAACCTGTGTACACTGATGAAACCCATATGGACACAGGGAGAACATGCAAAATAAGCTAGGGACCCTGGGGCCGAAAAGACGCAGTGCTGCCCACTGCATCTCCATGCCAACCCAATTCACATCTAAGAACAAACTAAGTAAAATGAATAGTTTTTTGTATATTGCACATAGTTAAACACAAAAAAAAACATTGCTGGGGGAAACCAGATGGTACCTATTTGCAAGTTTTTTTTTATTTAATGTCCAGGATTAAGGCAAAGAGTCATTTAGAAATTAAAGACTTGTATAAAGAGCATGAAAAGTCGAGCCAGGGGAAAGAACGTCGGAACTGGTTTTTTTTTTTTTTGTTTAAAAAAAAAAAAAAATCCCCCCCCCCCCCCCTTTAAGAATGCAGCCTCATTTTAGGATGATTGGCAGTTTTAAAGATGTCTGTGAACAGTGTGTCTTGTTCCCAAAACATATGGGTTTTGATTGAAGTACTTTGGATTATTGCTCAGCTTTTTGGGAACATTTTGCTGTTTGCTAGAATAAATAGAAGCGTTATGTATTTCATGTGTTTATGAGGTGAAAACTGTCTACAGTATGACTGTGGTATGTGATCGCAGCATTCTCTGCCTTATTATTTTTTTAATTTACTTATTTGCCTTGATTTCATTGTTCAATGTGCTTTTACTTAACATCTAAATCGTCCTCTTTCTAGTAATGGTTTTTTTTTTTTTTTTTCTTTTTTTTTTTTTTTTTTTTTATTAAAATGTCTTGTTTTATTCTTGTCAACAGGCATCACAGGGGACGCCATCACCAAACCCAAACTACAGCAAAAAAAATTTAGGTAAACCTTTGTTTTAAATTCCTCATGCTTGAGAAATGAAGTGGTGTAAACACATGTAAAAACTGCAAACTGCTTTTTTTTTTTGCATACAAAGATCAAGCATTGGGAAAAATTTCCTTAAATAAGCCGTTTATATAGCAGTAAAAGATCTATTATATGATTTTGGCCTCATTGGTATTGGAAGGCTTATCAGTGCATTGGTAGCTGCTCTGGTATTTTGAAGTTGACGTCATTGCATGGAAATGTGACTGTTTTAACTCGGTTGCAGTTGTTGGTCCCATCTATAAGGAGCATGATTGCCCTGATCTGCTAATATCACTGACACTAAAACTGAAATACTGTGATGGCCTGGCGAGCTGTCCAGGGTGTACTCTGCCCATGCCCAGAGTCGGCCGAGATGGGCGCCAGCCTCCCTGCAGCCCTAATTAGGATTAAGCGGTTCAGAGAATGAATGAATGAAAACTAAGAATGGTTTTTGGGTTTTTTTGTTTTTGCCAGTCCCTATTATACTTTGCAAAAGTTGTAATCACATGCAAAGAAACACTGTAAAGCATAGATTTCATTTCTATAGAGCATAGAGTTCAGTAAATGGTAATAAAATAAGCAAATGCTTTAATTAAATGTCTTAATAGTAATGTCATGTCTAAAATATAATTTACTGGGAAGAATTTGAGGAATGTGATACTTTGTCCTTCTGAAGATTTTGACTTTTACACTTTTAGTGGGACTTTTTTGCAAGAATTAAGATCCATTGGTGTTATGTTTATCTAAGAAGTGGTCCATTACATAATATCTAGCTTTTTTTAATCGGATACAAACTTTTTTTTTTTTTTTTTTTTTTTATGTAGCGGTAATGTAATGGTTGGAAATTAACCGAGCAATATGGAAGTCATAAACATCTCTTTTTTTTTTTTTTTTTTTTTTTAAATTTGTTACAGAAAAATGGGTGTTAAAGATTTTCTGCCAAAAATTCTGTGGCCTTATGTGAAATACAGGGTGATCAAAAAACCTCCCACATTTCAAAGGTAAATAATATGTTAGAGATAATCAAATTATTATTTACACATGTGAAACTTTATTCAATACAGTTTTTATACATTTGAGGCAGGAGAGGGGGTACTGAGGTCTGTTGGTAGCCCAACCCTATTTGAACACCTTGAGCTTAAAACTCAAAGATCATTGAAAGTGCTGAGGTAAATGTTTCTGGATCAGGTGATCTCGTTGCGTGGCAAGGCTGGGTGGCCAGCCCGTTCCCCTGACATGACCCCTTGAGCCATGGCAGCCTTCAGAAATCACCTCCAAGCGTGTATAGACAATGACGGCCACCATTATTGTGATTATCTTTTATTTATTTTTTTTTGACCTTCGTAATGTGGGAGGTTTTATTGGATCACCCTGTATTTGTTAATATTGTAAGTTCTATACTGAATTTCTAAAACTGCTCAGGGCTTCATCAGTTGAAACAATACGTACGTCTTGTTTTATAGTCCTTTGCTTAGAACAGATAAAAACAGAATCAGCTCTTCCTGATAAATGCTTTGATCATGTAGAAAACCTTGTTCAGCATTACTAAAAATGCAGTACTGCATCTTTATTTGCATCATGTGGCTAAAGTAAACGAATGTAATCTCATGGTTATACGTTAAACTTCGCATACATGTGTGCTCACACTTCGATGACAAGAAAGGTACAAATCCATGTGTATTCTTCTCCTTTTCAAAATTGGCCTTTCTAATGCTTTTCATTCTTTAATTTTTTTTCCTTTTGGAATGCTGAGCGTTGCAGCATGCCAGTAACCTCATGTGCTGTCACTGTGGTGTTTAGAGTAGTTGGGAAATAACACTCTTGTTAGCTGTGATATAGAATTCCACAGAGTTTAGATCTGAAATGGACCTCGTCTGCCAGGAACTGGTTGTGCTGCTGTTATTCTCTCTGCAGTAAAACTACAATGCTGTGACTTTTTTTATAAAGCACAAATTTAGTTTTTGCTGGCTTGCATTTTTCAGTTATCATGTGTGACTTTTTTAGCTTAAAAGGTTTCCTCTCTTAATGCTCATCTTTTTGTTTGGGTCGCTGCAGTTTTCATAAACAGTTCTCATCTGAGGATAAAGACTACGCTGCCCAGACCACAAAGGCTGCTGATGTCAATCCTGTTGTCGCTCTACCGAAAGGTGATTGCAAAAATTACTGCATTGTCTGAAGGGATAAAATGAGGTGTGTGTTTTTGTTTTATTTTTATTAAAATATTTTATTGTCCATGGGGTGGTGCCATCAATGGAATGTTTTACAACATTTTTGTTGTTCCAGTAAAGCTTTATAGGTACTTCAGTGATCCCTAAGGTCTATTTATGTTCCTTACATTTTTTTTTAAAGATAATATACTAAAGGTACAGAAGATGTACACTGGATGAAACTACTCCAATAACAATAAAAAAAAGTACAGTTTAGCAACTTGATCTCAGCTATTTAACACCCATATTCAGTATAAAGTCTTTTTGTATTTATCCACTAAGTATTTTTGGCTGAGATTTTATTGGCCCTAAGGTTGGGGCAAGGTTGGGGGTTTGAGTTCCATGTAGGATGATGGCCTATTTTTGGTTGGCTGGGAGCCACCTGTTCTGCACAGGCATATTGTGTTAGGAAAGTCCATGGTGTATTGGATGTTTGGGAAGGATTAAAGCATATATTTAATAATGGTAGAACAGAATTTGGTTGAGTTGTCACAGGCGCAGCTGCCATCAGGTAAAACAAAGCTGTTTTATTTAATTAAATGTGATAGTGTTTGGTCTAAAAATATACTTTCTAACAATGTAAACTGGTCAAAATTGGAAGTTTGGAATGCAGTTTTAAGTGTTGTGCATACGGGCCGAGACTTGTGTAGAAATGTAGTAATTTTATTTTTGAGCTGTCAGTTTGCTTATCCATAGTTGGGAAGCCTACAGGAATGGAGCTGATTGTTTGAGAAGATCACATACAATATTGAAACCATTTCTGGTTTTAGTTTTAGCGAAGGAATAGAAATCTTTTCATTATCTGGATGCAGTCTGGTTATAGATTGAACACTGAACATTTGCCACACTTCAAGAATGCTGTACATTTTATAACACACAGCATTTGTTTGGTTGGTAGCTTTGGCTTTCTTGTAGCTTCATTTCAGCAGCTGTGAGTATGAAAGCCAGGAAAGTCTGAGCTCTTGGACGTTTCTGTATTCAGGATGTTTGTTAGTTTCAGGCTGATTTACTCTAGAGGTAAATGATTTGTTTCATAATGGAAGAAAACAAAAATGTTTTCCTTAAGCTTTTCAACTAGTCCCAAGTTGAATAAAATGTAATGAAGCCTTTTTTTATTTTTTTTATTTATTTATTTTTTGTTCTTTAACTGGAGTAAAGTGTTGTATACTTGTATGCCAGTTAGTACTTTGAGTTGTGTTCTCATGGTATTTCTCTTTCGCTATCCATTCCTGTGTTCCATTTTACACTATGCCTATGCACGTAAACATATATTTGTTTCTTCTCTGCAGTTTCAGAGTTAAGGAAACGTTTTGAACGCATCAGTAATCGTCAAAGTGACTGCTGGGACATGAACAGGTGAGAGATTTTAATTAACGGTTACTCTACTGTGTTTATGGGCAAGGCTCTCGTATTCATAAATTTAGAAGCCTGCAAAGATTTATACTTTAGCAAGCTTGTCTGTATTTGTGACTTTCGTTTCATGCCAGTGACCTGTGGATCCATCTGTCCTACTCCTTTTAGGAAAGAACGAATTGCACGGCGGCTGGAAGCAATTGATGGTGACCTTCAGTTTTCGCTTCCAAGTGCTGGTCTGGTAACCAATCGACTACTGGAGGAAGACACTCCCAGATACACTCGTGCCACAGATTTGTGTGACCCATGCACAGGTATACAACCTGTATTACAAATGTTAATCTGGGTATACTTTCTTTTTTGTTTTTTAAAAAAATGTGTTTTATGTAATTACTGAAATCACTGTAATTAATATCAGGTTGCCAGGTACATATTTTTACTATAAGTGGATTTGTGGGGTTTTTTGGTTTGATTGGGTTTTATTCCACAATACCACTTTTGTCTGTAAGGTTCACGCAATTGCATACTCTACCACTAGGGTTGCTATTTTACCTTTTTTTCTTTGGTCCGTCAGGCATAAAGATCAGTACTCTCATTCACCAACCATCCTTACGAAGAAATTCTTTCTTAAATCTCACACACTTGCAAAGATTCTGGCATTCACCAGTATTTTCTGGAATTTGTTTTAGCTATGAACAGATTCTACAAACACAAAAGAGCACTCTTACACACACTGGTGCTGAAGTGATGTGAAATCACTATTTTCCTTTTCCTATTTTTATTTTTTTCAGTGGTGCGTGTTTACTGCTCGCTCACTGAGCCCCAGGCTTCACTCTGATCTGTGACCCTACATCCACTATTTAAACAACTGAATATAATATCTCGTCTGAAATTTACATCCTGCCTCAGCATTTCCACTTAAGATGAAGTAAAATTCTTCCTTCTTGTAGGTTTTGGCACTTCCATCTTCATGAATATTTGTGTATGCCCATGCCCTGATGTCCCTTTATGGGCATTTAGGGGGCGTTCATCTATGCTAATTAGAGCAACTGACATACAATCACTTTACTAAGACAATGGGATTCACCAATCCAAGATCACAGCTGTGAACAAGTCTGAGGATTAAGAACAGTTTATGAATAAAACTTAGGAATACCTGCAAACAAGTAGCCATTTATTTATTTATTTATTTATTTTTGCACAGGCTAGCATGCGGCATGCATTACTCATATGCTCCCAGTGTAAAAACTCTCACCACAAAGGTGCTAATACTGTATATCTTTTTAAAGTAAGACTTCTGTCTTCACTGGCCATAAAACACCTTTTGCTAACAAAAAGTGGAAAATATTTTCCCACTATGCAACCTGGCATTCAGTTAAAGCTACTGTCAGACCAACCTCTAAGTGGACCAGTGATCATTTCTTTTAAGCTCCTAGGTTTAAAAACAGATTTTGCATTTCACAAAATATGCAGAATCTTTTGTAACAAATGGTTCAGACTCCCACAACAGAAAGTGTGAAAGTGACTTAGATCTTACTTTGTAAATGTTACATTCGTGTTGTGGTGGGTCACATTGAGTTTTGTAACAATTAGTTTGAATGGCCATTAAACTGTTTTTAGAGCATGTACATGGCAACTGTGATCATGTGTAAAGTGCATGGAATTGGTTAAATTTTCAAATAGATTTTGTGTTCCTCTTGTTAAATGAGGTTGAAACCATGTTGTGATGTATCACTTTATCATTCAGTTCCTGCTCAGCACTGTAACAAAGATGAGTCTGGTCTGTCAGACCCTCATAGCTCTGAGAGTGCATCACTGCACCGGAGCCGGATAGAAACCCACATGGCTCAAACTGCTCCTACCTGTAACCCTGGAACAACCGAACAGGAGTCTAAAGCCGAGCGCATCGCCCGCTACAAGGCCGAGCGCAGACGCCAGCTCTGTGAACGCTACCGCATCTTACTGGATGAAGAGGCAGACACTGACCATACCAGCCAGTACTCCAGAATCCGGCGGGACCCTGAGGGGTCAGAGCGCCAATACAGGGGGAAAGTTGAAGGAAAAGATGAGGATGCACATAACGCCAGCACCTCCAACATTGGCTCAGGTAGAGTCACGGAGCAGGAATACAGCAAGGAGCCGACTGAGGTGTTCTCTGAACATGAGAAGAGAATGAATCTGGAAAATCAGAAGAGGGTCCATGACCAAGGAAGAATGCAAGTAGGAGTAGTTCCAGACCACTCTGCCCCTTACATAGACACTTCGGGGGAGACCAAGGCCTCAAGGGAGCAGGGGGTGGCTAGCTCACCTAAAGCAGGCCAACCTGTGAAGCAAGTGGATTTAACTGGTGAACAGCAGGTCCACAACATCTCTCACAAGCAAGGGTAAGCTCAGCATTGTCAATCACCACCTGTTCTATACTGCACTTCATTTGTTTTTCTTCAGTATTCCATTCTTCACCTTTTTTTTTTTTTTTTTTTTTTCTGTCTTCTATATACAATTTGCAGACTTTATTGGCATTTTTCAGTGAAAAATTTTGGATCATGAGAGTTAATAATTAAATAGAGTGAAAGAAGTAATTGGGAATGACTACCTGACTAACCTTTTCTTGATATCAAGATCAAAAAGCAACAGTATACCAACACATACCCCAGTGATTTATTTATTTTTTATTTTTTTCACAGTCTGTACTTGTATTAACACACTGGCATAATACGGCTTATCTCCTCAGGGTCTTTTTTCATTATCAGGTTGTATAATGCAAAATTTAAAGTGAAGAAAGATAGTAGCTTACACTGTAAAATCCTCAGTGTTTAATTAGGGCTCAAATTCTGAAAGACCTCATTCAACACTGGGCATTTTGCTGTGCAGTAGCTGCCATCTTGTTCTCAATGTTGCAAGACAGTCTTCAGCGCATCGAGTTGTCACACCTCCAGCTACTCTATTTTAAGATCGAGCTGGGTGGGAGGTGAGGTCTAATTGCAATTTCTTTTGAATAATAAATAGTAATTTGTGGGTTAGAAATACTAAGCTAGTTTTTCATGGTTTTTTCCTAATTGCTCTTGCCTAGTTGTTCAAATGGGTATCTTTATACTACTGGTGTTTTCATTATAAGAGAAGGATTTCTACTTTTATACAACGTAAAATCATGGACAGTGGAAAGAGGAGTAGTTGTAGTAGTAGTAATAACTATGTGCATAGTGCCCCTGGCCATAATAAAGTAAATAAAATTAAAAACTTGGCTCATTTTTGGTTTTGGCTTGACATGTACAGAATTGAGGTGGTCAGTTCCTCTTCATGCCGGTGTTATCAGGCATAAACGTGTATCATGTATGGGCCTGTACGTATACAACCAGGAAGTTAGCTGTTCAGGAAATATACAGAAAATATCCTAATGGATAGTTTGTAAGCTCCTGCACTCCAGTACTCTCTGCTCACTGGAAAGCTCTTGCTCTTCATGGGAAGCAGGCAAGTAACAGCACCTAAAATTAATTTTAAAAGGCTGGCATTTTAAAATGCAGAATAATAAACTACTTATAAAACCAATTTGCTCAGTCTGATCAGAGAAATGTACATCTCACCTTTTCCTTGGTCTGTACTAAAGGCCTTAATTTCCAAAAACCTCCTATGTACTGTTTCCAACTTAATCCAGCAATAATTAAAGATCATGGAATATTTTAGTTTTGGAATATTCAGGAAGTGTGCCTCTGTTTTATTGGATTAGAGTAGGGTCTTTTGATTTGGACTGATTTTGTACATGCATAATAGTTTACCTTTTGTGCATGTAGAACACAGTGTTTTAAATTCCCTTAACATATACCATTGTTATTGAGAATTCAAATGCTTTGATCGCTGTCGCAATTTGCACAAGTCATCGTTCCTTTGCTGTGATTTTATTTGGGTTACGTTTAGGACGTGACCATAAAGCATTAACTCACAACAACATGGGGTCAGATTTCATAACTTGGCAAAGCCTCTCATCCCTTGTTGTCATGTCAGTGTCGTATTACTGTCATTGCTGACGGGTTTCTTAATATGAAGGTGAGACATTATATGTGACCCAGCATAATAAGTGACTTCTGTTAAGACGGCCTTCTACAAGAAAAAGTTGGACGCTGCTGCACAAGACCCACGCAAACTCCAACATCTTTTCATCCTTAGTCAATCCACCTGCCCAATCCTCCCTGACCGCTGAAGACTTTGCCGACTTTGATGAGATTAACAAATCTGTCAGACATTCACTCCCACCCCAACTCCTGTCCTGACAAACCAGTATAGGAATATATTCACTGATGGTGACTTTAAAGCGCTTCTGTAAGTCGCTCTGGATAAGAGCATCTGCTAAATGCTGTAAATGTAAATAATACAGATTAAGTAGCAAGGTAGTGTTATGAGTAAGAGCCAAAGCAAGTTGAAAATGGCTTACCTGGATGAAAGTGCGATATCTCCAAAAACACATCCTTTAAAGCATAATCTTCCACATGACCAAGTTCAAATATGCATGAACACAATCTATCCATGCTAAAATACTTGTTTAAGAAAGGGGTCCATGTCTGTGCATTCGTATGTGGTAATCCATCACATATCAATACACTGAGTGGCTCATTCACTCTTGTTTTTACGTCTCTTTACAACTCTAGTCAATGGTCACTCCAGACTGATTCAGAAGGAGACACCATTTCCCCAATCAACTGGCCCTCCAGGTACCTCCCTTTGGGGATTATTCGGTGTGTCGACATGCTTCCCTTTATTCCTACAAGCCTTTAACAGCACTACCCAGTTCAAAAGATTTTAGCCCTTTCTCTTAGATCTAGGATAGCTGAATAGTTCACTGGTTATTCACAGCATGAATAAAAATTTTTTTAAGAAACATCCAGGAACAGACACATGCTACACTGCAAAAAATTATCTAATCAAGATTTAAAATCTTAACTCCAAGAAATCATTTTTGATCTTGTTTTGGAAATATACTATGTAAGAACAATGTGTAAAATTATTTTAAGAATATTTTTCTTGATTATAGTTTGTATCAATGATTATAGATTCAAATCACTGAATGTACATGAACTCTTAAATCAAGTTAAATTTTCTGCCAGTGCAGAAAGATAATTACACTTGGTAAGAATATTGTTTGAAGCATATCTTTCTTGTTTTAAGAAATCTTACTAAGTGTAATTATCTTTCTGCACTGGCAGATAAATTAACTTGATTTAAGAGGATACATGTACATTCAGTGATTTGAAACTAGCCAGTTAACTCTAGGAGAAGGGTTTGTATTAAAATTTTTGAATTGGGCTGATAACTGCTTTAACCATGACCATCTCTGACACATGTTCATCAGTCCCCAGTGTTGTGGGCCCTCGTGATCATTCAGTGTGCGTGAATTAATTGTTAGGTTTTACATTACTTTTTTTTTTTTTTTTTTTTTTCCCTTTAATACCCCATACCCCCCCACTCGCTACTTTTCTTCATGCACCAGTTAATCAAATAATCATTAATTGCGGCTGGCTCAATCAAATTTCAGTTTTATTGTGGTGTGTTTTAAGCATGTGGTTTTTATTCAGGACATTTTGTTTGGAAGTTGAATTAAATGTAACGTTCTGTACACCTGGTTTGTGAGACATGAAATCTCAAATCTGCAGAACTCAATGTAGTTAATGCCAAACTTCTAACTGCTCATTTTGCAGCCTGGTTGTGTTCCTGATTTGTATTTGTTGGTCTGGCAAGAATGGTAGTGTTTTTCTCCACTCTAACTTGTTTTTTATTTAAATCCTGATTTTAGCCAATTCATCAGTGCAAGTAGGGTGAAAGGTAAAATTTAATGCCGGATCATCTCCCTTCATTTGCATTAATTCAGTGAGCTGTACACAATACTCATATGTGTGAATGAGTAATTTTCTTGACATATTGAGTATCTCTTTATAATGGAGCTTTGTGTTTAGAACCACATGTGGGTTTACCATCCAAGTGTAAGATTTAATGGATCTAAAATGCACTGCCCAGCCCCAAAAAAGTCACACTAATATTTTGTTGGACTGCCTTTAGCTTTGATTACAGTGTATAAGCTCCATGGCATTGTTACCTTTCACGCGAGCTATTCGGAAGGTACGTGACGTGCCGATTTTCGTTCCTGCAAAAAATTGTTTGTCTGCAGTACTACAGTTATTACTAGACATAGGAGAGCTTACGGATACGCATACTAAAGTAATATTGCAATAGTCATTACATTTACATAGACCTGTTGGAAAGTTCCTGTTTAACACCGGGATCTAATTAAATCATTAGAAGCCCAACTTTGTGTTTATGTTGGACAGAGTATGCATGTGTCTGAGTACCCTTAACACGCAAAAGGTCAGTAAACGCGTGTGTTTGCTCCACCAATCATTGCTTCACTTGGCCAGGTCAAGGCTCAGCAACATTATGTGACAATAAAATGAAGTCAGCTGATGACCTAAATGTACTGAATGACCAGGTTTTCCCTTTATTGGGCTTTTTTCTTTCCTGATGGCATGGATATATAATTGTGAACTTTTGAAAGAGCAGGTCAGGAAGCATGAGAAATCATTTTCACACATTAACTGGCACTACAGAGTCCTGACCTTATCCCAATTCAAAGTCTTTGGGATGTGCTGGAGAAAACTTTATGAAGTGATTCAACTACATCATTGAAAAATTAACCCAACTCTGGATAGATTTAAATGCTTAAGTTTGTTGAAAACATGGCATGGTGATTGCATGCTGAAATCAAGGCTTAAAGTGGTGCCATCGAATGTTAGAGTCCAGAACGTTTTTTTTTTTTTTTTTTTTTTTTTTTTTTTGTTCGTGTGGATTTTCCCCTTTCCTGTGTCCTTCGCTTTTCTCCTAACCACCCAAAACTTTCATTTGTTTCCACTTTCCCCTGTTTC
>JBCNYH010000021.1:34724171-34737464 GCA_039654325.1 Tandanus tandanus
GAACGGGCCAGGGTGGGGCCGGACGAGTGCCGCACCCTGGCCCGTTCGCGAAGTCTCATGTCTCTGGACTGTGGGAGGAAACTGGAGTACCTGGAGGAAACCCACCCAAGCACGGGGAGGACAAACTCCACAAAGATACATCCTCGCTGAGTCCAGGGCTTGAACCCAGGACCTTGTTGTGAGGCAGACGTACTAACCACTACACCACCCCTTTACAAGCATAGTGCGCAGAGAAGCAGCTCAGAATCCGCAACACACAAATAGGAATATGAGGTTACAGCATGCACAGGCTCACAAAAAGTAAATCTGGACATTTAGAGATTTTGAAAAGACCAGGCGAGCTTTTTCTAATGCTTCAGAATCCCAGGAGATCAGCAATGTCTGAAATACTTAAGCCAGTCCTTCTGGTATCAATATTCATGCCATTTTTAAGTCACTAAGTTGAGTTTTTTTTTGTTTGTTTGTTTTTCCCCTTTCTCATGTCTGAAGTGATCATTTCCCAAAGCTCCTCTATCAAATAGGATTTTGTGCATAGTATTAGTGGTGCATGATATGTTGATTAATAATTAGTTAAATGAGCAATCAGCCATTTTTATCAAATTGCATGCAAGGCAAAATACTTATAACTATGGCTTCTTTTACAATGTTAGTCCTAAAGGTTTAACTGTTTTTCAATTATAAATGTCCATCATGAACTTGGACATTATTTGAGCTGGATTACATTGATCAGGAATTTATTTAATGGTCATTGAATTAAATGACTTTCATCCTGTACATCTGTTCTTTGACATTGTTCCAGACTGTTTGTGGTCATTTGGTCCAATTTACCGGTTGTATTACTTATTTCTGTTTTCTGTCTCTCTCTCTCTCTCTCTCTTTATTTATTTTCTCTTTATCTCTTGCTCTGTTAAGTTCCCCTGGTCCCTTGTCACAGACTGTGTCTGTTCATTCTTCAGTAACACGTGTTCCTAGTCCCACTGTAATCAGCAGCACAGTCACCCAACACAGGTATCCGGGAGTCTCTCGTGTGCTCGCGCACACATGAGCATGTGTGTGTAGAAGAGGCATGGTCACGCTTATGGTTATTAATTTGTCTAAATGTCGTCACTTTAAGCATGTGATTAGTGCACTAGTTAACACTTGCTCTGTAACGTGAACTAGGAAACCACGAGGACGCAGTGAAATCTCTGTGGAGTAGTGTTATTTTTATATACACAGTGTGAAGAATGTGTAGGTGCAGTGCTCCCTCATGTGGCTTAAACCAGTAGCGTCACATTTTTAGGTTCTTCATAAAATAAGTGGTCAGGTTTATGAAGTAATGTGTAGAGTAATGAATGTGGATGTGTTATTTCTTTAAAGTGCATTTTATACGTGTGTGTGTGAGAGAGGGAGAGAGAAAGGTATAAAGTCTTAAAAATAATTTCAAGTAAAAGATGGAACGCATCCTGATGTGTATGCTATCCATCTGACAAACCTGGTACCGAACGCTGGTTCTTATTGTCACTAAAGCCATTTCTCCCGCGCCCATTTTATTATAGATATTGTGAGTGTAATATCCAGTACAAATATTTAGTTTCATTATTATTAATTGATTATGGAGTTGACGGATGAGCATGTCAGTTTTAAGCTTCTGACTTGTATGTTATCTTTTTATCCTAGATAATCTATTGACAATCATAATGTGATGTTACATTAGTGCTGCCCAAACCAGGAAATTGAGGCTCAGACTTTATCACAAACATTTTATTAAGGAGTCCCCTGGAGTGTTTGTCCTAACGTCCCGAACAGGGCATTTGACCATCTAAAGGTTTTACAGAATGATCAGTATCTTGTGATATCTTTCCAGCAAGCACAGATATGATGGAGTGAATGCATCCTTAAGATTGGCCACTGTGCTGTAACGACATGTGGTACAGCCCTTCTTGGCTATCTGCATACTTGCTCAGGCTCTCCTAAGTCCTGCATGGTTGTCCTGTGTCATTATAATCACGTCTGCTACTTTGTACCTGTCGTTGTAGCCTTCATGCACTATTCAGACATTCTGAATTCTTTGCTTGAATAATGATTGCTGCTTTATTGATGCTCATATTACACTTCACTGTCCATGCCTAATTGTTTGTTTGTGTATTGTTTCCTCTACAGTTGACGCATGCCTTAGTCGTATCAATTCAGAACCAATGCTCTAGATGTAGCCTCCACTGAACATTGTAATGTGTAGCTGACTCAAGGGAAAAACAAAAAAGATTTCTAATATTAGGAATTGTCCAGGTTTTCAATAATGTGATGTTCCCTATACACCCTGTAATTCTTTTCTCAGGTCCTTGGTGAGGGAGCAGGCGCAAGAGGCCCGACTGCTACGGGAGACCGCAGAGGAGGGAAAGGTTTGCCACACTGAAGAGAACCAGGAGGAGCCAGACCTGTCCACTCTCAGCCTGGCAGAGAAAATGGCCATCTTTAACAAGCTCACACAGCAGTCCAATGTCAACCCCGTCCGCTACAAAGACACGAGGACACGGCGCGGTAATGCTCGCTACCGGACCCAGCCCATCATCCCTGGAGAGGTTGTGCAGGTGGGGAGAATTTTTCCGTTTTCACACAGTTGGTGCACTTATAGGCGAAACTGAAATTTGTATAGTAGGAAGACGTCCATGTGACCTACAGGTATCTTCACAATTATTGGCACCCTTCATGAAAGTAAGTCAGATTGTATGGTTGTATTAAAACATAACCCTTGTGTAGAATTTTTGCAACACTGAAATTCAACAAATCCTGAATAGAAATCTCTAGGAAGTGTCAGTAATGCCAAAGATAGCAGTCATGTATTTATATCCCCTCTCCAAAACACCAATTGTCTGCTGAACAGTGAGATGCACATTCATTCCATCATGTTGTCCTGATACAGACACACCGTTGTGCATACATAGTGGAGGTATGGTGACGTCGTAGCAAGCTTGCTTTTACGTAGTAAAAATATAACCTGCTGTATTAAAGGACAAGGTCATGCTGGAGCAGGTTAAGGCCATGTAGTTGCAGTAAAGAGATATTGTAATTGTGCAGCATATAAAAACTTATGTATATGTGCTTCCAACTTTGTGGCTCGCATATGGCATGATCAGGTGTCCAAAACTTTTGGCCATATAGTGTAATGTGTTCTTGTACTCATTCCATCAATGTTGATGTGAGCCCTGGACCACCAGCCACTATAGAGGATCTTGTAGAATCTATTGCATGGAGCTCCTAAGTGGCGCATCGAAAAGGTGCGTGGCTGTCAACCTGGAGATCGCAAGTTCGGATCCAGGCTGATGCCACAGCCATGTTTTAGCCTTATTTTCACTTGATATGAAAATAGGGGAGTTTATGACTGCTAACTTCCCTTGCAAGTGCTACAGTGAATATGTATCTAATTTTTTTATTATTTTTTTTTTAAATATCTGTGTGTTATCTGTATCACTGTATATCCCTGTACTACTGCTTTCACTCTGCATGTACACACATGCAGTCATGCTTGATGGTTGTCTCTGGTGCAGGATGACTCGGACTCTGATCTTTATGAGGAAGAGATGGGGCACTCAGATGAACTGAGTGATCTGGACCATGTGAGAGCTGTGTGGTTCTTGTCATCTGCTTTAGTTTTACTCCGCTCGCAGTAAAACATGAGGCTTGTAGTGTGCTGTTGTGCTTCAGTGTTACTGTATAAATCATTGTCAGACATGCTGCTAGGTAGATGTAATAAGTCGCATAGGCCAGAATGTCAGTGTGCATCGTTTCATAAATTCCTTGTGTATTTTATTATTTTTAATCAGGATCAGTGTTATAATGATGAGCTGCACTTTGTTTGGGGGACTTGCTATGAAGTCATGTGTGTATGTCTTGGAATTAATAAATACCCTGCCCAGCAAAACAAAAAGTAGATCACTAATATTTTGTTGGACCTGCATTAGCTCTGATTACGGCGTGTAATTGCCATGGCATTGTTGCTTCAGTTGGTCAGGTCAAGGCTCAGCAACATTATGTATCAATAAAATGAAGTCCGTTGACAAACAATGTATTGGATGAGCAGGTTATCAAATCAATGGACTTTTTCTTTCCTGATGGCACAGATATACAATTGGGGCTCAGATAATGAAAGGGAGGTTCAGGGAGCACAAGGAAGGAGCTGGCACCAAAATGAACCCAACACTGGATGGAAATGTGATGTTGCTTAAGATTGTCGAAACAATGTCTTTGTGATTACGCTCTGTAGTCAAGTCTAAATGTGGTCCAACAATATATTACAGTGCAGGTCTTGGCTGGGCTGCACTGGTCATTGATTATGGGCTGAATGTCACACACTGGAGTCTGTCTTACTTTTTTCTTATGGAAAGTTGTTCAGCTTTATAGAGAACTGTTGTCGAAGGGTGACCTGTATGTGTATGTATGTAAGTGACTGACTGTTGCTTTACCAGAAAAGAAAGTTGTAAGTGCATGTATCTGGTGCATCTTGTTTGTTAGAACTGATCATGTGTGCATTTGTGTTCTTGTGTAAAGACTTGCCGTTACAAGACCCTTCACTTGTGACTGTCTATTCTCTTTGTCCCATTTGTGACGGTCATCCTTGCTTGACTTTTTAATGCTGCTTATTTTCTGTTTGCTTGCAGGCTGGAGGTGGCTCTCATGTCACGCCCTCCTCCTCTGCTGTAAAATCTACCACGGTTTCTACAGTCCATGCAGGTGATATCCATCTGGCCCAAACCAGTGCATCCAACCACTATAATGAACGAGATGTGCCACCTTGGAACACATCACAACCTCTTTCAACACTCCAGGACCACAAAGGTCCCTCTGAGTTGCCTGGGGATGAGAGGGAGGAGTCCAGCCTGGGTGTGGGGGTGAGAAAACTGCCCTCTCTGGAGAAAGAAAACCAGCCAAAATGTGAGGCACTGACTTCCTGTGACCTCCAGGAGGTAGATGGACATCATAGATCAAGATCAGCAATGGCGGGTAGGGTTATTTGATCAGATTTGTTTAATGGATTTGTGATGATTAGATTTTCCATATGTTTTGACACTTATGTGACAAGGAGGTGCAGCAACATGGATGAAATGTGAAATCTGTACCTAGTGTGGTTTGTGTGGCTTAGCAGCATTTTCCTGTGCAGCTTTAAACAGTAACAGCCTGAAACACTGATTTCAAAGATCACATCTGTATAGATGTGCTGAATGCTCATTCTTTATCGAACATAAATTCTTCATAGTACGATTCCCTCACAAACTTGCTATCTTTAGCTACTGTACATAGTGTTAGTATTAAAGCTAGGAAAATGATGTGAACTTTCTTGTGGCTTTGCCATGTGAATATTTTGCCGAAATTAAACCCAAACTTAATAAAAGCTTGCGTACATCGTATACTTCATCAAAATGCCCTGTTATTGCAAGCTGCTTTGTGCAGAAAAATAAGAATTCTGCACACAGGGGGTGACATTGTACTGCGAAAAGTTGTACGTGCTTCATGCATATGCCGACTGTAAATACAGAAGTATTCAGCAGTGTATATGATTGATTTCAATAAACGAGCTGATGTTTGTGAATGTAAGCTCATTGTGTAGATGTGCCTAGTTTTATTTCATTCAGTAGTTCGCTGCATCATATCTGATTCGTTAGTTTATCTGTATACTGTTACTTTTGCCGTTTTCTTGCCTTATGTGCACTGACGAATTCATGTCCTTTTGTCTTCATTTTGTAATTTTCATCTTTTCAAACTGGCTAATGCAAACTGTCATATTTTAGCAGATTGCAACTTTGAAAATATAAGTAAAAACCAGCTAATAATTAAAAATTACATATGTTCATGTGTAACCAGAGTTTCGAAGGCTTTCACTTTAAACGAAATTACAACGAAGCATTTCTAATTGGGTAATCCAGAACCAGAATAAACATAGTGTGGTTTGTTTATAATTCTGATGTCTTGGTTTAATCTGTGCATGCGTTAACTGGCGTGCAGCCTGTTTCAGTTACACAGTTTCCTCAGTGATATATATGAATTAATCTGATTAAATATTTTTATGTGAACTGTGTAATTGTATTGTCTTCATACCCCTATGTTCTATTAATGTTGTACAGTTGAAAAACAAGCCTGTAGCTGGCTCAACTACGTTATATATCTATTAGGTGTGAATGATAATGTGAAGGAGTGGATGTATGGTGTCCTGGTGTGTTCCAGGCTTCTCTGGACAGACTGTAGATTCATCCCAACCATAATGATGATCACACTGAATGATGACTAAATAATGAGAATGAAGAACTTGCACGTATAACTAAATAGTACACTTCAGTACTGGACAGAACAGTGTTGACTGCAGTTTTCTTGCCTTAAAACCTCTTGCATAATACAAATGTGTTGGTTACACATCAGCCTGTAAGTTGGATTTCAGATGATACGGATGTTGTTGACAAGCCGCAGTTGTATTGCTAAACTTACTGGCATCATCTAATGAATGTTAATAAGGAGTATTCATCAGTTAATGAAAGGTTTATGACTCTTAATGACCGGATAGTTTTAGCAAAAACAAGCAGTAAGATGGAGAGTAAGGGGAAACAACTCTAGAACAGTAAATAATACCATAATAGATAGACTTCTATGCTTAAAGTATGATATGATGTCTGTTTGACTGTAACTGTGTAAATGACACAGAAAAGACACACTTCCTGCTGTCATTGCTGTTTTTCACGCAAGTTTGTGGTTCTGCAGATTTCCTGTATTTGAATATGAACATGTTTGTATCTCTCACACTTGCACCTACTTTTAGGTAAATTAAGGTACACATTAAAACTGATTGTATGATGATGATCTCTTAACAATAGGACAGGAGGAAAAGATACCAGTGTGTCTGTCTATCTGCTCCCTGTCACTGCATTGGGGCTGTCCTAACGATTTCCTGTGTATGTCTGCGTGTGTTTACTATGCAACAGGTCTTCCTGAACAAACTGTTAAAGTGAGCGGCACAGCAGCGTTGTCTGCATCTCAACCCTTGAATGGGAGTGCTTCTCTCCTGCAGCACACACACACTCAGCAGTTACTGGAGTCTTGCAGAGAGGCTGTCTGGGAGGACAGGGAGAGGATCAGACAGAGGGAACAAGAAGCAGAAGAGGCAGAGGAGATTTCAGACATGTCAGAGAGACAGATGTCCGTCAAAGAGAGGTTAGTTGCTTACATACTGTATGCGTGCGTGTATGCACGTATATTTAAACCTGAGCAGTAATGTTTTCTTTGTCATCTGTATTATGAATACTGCTTTAAGTGGAGAGGAATAAGATGTGTACATGTGTAAAACAGAGTTTAGAGATTACTTTATATATAATACTTTTTATTAATGCTTTCATTATGGATTCATTATTTCATCATGGATGCGCTTAAAAGGACCATTGAACCACATACTAATAAGATGTGACAGAAGCCAGGACACTTTGGGCATTTCTATATAAGGCTTTGTCTCAGGAACGAGTGTTAATCAGTCATAGAATGATAACTTGACTGTTTACTGGATGTCCAAACGTCCAGGACATTGTAATTTAAAGCAGTCTGTAAAGACAAACACATCAGTGTCTCGCCCTGAGGATATTGGGGGGGATAATTGTTGTGTAGGTGTGACTGAAAGATGTGCTTATGGAGCAATTTGGGGAAGGTTTTGCAGATCTTGTCAATTTAGAGAGTCATTAAGCCACCAAAATATTAAAAAGGGAACCAAATGGCAGACACTATGGTTTCATGTTTTCTTGTGGGCTGAGTGTGTGTAATCCACCAGAAACATGAGCTAAGAAAATAGTCCAATGTGTTTTTATTTTTGTTATAAACAGAGTATAGTGTAATTATAATTATATTATAAAACGTTTGAGTCATAAAAGTGATTTAATACTTAATAAACATTATTAAATGCATCTTTACTCATTAGAGATCACTGAGATGTCAGTGGAGGCACGGTAACATGGTGGTTAGCACGTCGGCCTCACGGCAAGGAGTCCTTGGTCCTGGGCTCAGGTGTTTCTGTGCGGAGTTTGCATGCCCTTTCCGTGCTTGTGTGGATTTCCTCTGGGCACTCCGTTTTTTTTTCCCCCCACAGTCCAAAGACATTCACATTAAGTTAATTGGGTGTTCTGAATTGATCATAGGTGTGAGTGTGAATGCTTGTGTGTTTGTGTTGCCTTGCGATGGTCTGGTGAGCTATTCATGTTATACCCCTCCTTTGCCCAATGTAGGCTGAAACAGGCTCCAGCTTGCCTGCAACCCTAGTAGGAATAAATGGTTTAGTGAGTGAGATATGAGCTGGTTTTATATAGTGTTAATCATAATCACACAAGACTTTTGTAATATTGATATTGCAGAAACACACGAGCACTTACTGTTTTCAGTTTTTATCTTCGAAGTTATTACATTATATAAATCAATTAATTTCCCTAAATATTTCTGTATCACAATTATAGAGTAAGTATATATTACAGTAATTAAATTAAAGAATAAAGTATGTTTTATTGTTGGGGATGCTCAACCTGACCATCATAGATATTTTAGATTGACTTGTCAAAAGATGTGGACAGGAAATTCCCTGATGTCCCATTAGTTATTGAACAAGTCCCCCAGATTTTGTCCGATACATGCTACAGTTGTGAATTAGGAACATGGGAATGTCAGTATTGTGCACTGCTTGGACACAGAAAGCCAACCTCAGGGCCGGGCCAACTACTGACTAGTCCAGGTGCACAGCATGCAGTACTGCACTGTTTGTTTTTTCTTGTAGTTAATCATTTTGTATAGGGTTGATGGACCATTTTGTTTTTGTGATTCTCATAATTCAGGCAAGTGTGTAATAAGCACTTTAACGCCTGCCAATGTTTTACTGTAAACGTCAATGCAGCAATTTGTTCCTCTTCAATTGGAAAGTGAGAAACAGATTCATGTTGTCATTCCTGGAAGATGTCATTCATTCTATTTCGTGTGTGAGATGTTTCTCTTTGCTGCTACTATTCAAACTACACCTCATAGACTTTTTTGAACCTTTGGATATTGCTGCATCCATATTTGCAGCTGTACCGTTAGTTTTGTGTGGTTTTGAGGCAGCTGTTGTTGCAGTAGTCATACCTTTAGCTCTGTGTACTGCCTTTGGTCATAATGACTCTCAGAAATCTGCCACCAAAGAGCACTTCAAATATCTCAACACTACTATTCTCAAGTTGCTACCAAAGATTTTCCTTTATGTCCTGTGATTGTACCTGCCTATCGCGTGAAGCCCGTGTTCTGTCGCAATAATTATTGATGAGCTACTTAGCAGTTGGATGTTGGGCTTAAGGTTACAATCTTGGGGTTAACTTTAAGGCTTAGGGTTGGGTTTAGAGTGAAGACAAAGTGAGGTTTTTTTCTGTTATCGATTAAAGCTACGGTTGCATTTTTCAACAAGGTAGCATAAATCATCTGAATGGCATCTTGGAGCGTATTTTAAAAATATTTATTTAAACATTTATTTTTGCAGAATGCACAAATTAATAAATGTTTAATTCCTTGTGCAATAAATAGATTACTCCTCTCCATCACTAGATATTGTACTGTAATGGAGAGCAGCACGTGTCGCTACTGTTACACTAATGTGTGTTTACTGAGCTGGTATTGAACTTGTCTAATGTGTGTTTGTGTGTGAGCAGGCTGGCTCTCCTGAGGAAGAGCGGTGAGGAAGACTGGAAAAACCGGATCAATAAGAAGCAGGATGTTGTCAAAGTGGCCGTTTCAGAGAGGCATGCTCAGCTCTGGGAGGTGGAACAGACTTTTAAGAAAAAGGTAAACCTCAACGTATTACTCCTAACAAAGGTTTTACTGTTTAAATCAGTATTTGCGTTGTCTGTCTGTCTCTCCAAATCCCCCAGAGTTTCCTGTTATCAGACATTATGTACATTTGAGCTTCTTGATAAATAAAATTTCATTTATTAGTAAACTGGGTGGCACAGTGGCATAGTCCAAGCAAGTCCCGTGCTTGGGGGTTTCTGTGTGGAGTTTGCATTTTCTCCCAGTGCTTGTGTGGGTTTCCTTCAGGTACTCCAGTTTCCTCTCACAGTCTAAAGACATGCACATTAGGCTAATTGGCTGTTCTAAATTACCTCTGTGTGTGTGTGTTGGCCCTGCGATGGTCTGGCAAGCTATTCAGGGTATACCCTGCCTTCACCCAAAAAGACCCTAGTGGGATTAAGAGGCTTGGCGAGTGAGTGAGTAATTAGTAAACTGATTGATTCGTTCAAAGCAACCTCTCAGTTCTGTCCCAGTGAATGATAGTTTCCTTGCATGCACTGTGGTTTTTTTTTCATCCTTACTGAAGGATATCCTTCTGGGATTTGAAGATTACTGAATCTTTTTTTTAATCGAGGCATTCGGTTATTAAAATGTTTTTTCCCCCCACACATTAAATCTGGCAGGGTCAGAAAATAGAAAGAAAATGTTTATCGTCCTTTGTGTTTTCTAAAAATCCTGAAGTTAACCAAAAATTGAACTAGTGTTTTTAAAGTGTACAGACAGAAAGAACTATTGTAACCCATGACAGCAAAGTGGGTATTAAGTCGGAGATGATTAATTTTGAGATATTGCTACCATTTCGTAGCTGATATCCTAAGCTTTAAAATGATACCAAACTTTCTAACATAATTGTCTAGTTTGGAAGTAACTAACCAAAACCTGACAGGAATTTTCAGCCTTTTAAGCATGCAGCTTTTGAGAAAATCGCATTAATTTCAACAAAGCATTTAATAATTTCCGACTTGATACCCACTTTGCTGTGATGGGTTATTGTGGGAGTAGTAAAAAAAGTGTGTGTTCTGAAAAAACACTTACTAGTAGATCACTTCTCCTTTTTATGTGAATTTATTTCTCATAACATTTGGTTCATTATGACCATGACTTCAAGCACCATAGTCTTGTGGAACATGGCTTCTTCTAAAGTTCTTTAAAGGTTCATTGGACAAATAAGGGTTCTCCACTTCCAAAGATGCTTGCCCATAGAATCTTTAAGGGCATTTTAAAGTGAAATGAAAGGCAAGCCCTCCAAACTGTCCTATATGTATATTTTCATTGTCAGGTGGATGGACATTTTATGAAGATGCAGTCTGCTTAAATCCATTTAGTAGTTTGCATTAGCCAGTCGGAAAGAACTGCTGTTTTGCTCTCACAATGAATGAAAATGCAAGAATAGTTCATTAATTTGTCTGCTCATATTAGGCAAGATAATGGCAAAAATAACAGTATACAGATATTAAACTAACAAATCAGATATCAACTAGTGAACTTCTGAGTAAAATAAAACTGGGCACTTCTACACATAATACGAGCTTACATTCACATTCATCAGAAAAACATCGGCTTATTTACATGAACGAATGGTATAACCCGCCATTATTCATACGCAAATTATTTGTTTACCATTGGATGCGCATGAAACACGTGACTTTTCACAATACAACGTTGCCTCCTGTTTGTGGATTTATTACTTGTTTTAGAAGAAGCTTGTAATAACCGGGGGGTGGGGGATGGGGTGTTTGGCTGGGGGTTGATGTACAAAGACGTATACAATGTAAGCAAAGCTTTCATTAAGTTTGGGGTTAATTTCCCTTTAAGTGAAGAACCCTTATGAGTTTCCTTAGTGTATATTGTCCCTTTCTTCAGGGTAATGGAATAATAGATGAGTTTGCAGTTTCTGATCAGCTCTGGGTAAGACTGTGTACTGACCTGATCTTTGGTGTATGCATCTGGTGGACAGCACATGCTGTGTGTGTTTGATTACGCGGTGGTGGTGGGTGTGCTGTGCTGGTATTTTCACACTGCTGTCATGGTGACCTGGGAACCCTTTGCATTGCTTATGGTGACTGTTTTACTGGTGTCTCCCATTATTACAATACTCTATTTTATTTCTTACTCTGATTAATAATAGAGCTGCTGTTTTATTATACTTTGGATTTTGTGCCATTGTGTGTTTATTTTTAAAGGTGTAGAATTAAATTATTTACTCTATATGTAACATCAGTCAGGTTTTAATTGAGGGATGCAGGAATTGAAAATCCTTCTTACTAACTGCAACTGGAATAAAAAAGCTGCATTATTTGTGCTTGATGCAACTCTGCATGGTTGAAGCATACAGCCTGCACAGATCACATCATAGCAAAAGTTACCTTTCGCATTTTTTTTTAACCATTTGCTTTTTTGTAATCTGTGCTTGTCTTTTTAGCAGAAGATATATATGTATAAATTTTACAAAGGCACATGATTAAAATATTTAGGCTGACTTTAATTACTAATGTAGTTCTTGTAGCTTGGCTTTTTTTTTTTTTTTTAATCTTGTGTCCCATGGGGGCTCCTGCATCCATATCCAGCATGTATAGAAAGGCTTTTTATTAGAATAGTTCTGTGCTGTCTTCCCTTTTCCTTTATCCTGTTTTACTTTTCTGTCATCTGCCTTGTCACTTCCTCCAATTTTTGCTTCCTGCTGTAGGAGCCTGTCTTTTCTTCCACTTTTTCCTCTGTGCCTCCAAGTGCTTCTGAGTCTCTGGATCCCACCGAACCTCTTTTGCAGGTGAGAGAGTGAGAGAAAGTGAGAAAATAAAGGGCCACTGACACACTGCTAACATAGCTCTCCTGACATTGTTCTGTGTTTCTCTTGTATTCCTGTATGAGTGTGAACAGTACAGATAATTATTATTACACGTGAATGCGCTGCACTGCAGCTCCCAGGCCTGAGCCTTCCGTCCCTCCCTCCTGCTCCTGTCTTTTCAGACTAACACTTTTCTCTTTTATTGTAGCATATAATAAAATCATTGAGTCATTCTTCACAGTATGCTGCTTTGTTGTTGTTGGGTTTTTTTTAAACGCGGCTCCAGTCATGAATAGCTCTGCTCATGTGTTCTTCTCCTGAACTTTACCACACACTCCTCCACTCATCCCTGAGCATGCTTTGTCTTTCTGTATCTAATTGCATGTGCAGTTCATTCAAGAGAAAGAGTTTGATTCTATAGCACTAATTAGAGGTTTTAATATGCTGCTACGTGAGAGGTGATTCTCAAAACTTTCTACTCATAACATTTGTCAGTAAAACACCTACCGCTCTAGTGGACACTACACCAGTTATTTTTTTTTTTATGCCTCTTTCAGTAATCATGCTATTTTTTTTTTTTTTTTTTTTTTTTTTTTTTTTTTTTTTTTTTTTTCCTCTTTTCCTCTCCCTTTCGCACAGTTTTGTAGATCCTTTTCTTTTTTCCCGTCCCCGCATCCCCCACCCCTAAGAAAAGGCAAAAA
>JBCNYH010000021.1:34737564-34751637 GCA_039654325.1 Tandanus tandanus
AACCAACCTTGTGGGGGAAAAAAAAACAGTTGTTTTTTTGTTTTTGTGTTCTTTTTGGGGAGCGTGTTCTTTTTTTTTTTTTTTTTTTTTTTTTTTTTTTTTTTAGTCTTTTCTCCTCTTGTCTAATCTATTTTATTCAGTCCTGTTTAACTGTATTTTATTTAGGTTTAATCTGTTCTGTTAAGGGGCGGCATGGTGGCACAGGGTCAGCACTTCCACCTCCGGGGTTCGAGTCCCAGGCTTGGGTGTTTCTGTGTAGAGTTTGCATGTTCTCGCGTGCTTGCGTGGGTTTCCTCCAGACACTCTGGTTTCCTCCCACAGTCCAAAGATACACACCTTTAGGCTAATCGGCTGCTTCAAATCACCCCTAGGTGTGGATGTGAGTGTGAATAGTTGTGTGTTTGTGTTGGCCCTGCAATGGTCTGGCGAGCTGTTCAGGGTGTACCCCACCTTCACCCAGTGTCTGCTGAGATGGGCTCCAGCCTCCCCGCGATCGTGATGGGATTAAGCGTTTACACAAATGAGTGAGAGTGAATGTTCTGTTTAATTTACTTCTGTTGGCATCAGTTCTATTTCATAGTGTCCAATTAAAGTTTTAATCTGTTTTCTGCTTTTATGCACTTTTCTTTTTAACTCTATTTTATTCTTTTCTGTTCTGTTTTCTTAACTGTTATCCGATTGTGCTCTATTGAATTCTATTATATATTGTTCTGTTGTATTTAAATCCCCTTTTTCAGTTTGTTTTATTCTATTCATTTCTGTCCTTTTTTCAGTGTATGTGATTAACAGGCTTCTTGTTAAAGTTAGCTTGTAGTGTTTAAATGCTCTTGATGGCCAAAGGTGAGAGATTAAATAAGGTGTTAGTCTGTTACCTTTGCTATAATTAGGAACTTTTCTGGTCTGAACTGCACCCTTTCCTCTGTCATCATCTCTATCTTATCACTTCCCCATATCCTTTCCCCTCCCCCTTACTCTTATCCTTCTGTGAAGACACAGCCTTTGCTTATACAGGCGGACGAACGTCACCCTTGGAGACACAAGGTGCTCAGATTATCTCATGAACACGCTCACACGCCCACCCACAGATGTACACACACATCAAATTTCAGAATGATGCTGTACTCAGATAATTAATTGTAACTGCTTGTTTAGTTGTTTTCTGTAGTGTTCATGTGAATGTACTGCTTCTACAGACCGGTTAAAATGCTTTATTAATCATACATGATTAATATTACACTGAATACTTGATATTGACTGGCTAACCACAGTTTAACAATGTGTTATTTCTTTAACGGACCATTTCTATGGAGCACGTAATTAGTGGTAGCAATAAAATTGTTAAATCCATGTTTTGTAAGAAGCTGGGTAATGTACATGGCTGGTCATTATCACATAAACACCTGCAGGATGATGCAAGACCCCTCCACTGCACATTAGGGTCCTAAAGCCCTGACAGAGTTTATTTCATGACATTAACCAGTTCACTGTACATTATCCCTTACACGATAAAATACTCGAATGCAGTTGCATATGGCTGCTTGATCTCACACCCTGGGTTTTAAATCAGGACAGAATGCCCCGGAGCTGTATGAGGTGTTTATGTAGTGTTTGTTCTCTCTGTTTTTGCAGAGGGTTGGAGTTGTGGAAGGGGAAAACGAGCAAATAGAGCGCATAGAAATGTCCATCCAAGAAAGGAAAGAGCTCATCACTGCCCAAGAGGAGGCCTGGAAGGTCAAAGGTCGTGGAGCTGCCAACGACTCCACACAATTTACTGTGGCTGGTCGTATGGTCAAGAAAGGTCTGTGATTATCTCCTTTTAATTTATTCACACACACAAACAAATTGTTTTATGTGATCACAAAGTTTAGTACAGTTTAGACTTGCCAAACCATTGCAGGGCAACACACACGCACACACACACACACACACAACTGTTCACACTCACCTTGGGGCAATTTGGAACAGCCAATTAGCTTAATGTACATATCTTTGGACTGTGGGAGGAAACCGGAGTACCCAGAGGAAAACCACGCAAGCACTGGGAGAACATACAAACTCCGCACAAATGTCCGTGCCCCGGACTCAAACACAGGACCTTCTTGCTGTGAGGCGGCCATTCTAACCACGATGCTAACGTTGCTGCCTGCCTAAAAAAAGCTCAATTTTTAAAGATTATTTTTTTTTATGGACTGATATTCTGTTTCAGGTCTTGCAGCCCCCATGGTGCTTACAAAGCCAGCATTTATTCCTGCATCACTTAAACACAAAAATGCCATCTCCAAACCTCAGGAAGGTAAACTTCTCCTCATACATGCATTTTTCAAATGATTGAAACAATTCAGATAATAGACCACTGGGTCAGTCACCTCAAATATTTAATACACCACTATGCTCTTACACTTTTTTGCTCGCTGTGGGTATGTATGCAGTGCTCCCACAATTATTGGCACCCCTTGTAAAGACAAGACAAGAAAAAATCCAGAAGCTTCATTCTGTGGTCAGCTAATTTTTGTGTTGAGTTGGGATATGCTTTGGATCATTGTCCTGCTGGGTGATCTTGGAATTATGATTATAATGTGTGTCGTGGTATTTCACAAACGCCATGATTCCATGTACCTGAACAAGGTTTCCATGGTCTTTGGCATTAAAACAGCCCCACGGTTCCACCTGATATTTGCACCCCAATTAATCAGAAAGTCATGGATTATGCTTTGAAAGTTCCTTTGCATGCCAGTGGACATGATTCAGTTACACTGTGGTTACCTTAATTTCCAGAGGTGCCAATAATTGTGATATGTTTTTGTTGAAAATAATTATTTCTTGAGGGATTTGTTTGTCTCTGAATAATTTTATTTCAATGAAAGGTTGGATTTTCTTTAATTTTTAAAATGTTAGAGAAAGATTCTTCAACAAAAGGTAGACTTGTCATGTCAGCTTTTTTACTGGTCTTTACCAGGGGTGCCAATAATTTAAATTACATGCAGAGCACTTGATTTAAACACAGTTGTGGTTTTAGTAATGAATTATTGCATATTTGATCAGCATTTGAGTAAAAGAAGACATCAGGATACTTTTAAAGTACTTGTGTTGGAAAATGCACAAAACCCTGTCTACGTTTTATTTAAATTAATTTGTTCATGGTTAAGGACTACACCATCTTCCCAAATTCATGCTCAACCCTTCTTTTGCTAGTCACAGAATAACACACATCTTTGTATGCTAGCCAAGCAGCAGATAGCTGTTGTAGCAGTTGCTGGGGTTTCAGGCAGGTGCCTCTGTGTGCTGGATTAATATGAATCCTTGACTCTATAAAATGAACAAATAATTTCTAAGCGTTTGGGTTGCATTTGCTAGTATGTAGTTCGCAGGCTTTGCAAAACCACCTGCCACCTGATTGCAGATGGTGGCAAACAAAATATGTAATATTTGGTTGAATGTAGACATGATTGTGCAATCTCTTGATAAGGAACACATCTTAAAAAAATAAATAAATAAAAATAAAATTAAAAAAAACCTTACCTCATTCTGTCTGAGTGATGTTGGTATTTAAAGTAAGAAGCATTTAGTTGTTATGAGAATGAAATGATTCACCATTCACAAAGCAAATGACTCATTTAAGAAATGCTTACAGCAGTAGTCACTAGTAATATATAGTGGTGTATGCTACATGGGTCTAAATAAAGTCCCTGTGCATTCTCTGGTGTTGTGGACTAATGTAGTTGGCACAGCAGGCTTTCACAGCACTTGTTTTTACAATATCTGGCACAATGTCCAAAGTAACTGGCTTTGAAACAGGCAGCAAGAAAAGTGTCAACGTTGTCTGTGTAAATGAAACTGTTTTACTGGAGCAGTTCTTCCTATTCAGACTTGGTTTATGAAGACTCACAACATAAATTAATGTGACAATGAGATGCAAAATTAAGGTCATTGGATGTGCGTGTTTGCGTGTGCACTCTTGATCTAATTGTTAGCTTGTTGTACAGTTAATGAACTGCAAGCAACATAATTTAAAATACACATTCATTGTTTTCCTTATGATCTAAGAAAATAAATGTAACTGTGGCATTCTGGATGTAAGCACGTGTTCATCAAGAACATGACTTGATGCTCTACACGCTGTTGTCTTGTAACAAGCATAATACATGTCTCATCTAAGTGCATACTAACAGGTGAGGGATGTGGTCCTGATTCATTTTATTACTCTGAGTTGTTAATTAAACCTGTTGGGTCACTGTCTATGCTTCATGTTTTGTTTCTTCAAATAAAATTGTTTCTTTTGTAATGATGCTTTTGCAGAGATCGAGGTTAGAGATGATGTAAAACTTGAGTCAGACAAGAAGCTGGAGAAGTTAGAGTCCTTCTTGGGTCGACTCAACAGTAAAGGTGGGAGTACGTTCACTTCAGCTGCAGCGGCCCTGACTATGTGTGTATACATTAAATTACAAGCTTTGTTTTATTTAAAATAAAATAATTTCTGTACTTTGTTCAGTGGGTGGGCTTCAGGAGTCCACACTTACAGTAACCGAGAAGAAGGTTAAGGAGGTCATGACTCTGGATGACGAGTGTTTTGATAAGTTCTACAGACACACCGAGAAACTGGCCAGTATCACCGATAAAGTGGAGATTGACGATGACTTTGATGCCATCTTTGGAACTGAGATGCCAAAGTAAGACCACGGTTAAATCATATTAGTATATACCAAATGGGAATGGTGCAATCTGATAGGCTAGCTTTCTCTAAGTAGATAATTCTTGAATCAAAACTTCTGACTCATGGTTTGTCACAGGCATTTGAAACGGGTGGCGTCATCACTTCAAAATAGGAAAAATGAACCATAGTTTTATATTAATTTACTTTTGTTGTTTTTCAGCATAGTATTTACTGAAACTTTGTAAAATCACACACAATTTCCTCCGGGATCAATAAAGGATGCTGATTTCATATTACCTTGCCAAACAACATGCGTGGGGAACTCACCTGCATGTCATGGTTAAAATATATTTTTTTAAAAAACACAATCTTGTTAGTTTTTTTTCTTTGTTTCCATGTAGTATCTGATAAAACTTAATAATAGAACCTGCCTATGGAGCTTACCTGTGTCTGTCATGATTTAAAATCCTGTGTGTATTTAAGGCTAACCTCCGAGATGGTGCAGCACAAACGTGCGGTGCGTCCAGCCAGAAACGTGCAGTCATCCAGGAACCCTCTGAAGATGCTGGCTGCACGAGAGGATATCAGACACGAGTACACAGAGCAGAGACTTAACATCGGTGTGCTAGAGAGCAAGAGGATCACTCAGGAGAAGAGTAAGTGATGGAGAGAGGAACTGTTAAAGAAAAGTTAAACGGGCAGATTAATTACATGCATGCATTTGGTTAAGCGTTATGTTTTATAATAGTTTTCAGTGTGTATGCAGTACTACACAATGTTCACAAAACAAACTGTTCCTCCCTCTCTGTCCCTCAGTGTGTAAGAACAGCGGGTTCTCTGCTGTGGCTCTGGCAGGCTTAGCGAGTAAGGAGAACTTCAACAGTGTGAGTCTGCGGAGTGTGAAAGTCTCAGAGCAGAGCTCTCACAGTGCCATGCCTTACAAGGCCGTCATGCTCATGCAGGTTAAAGGTCAGTCACATAACTGTCATTGACGTGAGTAGAGCAGATTGTCACCACATGGGAAAAGCCCTGCACTTTACTGACAGTATAATTACTTGCTTTTAATTTCTAAATGTAATAACAGTAGGACAGAAAATAAGCTTCGTCTGCAGCTATATGTGACACATTGTGTGAACGGATCTCTATCATCTCTGTATGTGTTAGCCACTTGTTAAGGTTGTGTTGCAGTAGATTTATTTAACATTGTTCAGGAGACATGTTGCTGTTCGAGATTGTTAATGTTGGTGGATTTATATTGGTTGTAGAAGGCATTTCCTCATAAGGCATGAGGTTATGGGTTATTGTCAGTTTCCTTAAGTCAGACAGTGTCTTGCAAACTTTTCCTCTTTCTTACAGAGAAAACAGAGCAGATTAAATTTAAACCTTTTTTTAATTATTATTATTTTTTTTTTTTCATATGAACTAGGTCGACGGCATGTCCAGACGAGGTTGGTCGAACCTAGAGCTTCATCTCTGAACAGTGGCGATTGTTTTCTCCTGGTTACAACCCAGCACTGCTTCATCTGGATAGGAGAGTTTGCAAATGTCATTGAGAAAGCTAAAGTAAGTCTTTGCCTAGTCACGTCCCCCAACCCACACGCACACACGTACACACACACACAAATGTGTGGAACATTTAGTTTAGTTAGTGGGGGTTCCCCCCCCACACACAAAAAAACTCTACTGTTATAAAATGCTGTCAGGACGTGGAGATAAAGCCTGTGTCTGTGCATGATAAAGTCCCCCACGTGCAGGAAGTCAGCAGAATTAACCTCAGGACTGGTTTGTCGTCATACCAGAAGCAGGAAGTCAGTTGTAAAAGACAGGAAACGTTTCAACAAGTGAGCATCGTCACACAGACCAAAACAAAATATTTTTCAAAATATGAGGTCATCGAACCCTGTCTGGAGATTTCTTTGACCTACTTAAGAAACCCCACGTTTGCAGCTTTCTTTTTGTCCTTAGTTGGTTTAGTTTGGTGAAATAATCCCAGGGTCCTAGGGTAATATATTTAAGAAATTGGATTATGGATAATAGCCCATGTGTTTTCATAGAAATGTCTGTTTTACTTTGTATTATACTGTATATTAATGTCTATTACTGTATGTTTGTATACTATATAGGAATGGCTCAGTATGAATGGGCCACTATCAAGATTAAAATACTATTCAGAGTGGATAATGGGACAGTGTATAACATTGGAGGATCTATCATCAGAGATTAAGTTTGTCATCAATAAATAAGTTTATTAAACTATAATTTTAAAAAAAGTCATTGAGTTTTCAGAACCTTAGAAAATAAGCTTTTTATATCTACAGGGGGAGCAGGTCCCCTCTCATAGAATCTGGAACTTCACCACTAGATGTTGCTAGATACCATAAAATTTTACACACTGTACCTTTAAGGCACTTTAAATCCCTTGTTGCTCAAACATCTTCGCTATGTTGTGGTTAATGTTATTAAATCAGATTTGTCCTGTTTTACAGGCTGCAGAACTGGCCACATTCATCCAAACCAAGCATGACCTTGGATGCAGAGCCGCTTATGTTCATACCGTAGAGGAGGGTATCAACACCCACAGCCATGCATCCAAGGAGTTCTGGAAGATTCTGGGGGGGCAGATTAGCTACCAAGGTGTTATGTCTTGTTACAATTCATCATAAGTTTCTGTGCATGAAATGTAACACACTTGTCCAAATTCCTCTTATGCAGATTTTTTTGCGTTTTGGATGGTAAAAGCACTGGGAGAGCAGTATTTAGTATCTAACATGATTTTTCTGCATGTCACAGATGCAGGGACTCCAGATGAGGATGACTTTTATGAGACCGCGATAGTGGAGACAAACTGTGTCTATAGACTTCACGAGGACAAGCTGGTGCCTGATGATGATTACTGGGGCAGAGTTCCACGCTGCTCCATGCTCAGCCCTACAGAGGTTAATCCATGCAAATTACCCACAATTACTAGCAAGTACCATACATGTGTATTGTGTATGCACGGTGGTCTGGAGGAAACCTATCGAAGGTCAGGATATTCTTTTTTTTATTCCTTGTTTCGCGGATCCGCCAATGTTAATATTTGCAATTTCTAAAACAAATAAAATTGGGGAAAGCGTTTTTCTTTGTTTTCCTGCCAGTCCTAACTTTTCAAGTGCACAATGTATTTAAAAACCAGATTGAAAAATTTTTTTGTTTCATTAAACCAATCCTTTCATCACCCTCTCATGGCAGCTGTTGTAACTACATGTACATCTGCGCATTCGTACCTGTCCGTCGGAAGTATTGCCACGCCCATCCGCTGTTTCAGCCAGCGGTATACACAGCACATGCTTTTTAAAATGTATTTATATTTTACACTTTCTTGTATTGTGTTTTATTTATTTTATTTTTTTTTTGTGGTGTTAAAGAAAAAATAAAATACCTGTTAATTTCTGCAATGGCCTGGCGAGCTGTCCAGGGTGTACTCCGCCCTCGCATGGAGTCAGCTGAGATGGGTGCCAGCCTCCCCTAATTAGGATTAAGCGGTTCAGAAAATGAATGAATGATATTTTTTTTTTCTCATGTCTTGTGTTTACACAATAGAAATCCACCAAACAAGGAATAAAAAAAGAATGGCCTCCCTGTGGCTGATGCTGAGCAACCAGACAAAAAAATTAAAGAAAACATCAATTTTTTTTGGCCAAATATTTAGGATTCTTCTGCTTATGACCTACTGTAACACATCATATTATAGAAAGTTTACAATGCATTTTCTCAGAAGGACATGGAAATGTTTTGCTAACCTTTCAAGCTTGCTTTTTTTCTACCTGCGAAGATGACATCAGGGACAGAGGGGGGGGTGTGTGTGTGTGTGTGTGTGTGTGTGTAAAAAATGCAGATATACATGTATCCTTTCTAAAGAAGGCTAGATGGGTGTTTCCTCGTTCAGTGAACCTCAGGCTTTCATCAGGTTGTTAAATAGTTGCTATAAAATGCCATAAAGAAATGAACATTAAACTAATCAGTTTTGTTTGAAATCAGAAAAATGGCCGTGACAAGAAAACCTGAAGTATTCCCCTAATGTATGTTGTACACTACTTTCTGAACTTCACCATGTGTGTGTTTGCAGGTGTTGGTGTTTGATTTTGGCAGTGAGGTGTATGTGTGGCATGGTAAAGAGGTGACACTGGCAGAAAGAAAAGTGGCATTTCAGTTGGCAAAGCACCTCTGGAATGGGACCTTCGACTACACAACCTGTGATATCAACCCTCTCGATCCAGGAGCGTGCAACTCGCTTATCCCAAGGTCTGTACATGCATATAACTTGCATTTCGGCATTATATTGTCTTTTAGTCTTTTGACACCCAGGGCGTTATGCAGAGATATTCAGTATGTTTTATGTTTCTAGAACCTCTTTTTCTCTCTGTGGTGTTCTATAAAGTTAGAGGGGTATTGAACCACCCAAACTTATCCAACTTACCAAACTTATGATAACCTTTTTAAACAGGCTGATGCAAACTATTGAACACATTTTAGCAGTTTGCATCTTTGTAGATGTAAATAAATACCACCTGATGTAAATGTACATATATTCAGTGTAATAGGAAAGTTTGGAAGACTTTGCTTTCATTTTCTTTTAAATAAGATTTAAGATTTGCTTAAACAGATCTTCATCTACTGCATGTGTAGCACTGCAATTAACAATGGCAACAGTTTCTACACTGTCATGTACTCAGAAAAGAATGAAAAAAATGTTGACTCAAGTTTTTCAAGAAGGTTCTGAGGACTGCTGTTAAAGCACGTCAATAAATATAAACCTATACTGTATAACTCAAATATAAAATTTCAGCATCTAATATAAATATTATTGTCGGGCAAAAAACATCATCGTAACTCCCCTTAATTTTTTTTAATCTTTATTTTTTTCTTCTAATGCCTAATCGCACTGTTAAGGCCAAAACTAAGATATTTCAATGTTGAACATGTTATGTACTAAATATGCAGGTAAGCAATGACCATGTATTTTTCCCCTTAATAAAAAGTAGTCCATTTATTAAGTGAGATTATATGGATTTGAAGCTTGATTTACAAATACTGCAGGTTCGTATGAGGGGAATTACACACAAATCAGCTATAAAAAACAAGAACATTATGACCACTGACAGATGAAGGTTATCTTGTTACGTTGGCAATTGCTAAGGAGTGGGATGTATGACATAAAGTGAACAGTCATTTCTCAAAGTTTGGTTGTAAGCAGGAAAAATGAGCAAGTGTAAGGATCTGAGTGATTCTGAGAAGACTTAAAAGCTGAAACTAATATTTTATATAGACTCATTACATGCAAAGTGAAATATTTCAAGCCTTTATTTGTTATAATTTTGAATTTATAACTTTTGCAAGCAGGTTGCATGTAGGAAATATGCAGATTTTTTTTTTTTTGAAAACGAAAGTCTATAAATAAAAAACGAAATCTATAAATAGAGGTGCACAGGACCCTCTTTATAGGAGGGGCAGATTCGTGTGACCTGTGCATCATTTTGCCTTTTTGTCAAAAGGGGTGGATGAGGCATGACGTGCAAAAAAGTCGCTTGAGCCGTTCAGAAACAAGCAAAAAGGACTGAACTGCTTCCGAAGCTCTTCGCTTGTATTCGAGCCACTCTGAATTTGCACCAAATTTTGAGCAGGTTCAAAACTTTTTCCAAGACCATAAACGGACCATTTACCTCGAATTCGACCGACTACCTCCGAAAATATATTCAATTACCCTCAAACTAAAATTGCTTACATGTGAGCCAGGCTTTAGTTCCTCATACATTACTGATGTGGTACACAGATTCATTTCACTGTAGTAAATTTTATCTGAATATTTAAATTGTCTCCTAGTGTTTTGTTGTGAAATGTTGCGTACTTGTCCAGACTCCAGCCAAAAACAAACTGACTTATTTATGGTTAATAAACAATTCATAGTGTAGCCATGACGGCGCATAAAACACATGGCGCGTGTTTTTACCTGTCTAACTCTCTGGCATGTGTCACTGATTCTATATGTTCAGCTGAATATAGCTTATGTCTGTGTTTGGGTTAGGAAAGGGCAAGGGCGGCCAGACTGGGCTGTGTTTGGCAGGGTGACCCAGCACAACGAGACTATACTGTTTAAGGAAAAGTTTTCAGACTGGAGTGACTCCAAGAAGGCTTCGATGAAGAATGATCACATAGAAGCTGAACACAAGGTAGTGCATCAATAAACTTTTTATTACCCTTAAAAACCAAGGATACAAAGAAGTGTGTTTATTTATTATTGACACTACCTTTTTTAAAATGGAAAATGTTTTCTTAATTTTGTGCTATAGGAGGTGCAGGAAAATGAATGCCGATCATATGATGTATCTCTGATGTTTCCGTTGTCCCATGCCCCTGTTGGGACTGTTCTGGATGGCATGAATGTGGAACGAGGTTATGGAATGGTGGAGGGAGAGGACGGGAGGAACTTTGAGATTAGCACTTTGTCTGTGGATGTGTGGCACATCCTGGAGTTTGACTACAGGTATAGAACAAATCCCAATCCGTTGAGTTGTTTGTTTGTTTGTTTGTTTATTTATTTATTTATTTTTTTATCTATTTATGCAATATGTATAAATACTTAGACTTGAATGGCCCCTGAATTCCATGTTGTGTCCCTGATGCAGTCGGCTGCCTAAACAGAGCATCGGGCAGTTCCATGAGGGCGACACGTATGTAGTTAAATGGAAGTACATGGTCAGTGCTTCAGGTGAGTATCTCTTCCTCTTTTTATTGGTGTTTGTGTAATTGTGTTTAGTTCTCAGTGAAGTAACACAAACTATTCATTTTTAGAGTGTAATGTAGGCCTATTCTCAGGGAATTATCTCCATTATGCTTATGTCACCACTGTTGGACAACCTGGAAAGTGTGTGTGTTTTATTCTCAGTTGGAAAATGGTTGAATTCTGAGCGGATTGCTGGCTCAGGCAAGGAGAGGTGTGCTTACTACTTCTGGCAGGGTCGTAATGCCACGGTTAGTGAGAAGGGAACGTCGGCTCTTATGACTGTGGAATTGGATGAGGAGAGAGGAGCGCAGGTATTTCCCATGACATAATCCCCGCCTCAGTAACTGTTATTAAATTATTAGGTAATGTTCTTTCTTTATTATTGTACTCTAAATGTAGCGCTGTGTGTTTCAGGTCCAGGTGCAGCAGGGGAAGGAACCCCCCTGTTTCCTGCAGTGTTTTAATGGAGGCATGATGATTCATGCAGGAAAGAGAGAAGAGGAAGAAGAGAATACACAGAGTATGCTAAGCTCTTTGTCCTGCATATCTTTTGAATTTTTATTTCCTGAGATTTCTATTCCTATTGGTCAAGAAAATTGTCCTTTTGAAATTTCAGGAACATTAGTAGATACTACACGAGAATGGCGGAACCTGATTGGTCAGCTATCTTGAGATTAATAACATTTTTCCTCATTGATTACGCTTGAATCTAAATGATCGTTATCACACTTTAAAATGGAAACATAAAGCATTTTTACGTGTTTCTGGGTAGTGTACTAAAACACCTTTATGGAGCACGGTTTACTTTTGTTTCCAGGTAGCATGTACTAAACTCTGAATGAGGTTAAACAAAGTAAGCTACATAGCTTTTAGCTTGACTTGAAGCACAAAACTTACCTGACCTGCCTCTGTCATGATTAAAATATGTAAATATAAACTATAAAAATCTTATTTAAGATTTTCCATTTGTTTTTACCTCATATATTCTCATAGTGTATAACTCCTTAAGGAGACTTGAAGGGCGCTCTGAGCTCACCTGCATCTGTCATGAGTTAAATGTAGGAAATAAAGCATATCTTGTTTTGTGAGCAACACGGAAGGTACTGTGATGCGCTGATTTTCATTCTGCAGGAAATTGTGTGTATATTTGTTTGTCTGCAGTCCATGAGTGTGTGCTTGGTCCTTGTAAGTTATTACCTTTCGTGTGAACTATAAAATGTTCATGATATTATTACTAGACATTTGAGAGCTTATGGAAACTCTACTAAAGTAATATTACGTTAGTCATTACATTTACATAGACAAACTTTTCAATAGGTCTAACGTCCCGATTTAATTAGATCATTAGAAGTTCAACTTCGTCTTCTAGTTAGACAGTGTGCGTGTGTCCAAAGACTTGGAAGTGTTAAGTCTATAATAATTAATGTTATGACCGTAGTAATGTTGTTAGTAGTATTAGCATAAACGCGTCATTCAGGTAACCTAACGTTGGTCCCTATTATACAACAAGGATCTGACATTATATATACTAATTGGTGCCACACGAAAAGTCAGTTTTTTTTTTTTTTTTTTTTTTTTTTTTGATTTGAGATATACTCTATTATTCCCGCAAGGGAAATGATTGCCTTTGCATTTGACCCAGCCAAAGTGAGCGTGCACACGGAGCAGTGGGCTGCCACACACTGGGGCACCTGGAGAGCAGTTGCTCAAGGGCACTTTAGCCATGAAGGTGGAGGAAGGGAAGGTGCAGCTCACTCCCCCACCATCACCACATTTTTCCTACTGGTTTGGGAATCGAACCAGCGACCTTGCGGTCCCGAAGCCGCTTCTCCATGGCTGCCCCAATTATTTTTATTTTTTAATGTTATATACTAAACTAGCTATGTGCCGCAGGCTCAGTGAATGTTGCTGTGTTGAATACTCCAACGTATTTTATAACATGATCAACATTTAATAATGTGACACACATTTACGCGGTTGTTTCAGGTGCCCATTGTCTGTTTCTTTATGGTGCACAGTTTTTGAAAACAGTGTAGCAGTGCAAAACATCACTACCATATCAGAGGCACTGCTGTACTGAGATTGATCCACTACCCAAATATTTGGTTAATGGTGATCCTATGGTGGTGTTGGTTTTTTGTTTTGTTTATTTTTTTCTTAAGTGTTTTCTTACTCCATGTAAAATTCCTGTTTCCTGATTGTCAGTCATGACTAGTGTGCATAGAAAATGGAAAAACAGGAAAATGCTGTGTGATGTAGATAGTGTCATTTATGCTGGAGGTTGAGGTTGGGGCAACTTGTGTTGCAGTAGATATCATGTCACCAAGCTCCAGTAGCTTGTTTTTTATAGTTCATAGAAGAAAATACAGTGGAACATAGAAACCACCGTAAACACTTACATTCCATGTATAAACTAGAATGAAGTTTTTAAATGTATTTACTTTGCCCATGCTTATAAGTCAACCTACAACCAATACAAGGCTTTAAAAACCTATTTTCAATTTTCATACATTTACTTTATTTTCTTGGAAAACATCAATATTTGTGTGTTTTTTTTTTTTTTTTTTTTTTTTTTTTTTTTTTTTTTTTCTCTTTTTCCAAAACTTTTTTTTTTTTTTTTCTTTTTTTTTTTTTTTTTTCAACAAAACCCCAAACCCCC
>JBCNYH010000021.1:34784414-34801684 GCA_039654325.1 Tandanus tandanus
CTCTCTCTCTCTCTCTCTCTCTCTCTCTCTCTCTCTCTCTCTCTCTCTCTCTCTCTCTCTCTCTCACTCACTCACTCTCAGACACACTTACCCTTTGCATATGTATGCAGAGCTCCATCATTACAGGGGGTTGTGTTTGCGCACAACGGGTCAGGACCATAATACAGGAAAAAAGACTGAATGTTCTATTAGAACAGAATGTCTAATTTGATACAGGTAGCTTGGAAATGTAAGGCATAGACAAAATTTCGACTGCTGCTGTAACTGCATGAAAAAAGTTGATCTGTTACTTAGCAATATTTAGAGAAAACCTTATTTTCAGACAAATATTCAAAGGAAGAATCTGGTGATGAAAGACAATAATCAAATGTAGCTGAACAATTTACACCAGGAAAGAAAATGACGACAGCACAAACCTCAAAACAAATTGGAACTGTTGTCTTAGTAGGAGGACAATGCAGCAAGAACCACTGAGTATTTTAAAAGACATGCCACATAACAGTTATGATTAGCTGTATCTTCTACTGCTGTGTGTTCAGTTATAGGAAAATAATCACTGATAGGGTGGTGTGATGGGTCACAACGTGTCAAGATTTCATGTCCCAGTGTCTCTAGTATTCCTTTTATACCAAAGCAATTTGTTAAGTTTTTTATTATTATTATAAAAATGTAATAATGCCACATGATCTCCTGAGAGGCATAGTAAATGATGCAGAGATTTCAGGTATGAATCCTGGGTAATAAAACTAGCTGAGATCTAATTGGCTAAGCTCTTAGGGAGGGAAGGTGCAGAAAGATGCTCTCTTCCCTGTCACTCACACTGACACCAGCAATCATTTGCATTTATGAAGTCATGTATGCAAAGGTGGCAGGTAGCACCTTCTCAAGAGTGTTTTACACCTGACGTTGCATGAGTCGCAGTTAAAAAAATGTGATTGGCTGGAATCCCATGCTCTCCCTGGGAAGTATCTGTTGTAAGATCAGGGAAGAGATGTCTGATGGGTGGGAATTGGCCATGACTAAAATCGGAGAAAAATCCTAAACAAAAATGCTACACGATACAGTAATTCCCTCACCAGTCTCTCGTTTTCCTTTTTTCCTGAAGAACAGTGAAGCTTATCATGTTTCTGTGAAACCACAAAGCCGCCACGTTGAAGCTTTTCCAGTGCTGGAAAACTTTAAGGTATAACTTTACCTCTAATTTATTATAAAGCACTGCTTTATAATAATGCATCATCCACCTTTAATCTTTTTACGTGGTCTACAATTCACGTCCATGCACAGGAAGTAACCACAGAAATGTATTAGAGCAAGTATTGGTGTCACATGGCATAGTGGTTAGCATGTCCGCCTCACAGCAAGAATGTCCTGGGTTTGAGGCTGAGTTGTTTCTGTGTGGAATTTGCATGTTCCTCCCATGCTTGCATGGGTTTTCTCCGAGTACTAATTGCCCCTAATTGCTCTCATTTGCCGCTATGTCGGAGTGGCCCAGCTATGCAACTGTGGCAACATCGTTGCATGCCAGTCCCAAGTCCCTGTGTGTGTGTGTGTGTGTGTGTGTGTGTGTGTGTTGGCCCTGCGATGGTCTGTCGAGCTGTTCAGGGTGTACCCCGAATTCACCAAATTTCGGCTATGATAGGCTCCAGCCACCCCACGACCCTAATAGGATTAAGCGGTTTGGCAAATGAGTGAGTGAGTGAGTAGAGCAAGTATATTAATATACCTGTGAGTCCAAGCCATGCCATTAGAGAAATTCCATCAACACCTTCTAACGAATCAGAATAAAGAATTCAGCAGCAGTGTGGTATGAGGAAAATCAACTAATAGATGTAGAGTAAAAATCAAGTGCTGGAGTCTATCACATAGAGTTATTCAGGGATTTGAAAGAAGGCTATTGCCCTTACAGAAACCACTCTAATCCTCAATTAGAGTTCATTACAAAAATCCACGACAGGCCCTACTCTTTGACCCTGTCCAAAAACGGGAGATGTGCATGTGTGTAATTCGTATCAGTTTTACCTCGATCAGAACCACATGTTGGCGCTGCTGTAGTGCACGACTGCCAGATCTGGCATCAGTCAGCTGTGGCTTACACAGCCAGAGCTCAGCGCACAGCACCGGCACTGCCAGCGCCGTGATTGATGTGTGAGGCGTTCTATTCTGTGATGAACTGAAGGCTATGAAGTTTTCTCATGTGTTATTTAGAAAACATAAAGAGAGAACAGAAATATTGCTCTTTTTTAAAATAATGAAACATCAAGTGTTTTTCAGGATGTTGTTTATGCACTCAATTATTGAGAACACATGAACATCTAGGCAGTGAGTTAGAAAGATGTTTCATTGCCCTATGTAGATTTAATTCATGGATTTTTATTTATTTATTTTGCTTAACTCTGGGTTTGTGAAAAGACGTGTTGCTGTTAAATAGAATTCTGTACGACTCCTCATTGTATGTACAGTAACTGACAAAAGTCTTGTCGCACATGTGGACATTCATGTATAAAAGCCCATCTCAACAACCTATTAACCGATTTTTATCAACTATGACTTAAAATGACCCTCTGATGGTACTGAATAATGTTTGCTAGCAGCAGTATTGGAAAGAAATTTCTTCTAATCTTTACAGCTTCTGAAATATAAACATTCCTGTTTTTGCCTGGAAAAAGGTTTTCTCGCAAAGACTTAATTTCACTTTCAAAACTATTTTTATTACACAAAACTGGAGGTGACCTTAAACCATGATGTTTCACTTTCATACATGGCTGGCTCTTCGGTGAACTCTGGCTCCAGCAATTTTCTAGATGGCCAGTAACACACATTGGTGGCAGAGCAATATGATATTGAATTTATAATTCATCTCAAATATAATTGTTTTCTCCATGTTTCTGCTAATAACAGTTTCCATGTGTTTGGGCCTTGGTAAGCACGTCATGGTGTTCCAGCTGTGTCTTGTACGGGACCTGTGTGGTGTATGGTGTCCATTGCAAGAAATATGATGTACAGTTCATGCTGAAGCAGACATTGCTAGCTATGAGTCCTAATGGAGCTTTTGAGGGAGTCATCAGGAGGCTAACTACAACTCTTGAGCAGCCAGTTGTTTTGTGGATAGTTTTCCGTGCATGACCGAGCTTACCTATGTGTACCAAGGGTGTCTGAAATTTCTTAGGACTGCTTGCAAATTATTTTCATTTACTTTTAGGAGATCTTTAGGAGATCCAAGATTTTATAAATTGCCTGAAAGCTGCTTTAATACCTGTATTTTATTCATATTTAGTTAATCAAGCACCTTTCATTATGTCTTACTAATTTTACTAATTTTATTTTACTAATTACTTTGATCCAAAATTTGATGTTACATGATTGCACACAAGTCTTTTGTCCAGCCTAGAATAGATATGTTCGTCTTTTATTGGCTGTAAAAAGTATAAATAAATGTACAATTTCCTGTTGCTTTCACAAAACAATCTGTATAGTTGTAGGATTAATGTAAGTCAGAGTTCATGAAAATTAATAGGTTGGTGAGATATTGGCTTTTATACATGAATGTCCGCATGTGCGACAAGACTTTTGTCAATGACTGTATACTCCAGTTAATGTATAGTGATTGCATCTCTAACACCAAAACAGGAGAGATAAGATCAGGATGCCCTCTCTCTATAAGAGTCTCCTAGGGGACAAAAACATGTTTTTACACTAAAACTATGTATAATTACAGTTTTGTTAACAAAAAAGATCTTTAATGCTATTAAACTAAAGTTTATGCCTGCATTTTTTATGAAATAGATGATTCCATAATAGTGATTTCCATCCACTAATTTGCTGAACCGCTTTATTCTACTAGGATTGCAGGAAGCCTATCTCAGCTGACTCTGTGCAAAGGTGGGGTACACCCTAAACAGCTCTGAACAGCCATCGCAGGGCCAACACACACAATCATTCACACTCCCACCCCCGGGGGCAACTTGGAACAGCCAATTAGCCTAATGTGCATATCTTTCAACTGTAGGAGGAAAACCAGAGTACCCAGAAGAAACCCACGCAAGCACGGCAAGAACATGCAAACTCTACACAGAAATCCCCTCGCTGAGCCCGGGACTTGAATCCAGGAACTTTTTGGTGTGAGGTGGACATGCTAACCACTACTCCATCATGCTACCCATAATAACGATTTAAAATTTTAATATCATAATTACTGAATATTAAAATGGCCGATTCTCAAACCCTGGCATGATGATTAGTGATTTGCACTGTCGCCTAACAGCAAGAAAGCTCTACACTCAAATTTTGTGGCAAGTTCTCATGACATGTTCTCCTGATGTTTGCATGGGTTTCTTCTGGGTACTCTGGTTTCCTCCTTCAGTCCAAAATCATGTAGATTAGAGCAGCTGGCAACTGTGAATTGCTCATAAGGGATAATGTGTGTGTGAAAGGCTGTTTATATTCATGTTAGGACTGCAATAGGTTAGTGACCTGTTCAGACTGTACCATACCTCTTGCCCAAGGTCAGCTGGGATTGGCTCCAGTTTCCCCTGTGGCCATAATGGATAAGCAGTATAGATGATGGATGGATGGATGAATGGATGGATGGATAAAGCTCAAAACATAAAAGCAACTATTGCTGATCTGAAACAAAAGGGAAAAAATGGGCCGGGGAATTATTTCCATTTGAAAGAATGTGCCAAATTACAGCACTGTGCTTTCAATTCTGCTCCTTTGGAAATCAGTTGTGGTATTCTCTTTAGGTCAAATGTGTGCTCCTGTACAGAAACTGGAACCCACAGTTCCACCCACCTGATTGCTGCTCTGTGTCTCTTTGACATTAAGGCTTAAGTGCTGTTGTGCCATTTGTCCAAAAACTAGCAACTGTCTTTTTCACTGAGGGTACATGCAGGGCTGGCTGGTATAATCACGTCGCACCACCTTCTTTCTGGATAAAATTAGGTTCGATTTTTGGCATCTACATCGACTTATTTGCAGCATCTGTATATGTTCTGCATTTGTTGAACAACAGGAGCAGGACTTGCATTGCCTTGCACATTCTGTCTTCAACATTTGAAAAAAGCAATTGCAATCATGTATGTATTTCTGTGTCAAGCATGCCATTAATAAAGAGTGTTCTCCAGTCCTCAGCGCCAAAGCTTCCAGACGTCTGAGGTTTCTGCGTGGTGTGCGTGGTGTACTGTGTCATAATTAAACAGGCCGGGAGCATCAAAGAACTGCGCACCTCTGGGAATAACTCAGCAATACAGAAATAGGAATGAATGAAAATGGAGCAACATAGTTGAGTAACATATTATAACAAAAACACTGTTGAGAAGAAAACACGTCTGACTCATTGGTAAATTATTTAGTATTTTTTGTGTTGCTTATCTGTTTTGGCTGTTTTGGGTTTTTTTTCCCTCTTATGGCTTTCATCCAAATTCCGTTTTGATTTATTTTTTTTATTTTTTTATATCTTTGCCTTTCAGAGATGTTTGTCTCTGATTATGAGGAATTCAGGTCAGTCATTAAATACCATGACATGAAATCAAGGCCAAAGTAAGAGTCTCAGACTGTGTGTTAAATAAAATAAAATCAAAGTAAATAAAATCAAAGACATTAGTCAGTGCAGAGTTACTTTACAGTACAGAACTTCTACTCTAGAATACTGGCATGACAGGGTGGAAAAAAGCAAGATCGGCTGATGTATACTTTAAAAAAAAAAAGTGTGAAAAAGAGGGGAAACATGTGGGTGTAACAGTTGTTGCTGTCCCTCACTGTTTCCTGGCTTAGCGAAGAACACCTGTCAGGGGCAAATGGGGCTCTTATGCAGTAGTTGGGGGTTGGATGACATTTAATTTAATTTGAAAACAAGAAAATGGTTTCTGAAACTTAATTCTTTGTAATTATAATGTAATTCTGTTTAACTGTATGTGCTGCTTGATAAATTGCACCTAGAAATAAAGCTTTAGTGTTGTAGAATAGAAGAACCATTGTTGGCCCAAAGAATTTCACATTATGTTTGTGTGGAAGGTTCTTTCTTGGGATATATCACACTTGGATGTTCCGTGAACTATGTTACATGTTCAGTGAGATTTGCTTCCCACTTTGTGTGAGTGTGTGTGTTTGTGTGTGAGTGAGAGGAGAGAGAGAGAGAGAGAGAGAGAGAGAGAGAGAGAGAGCGAGCGCTGAGGTCAGATGGGGGATTAGGGTTTAGCTGAGCTTCTCTTATGGGCCACAGCTGCACATGGCTGTTCTAACAGCTGTGTGATGTCATCTTTAATGGACGGTAGTGCCTACTGGGATATGAGAAGCTAGGGGAGGGGGTAAAATGATCTTCCTTAATAAATCATGTTTCCACCTGCTGCATACATACCTGTCATTTACCACTGTGGCTTGATGAATTGTTTTTATTTATGTTTTTTAGTGTTGTGAATTTATGTTTTTAGTCCATAATCCTCTTTTGTATGTTTCACCAGTAAACAATTCATATATTGATCGATGACGAAATATTTCTGAGAGCAAGTAGATGTGTTCTGGCTCTTGCAGGTTGTGCGAGAAGATAAGTGGAAAGGGTGCATTAGATCAGGGCATTCTCCGTATCCTGAAATCTGCCAGACTGAGAGAGCTCTCCATCAGGGATGTAAGGTGAGATGGTTAGGCAGATGGAGGGGCGACGGGGTCAAGGTGTGTGTGTGTGTGTGTGTGTTCTCTCAACATTTGAATGCATTTTCTTCTTTAGAATTGCTCTGAGGATTTGAAATATTGACATAAGATCAACTTAATTGTCTCAACTGAGGTAGCATAAGCACATTAATCACTTATACCACTGTCAAATGGATAAATCTGTCTGGTGAATAATTTGCTATAAGAGCTCATGATGATTCACATGTCCATGTTGTTATACTCTTTCTCCTATATTAGTGTTTGAATCATAACAGCTTATAATTCCTGCACATGAATGGGTTAAAGACATGTAACTTGTTTTGTGTAAGAAGATGTTTGTTTAGTATTTTTGGAAGGAGTCTCCAGTGCCAGTGCATTGTACCAGTCAGAAGGTAAGGCTGTAACATTAAGTTTTACAACACAGGAAAGGCTTTGCAATTTTTGAGTAACATGATACACTAAGTGATAACAGGAGCTAGCTTCTTTTGTGGCCATTTCAGAAAATTAGATGTAAAAAGAAATTAATCAACATCATTCTTTTATAGGTGGCACAGTAGCGTAGTGGTTAGCATGTCTGCCTCAAAGCAAGAAAGTCCTGGGTTCTCAGGCTTGGGCGTTTTTGAGTAGTGTCTGCATGTTCTCCCTGTGCTTGCGTGGGTTTCTTCTGGGTAATCTGGTTTCCTCCCACAATCCAATGACATGCGCATTAGTCTGGAAGTGGCTCTTCGAAATTGCCCCAGGTGTGGATGTGAGTGTGAATAGTTGTGTGCGTTGTGAGCTGTTCTGGTTGTACCCCACCTTCGCCCAGTGTCGGCTGAGAAAGGTTCCAGCCTCCCCGCAACCCTAATAATAGGATTAAGCGGTTTGGTAAATGAGTGATGAAATAAGCATTCTTTAATAAACACTATCTTTAAAAGGACCTGGTATTGATTGCTGAAGAATAAGAGAAATAAAACACATGAAACATGCTGTTATTGCTAATAAGCTCTTTGTTATTTTTCTATAATAGTACACCACAATATGTTTTTTCTTATATAAAGCAGTATGATTTATTGAGGTAAAAGATTCCCAGACATAAAGAGATTAAGCCGTTATTGTTTTAATTACTGATGTGCTTCAGCAACCCACTAACTAAGCATATGCTTATAAGAAAATTTTCAGTTGCGGTGATTGTGTGAATACACTTGTTCCTTAAAAGCATATTCAACTGAGAGGCAGAGAAATACATGTGCAGTATTTTGTGCATGGAGAGAATCCTGAGAAGAGTCTGTAAGGTGGTGATCTGTGATCTGTCACTGAGTTTGATCTGTCACTTCTGGGATTTTCCTGAGTATGTAGGTTAAAGCTTTACTGTCAAACACATGATAGGCTGACTCTGCTGTCCTCTGCTGATTTCCTGTCACTTTTCTTTGCTGATATTTCTTTTCCTAACTTTCATCAGAGTTCAAACACAAAGTACTGAAAAGCTCACTCACTCACTCATTTGCCAAACCATTTAATCCTATCAGGGTCACAGAGAGGCTGGAGACTATCTCAGCCAACACTGGGCAAAGGCAGGATACACCCTGAACAGCTCGCCAGACAATTGCAGGACTCGAACTCAGAACCTTCTTGCCGTGAGGCGGACGTGCTAACCCAGGGGTGCCCAATCCTGCTCCTGGTGATCTACCTTCCTAACAATTTTAACTCCAACCCTAGTGGGGCCCATCTGACAAATCCAATCGTCGCTTTAAGTCTTCATTTCCAAGTCTTAAGTATTGATTAGACGATTGGACGATCAGGTGGGCATAATTAGGGTTGGAGTGAACGTCTTCTGGAAGGTAGATCACCAGGAACGGGATTGGGCATCCCTGTGCTAACCACTACACCACACTCCTGCTTAAACAGCTATTATTTTCATTTCAATTAAAATCATCTTCCTGGCCCAAAATACATGTACCAATTTTAATAGGGGGCATGCTGGGGTAAGGTTAGCACTTTTTTTCACACTGGTCGTGGGTTTGAACCCCATCGTCTGTTAGGGTGTTTCTGTGTGAAATTTGGATGCTCTCTCTGTGCTTACATGGGTTCCCTCCGCGTACTCCAGTTTCCTGCCACAGTCCAAAGACATGCACATTAAGCTTTATAATAATTGGATATTCTACAGTATGTGTGAGTGGCCCAGCCATGCAACTGTGGCAGCATTGGTGGATGCCAGTCCCAAGCCTGGGTAAATGGGAAGGTTAGTGAAAGACCTGGCAACCTACCCTTTATAAACCTCACAAGGAATATTCTATGATTATAGAGTCACCATGAGTCAGATTGGACCGGAGGGATAGAATGAGTGAAATGTAATAAGGAGAATGGATATAACAGAGGGTAAATTAAGAAGGGATGATGAATGGAACTTGGTGAAAGCTGTACATAAGCATTGTGCATGATTTTTTATTTTTCTGAATAAAACATGCAGTTTAATCAAAGCTTGCAATTCATAGTACGCTCCATTAGAGGTTTCATGATCAGACATGACTTTACTAAATAATGCTCTTTAAATATAATGTGGCTTTGCTAATGTTCCTTGGAGCACATGGGCTGATTGATGAGTATTTCTGAGATGATTATTATCCTGCCACATTCTCCCATCTCTGGGTAGATTGGTCCATCGAGTTCTATGTCTCCTCCCTGAGCAAGGCCCTTCTATGATCATTAAGGTCTGCAGAGAGTTCCCTGGACTTCATGTCTTTGGTCTGAATACTTTCAGAAGTCACTGAATAGACATGAGAACCCACTTACAGCCTTCATCATCCTGCTACTGAATGTATGAATATGAATACGCACTGAATTACAGGCACACAGATCTATTCTAAATGTTCTCTCAATCTCGCCTCTAATTCCCTCTCACTCTTGCCTCATTGTGTTCATTCTACGGAGACTGATTAAAAATTCAAAGTCTATAGTACTTTCTCTGGGACCAAGTATAAGCCAAGCCGACAATGTCAGATAATCCTTCCTTTGGCATGGACCAAATACTGCAATTTGTGTGTGAGTGTTTTTATGTATATAGTGTGCCTGTCATTCCGTTGTAATGTTTGTCCAGAGCATGTCTCCTGAAGTATAACACTTATGAATACCAAACTTGGTGTGTGAATACATCTGGGGATGGCGGAGTGTTGTGTACCTGTTTCATGTCCCAGTCTCCTTGACTTTGACCTCCAACATACAACAGGTTCAATGGAAGGCTGCATGGTGGCGTAGTGGTTAGCACGTCCGCCTCACAGCAAGAAGGAACTGGGTTCAAGCTTGTGCTTGCGTGGGTACTCCGGTTTCCTCCCACAGTCCAAAGACATGCACATTAGGCTAACCTGCGGTTACAACTCAACCCTAGGTGTGAGTGTGCATGTGCATAGTTGTGTGTGTGTGTGTGTGGGCCCTGCAATGGTCTGGTGAGCTGCTTAGGATGTACCCCACCTTCACCCAGTGTCAGCCTCCCTGCAACCCTAATAGGATTAAGCGGTTCGGAAAATGAGTGAGTGAGATTGGGAGGCTCGGTGATTAATGCAACATCTGCGACCGAGGAAGAGGAGTTGAGTCCCGTTGACATTCATGAACATTCTGAAAAAAGATCCAGGTGCTTTCTATGCTGTGAACATCGCTGCTTTAGCTAATGCTTAAATTGAATTGAAGTTATACCGTCCAAGACTCTTACATGTGCATTCAGAGGGAACTTTGGAAGTAATTATGTCTGATCAATACATTTTTAAAGGATTGGTAGATTGGTAAAGGATTTTATTTTAATTCAACACAATGGGAATACATACACATTTTCTTCATCTTTGAGTGATGATTGCCCTTATCTCTTTTTCAGCTTATGTCAGGGGCATCTATATTTTCATATACACATTCTAGAGTTTTCGTTTGTTTTTTCTCTTTACCATCATCTTCTTCCACTTGATCCGGGGTCGGGTCATGGGGGCAGCAGCCTAAGCAGTGAGGTCCAGATGTCCCTCTCCCCAGCCACTTCCTCCAGCTCTTCCGGGGGAAAACCGAGGCCTTCCCAGACCAGCCGAGAGACATAGTCCCTCCAGCGTGTTCTGGGTTGACCCCGGGGTCTCTTCCCGGTTATGCATGCCCAAAACACCACACCAGGGAGGTGTTCGGGAGGCATTCTAATCAGATGCCCGAGCCACCTCAACTGTCTTCTCTCAACACGGAGGAGCAGCAGTTCTACTCCGAGCTTCTCCCGGATGGCTGAGCTTCTCACCCTATCTCTGAGGGAGAGCCCCGCCACCCTGCGAAGGAAACTCATTTCAGCTGCCTGTATCTGCGATTTTCTCTGTACCATGCTTCAGAAATATGATTCTAAAAAAATGGTCTTCGTCTTCTTACTTTTTAAGTCACATTCACACAAGCAACCACTTTCTGTTTCATAATCCCTCCACTTCTCCACTGATAAATTAGGTTATTTGTCACCTCCTATCACTGTGATATATGAGTATGTGAACGAGAATGATTGAATATATTTACATCATGGCATGAGCACTGTAAATGTTTGACTAGGTAGTGACATGCGGATGACTGAGCTTTATAAAAAGAATTCTTTCTCCCTCTTTACTACATCTCAATTATGTATTATAGACAGAATTAATCAGAGTGCGTATAAAACATTAGAACATATTTAATCACAGTGCATGACAGGTTGTAATTTTTCAATCAAGTGTGAGATAGAAAAAAAGAGGCTGGTGAGTGAACGGATGTGTTTAGTCACTATATCTAAGTGTTAGTACAAACTAACTAGTCTCATGGACATAACATTAAATATAACTATACACTGCTCCAAAAAAAGGTGTCATTGTGATGTGGTGTTCATTAATATATTTAAAATGAGAAATTGTTAGCAAATTGCTGTGCTATAAGACAGAACAATGTTTATAAGTGACTAAAGGCCTACAGGGTGGTAACAGTAAGTCAGTGGGCCATTTCACACCTCATGACTACTTATTATTGTGGACTATTTCTTTTAGCAGAATCTTATTGTGGGTGTAATATGAAGGCTTCTATGATGAATGCTAATGTTACTGGAGAACTTCTCTGAGATTAATTTTATCAGTCCTGGAAAAAACATCAGTGCTAAGAAAACTGGATGCTTTTCATGCCTTGCACACATGTTGAAATACAGTCAGCCAATTACATGACATACTGCAACAACAGCAAATGTGTTTACATTGAAAACATCCAGAAGGTAGTTTCTAACTGAACAGTTAGAACAGATGGAAAGATGGATGGATGAGTGGATGGATAGATAGTTTTGTATTGTATCATACATCATATCAGAGATTAATTTGATGCAACAGGTTCAGTGGGATGCGGCACGGTGGAGTAGTGGTTAGCATGTCCCCCTTACAGAAAGAAGGACCTGGGTTTGAGACTGTGCTTGCATTTCCACTAGGTACTCTGTTTTCCTCCTACAGTCCAAACACATGCACATTAGGCCAACCCTCTGCTCCAAATCGACCCGAGATGTGTGTGCGTGTGAATGGTTGTGTGTGTTGCCCTGCACTGGTCTGGCGAGCTGTTTAGGGTGCACCCCACCTTCGCCCAGTGTCAGCTGAGATAGGCTACAGCCTGCCTGCTACCCTAGTAGGATTACGCGGTTCGGCAAATGAGTGAGTGAGGTGGTTAATGCAATACATGTGTGACCAAGGAGAAGGAGTTGAGTCACGCTGACATTCATGAACATTCTGAAAAAGATCCAGGCGCTATCTATGCTGTAAACATTGCTGCTATAGCTAATGCTTAAATTGAATTGAAGTCATACCGTCTTACATGGCCTGGATAATGATTTAGACCTCAGATTTAGACACAGTAGCTGTAACATTAAAAGGAATAATGAATAAATACTGTATACCTACTTTAGGTCCACACTACAGATAATAAATAATGAACATGCCTTCTTTAAAGGAATGGATATAAAGTATGAAGTGGCAGTATTCAATCTTATCTGCAAGGGGCCAGTGTGGGTTCAGGTTTTTATTTCAGCCAAGCAGGAGCCACACCTGAGAGTTTAGTGAAGATGAACCAAATTAAACAGGTCGAGGGTGTGGCTTCTTTGTCAGAGTGAACCCTTTGTAGATAAGATATTTAAATACCCCTGATATAAAGCACAACTTCTGATCAACACGTTTATGTTGATGATGGTGGGACTTCAGTCCGAGACGTTTTATTTCTGAAGTCTTCAATCAAGGATTTTTATCTTTTTTTCAGCTTTTTTTTTTTTTTTAATAACCCAGCTCTTCTGTTTTTCCTGTTATTTCCCAGAGTCCCTTCACCCCTGCACTGTACATTCAGGGTCCTTGTTTTAACACTCATTTTAGCTTATTTGAATCAGGTTTGTCTGGCTATAAATGAAATCACAGTAAATGTGCAGCAAAAAAAAAGTTCCACCATACTAAAGTCATTGCTGAGTGAAAATGTCTGTGTTTCTGAATGCTGCACAAAATTGAAGAAAGAAAGAAAGAAAGAAAGAAAGAAAATTTATAGGCCTTGCAGTGTTCTAAAGCATATGGATTATATCACACACACCTGCAATAAACCTCGGTATTGCTGTTGTGATGGACGGCTGTCTTTGGCAGGCTCTGTTACTTGGCGTTCCTTGTTGCCTGCAGCAGTGGAGCTTTTTCCCAGCCGTAGTCTGTCCAAGAGAGCATTACATCACTTATTACCTTCGAACAGTGGGAAAAGACTGGTGACTACTTTTCCCACAAACACATACCTTTTTAGAATGCTGTAGTCCACGACATTTGACTTGGCACAGTCTTGCATTTCAGGAACCCTATACCTGGAACTTGGAATACATGGAATCACTGTTGTGGACTTCCTGTCATTAGTCCTCTATCATAAGGGATGTGGGTCAATTGTTTTATTTTATTGAATCATGCTTAACATGGTTTTTAAAACACTGCTTACATTCTATGAATGATTCTGGATTTGGTATATGGCTCCCTAGTGTGCAACTAGGAAATCAGCAACATGAACTACAACTACCAGTTTGAATAGAAAGGTTAAGTCTTTGACATGAAGCACAAATGTTCTTCATCCTGGCAGTGTTTTAGCTAACCCTGCTTAATTCTAACATTCACGTACAATCCAAATGATTCTGTTGAACTTAGAATCAAAGACTTATCCAAAAGTACACAATTCTTTACACTTCTTAAAGTCTTTTTATAGCTTCTACTGTGGAATAAGCATCAGGATCAAATCCACACTGGATCAACCTTAATCATTAACCTTTTGAATGGTGTACATGATTTCCTTTGCAATTAAAATCTGAATTAATGTTTTAGTTGAGGGTCGGCATGGTAGTGTATTGGTTAGCATGTCAGCCTTGCTGCAAAAAGGTCCTGGGTTTGAGTCCCAGGCATTTTGGGCATTTTGTGTGGAGTTCCCCCAGTGCTTGCGTGGGTTTTCTCCAGTTATTCTGGTTTCCTCCTATAATCCAAAGACATGCCATTAGGCTAATTGGCTCTTCCAAGTTGCCCCTAGGTGTGTGAGTGTAAATGGTTGTGTGTGTTGGCCCTGTGATGGTCTGGCGAGCTGTCCCGGGTGTACCCTGTCTTTGCCAAATGTCAGCTGAGATAGGCTCCAGCATTCCCACGACCCTAATAAGAGTAAATGGCTTGGAAAATTAGTGTGCGAGTGAGTGTTTTAGTTGTTTTTAACAATGCTGTGTTACTATCTGCTGATCATGGTGCCAGCCGGAATTAGTGCTTTATTCATCTTAACCTAAAGCAGGGGTATCCAATCTTATCCACACGGGGCCGGTGTGGGTGCTGGTTTTCTGTTCACCCAAGCTGGAACCACATCTGAGAGTTAATCGAAAGTGAAGATCAATTGATTTAAACAGGCGGAAGGTGTGGCTCTTGCTTGGTTAGAATGAAAGCTTGCACCCATATGGCCCTTAGCGGATAAGATTGGACACCTTTGCTCTAAAGAAACTGATGCAGCAGTGCTTTAATCCTTTAAGTCTGTGTCTCACATAACGAATTTTGGACTCAACAACTTTTCTGGTGAATGTTGACAAAAAATCAGGGTTTGCCTCGGTCATTTTTGCGACACTTAGAGACAATTAGCAACATTTACACCAATGTTTGTGGAAATGTTTGCAAAAGACAGTGGATACACTAGCAAATGTTAGCGACAGTGTTTGCGACGTTTAGCAACTATTTGCCACTCTTTTGCCAATGTTTGGGATTTTTTGACAACTCCTGGTAAAATACCAGGTGAATGTCATGCGAATCTTGGAATTGAACCACCCAACCCTATAAAAAGTGTGAGCAAAGATGTAGAAGATGGACTTCCAGAATACGGAAATGGATTTCTGTCAGGAAGAAACTCAACCTGCTGCTGCCCTTGAGGAAGAATTACTTCTTCTAGTACTGAACAGTCTTCTAGTACTTCTACTACTTCTTCTGTACTGTTCACTACATGGCAAACCAAAAAAAAAAACTTTAGCGAACTGTGTTACAATTGTTTGCAACTGTTTGCAGGGGAAAAAAATAGTTCATGACCCTAAAACTGTTTGCGAACTGTTTAGCAACCTTTTACGAACCCTGATGAAACCCAAAATTTGCTACGTTCGTCAGCATTTGCTGCTCCGTGAGATACACCCCTTAAGGCTCTGCAGCTCTCTTACCTCCTCATGTGTATACACTGCTTAAAGGCATGTCCTGCACAAGAAAAAAAAATATTTGCATGGTATAAATACATGTAGTTCTGACCATTATTACAGATCAAAACACTTCGAAGTGCGAGATATCATGATTTTTTTCTCTCTCCAAATAAGAGCCAAAGCCAGTCTCCTTTGTTTTTGGTGCTAACTGCTGACAGTGTGGAAGATGACCACAGTTTACTTACAGGACATAAAGAACCTGCCGAATATCAGCAGTAGAATTACTAAACACTTTGAAAATATTTAAAAATAAATAAATCATCTCGAAAGACTCCGGACGAACACTGGGTACACCCTGAACAGCTCGCCAGAGCATCACAGGACCAACACAGGCACATGATTATGAATGCTCACATTCATCAAATCTGACTCTAGACGACTCTAATCATAGAGCTTTCTTTGTGAGGATTTTAAAGGGTAGGTGGGCAGGTCTTTCCCTAATCGTCCCATTGACCCAGGACTGAGATTGGCATGCACCAATGATGCCACACTTACATGGCTGGGCCACTCACACATAGGGGAAATTGAAAATATCCAATTAGCCTTATGTGCATGTCTTTCTACCATGGGAGGAAACCACACAAGCATGTGGAGAACGTCCAAACTCCACACAGGAACACTCTCGTTGGGCACCGGACTTGAACCCAGGACCTTCTTTCTGTGAGGTTGGATGCGCTAGGATTGCAAATGCATGTAATAAAGGTGAAATAATGTAGGTTATGTTAGAGAAGGTGTTATTAAATTTCATTTTAAATAATAACATTAATTGCTCTTATAAATTCTCTCAAAACCGCAGTATGACATGTATGGTGGTCTAAGTTTACATATGTAGATATTGTGTCCTTTTTTATTTTATTTTTTATTTATATTATTTTATATGCACATAATACATTCCAAGTAGTGTTTGAAGTTATTCATATGAAAGAATTACCTAGGTATTTACTTCGTAACTCAGTTATTGCCTCCTTTACACATATATATCTTTTCCCACACTATTTATTCTTTATACATCTGTCTGTATTTGTCCTTTTTTTCTGCTGTCCCTCTGACATGAGGACTAAGCGAAGCTGCCAAAAAATGTGTCTCATTGAAATACTACAAAAGAGAACAGTAGAGACAGAGAGAATGCAAATAGATAAATGTGAGTGATTCTGGCTGTAAGGTGGGATCCAGGTCTTCTCCAGAGGGAACAGTCACTGTCCCAGCAGGAGGCCGAGCAAGAGCGCTCCCGTCTGCAGGAAAAGCCCAAGAGAGGTGTGCTGAGAAATCATTATGACAAAATAGCTCTCAGGTTTCTTAACTGGGGACCTTCATAAGCCTCAATTTTAAAATTGATTCACTCGGAAAACAATGGAGGATGTTTTCACCCTCACTGCAATTTTGTTACTCCAAACCATTCTTTTCAGTTCAAAGCAGTGGTAAGAATGATGATAAAAAGAATACGTAAAGATCAGTGATGAGAGTAAATCAAGGTGCTCTTTTCTACAGGGTGACCCAAAATTGCTCCCCCATTTCAAAAGTAAATAAAAAAGGTAAAAGAATCAAATTATTATTTCTATACATGAAACATAATCTAATACAATTTTTATTCATCATTATTTGCACACCTTAAACTGAGTGAGGCAGGAGAGGCGGTGCTGAGGTCTGTTGGTAGCCCAACCCCAACTTGAACACCTTGAGCTTGAACAACTCGATGTGTGGTTTCAGTAAGATGGAGCTACAGCGCACACAGCTCGAACATCTTTGAAAGTGCTGAGGGAAATGTTTCCTCATCAGGTGATCTTGTTGCATGGCCATGTTGGGTGACCGAACCGTTCCCCAGGATTTCGCCCTTTGTGTTTTGCATGGAATGAGGTCTTGCCCCAAGTGGAGGAGTTCAAGTATCTCGGGGTCTTGTTTACGAGTGAGGGAAGGATGGAGC
>JBCNYH010000021.1:34831042-34842003 GCA_039654325.1 Tandanus tandanus
TTTCACCCTTCCCTACTCTCCCATCATCTCACTCTGTCTCCCTTTCACCCTTCCCTACTCTCCCATCATCTCACTCTCTGCCTCCATCACTCTCTCCTCTACTCTCACCCTCCCATCATCTCCCCCATCCCCTGTCTCAGTAACTCTCACCTACTCTCCTTTCACTCTCGGCGTCTCTCTGTCAGCCAAAATAATTGAAATTACTACTTTGGCTTTAAATACTATGCACTCATAACTCTGGATTATGTCTTAACCTCTAAAAGGCACAAGCATTCTACAAGCTCACACCAATGCCAAAATCCTATCAACTAACAAAAATAAGTTGTCTAATAAAACTAAGATGTGATACAGATTAGCGCTCTTCTGTGTAAGAAATGTACTATTGCAAAACTACTTCTCCCAAGGAGTGGGAATACATAAGACTCGCCTGCTCTTACCCACACCCACCAGCGTAAAAAAACTGTAGTGGGGTTCGTCTCTGAACAGGTCCTATGTGAGTGATGAACCACACCCATGATCTCAAAAATAAACTGGTCATTCTTTTACTGGAGGTTTCCGTGTCACTGCGGTGGAACCATCAAAGGGACACATTTTGTTTACTTAGTATGTATTTTATACCTCAGAAGAACAACATAACATGTACCTTTAATTCATTTTATGGTAGAGAACTTATGGATTTAAGGAAAAGACACTATAGAGAAAATAGACCACAGGGGTCCAGACGCTCCCGCTGAAAGAACTATTTCACAAAATATGCCAATGTAGAACAAGCATAGCAAGTTTGAAAGCCCCAGCTTCAGCGCGCAGCAAGTAAATATCCAGAAACCTAATAAACAGTTTTGCCTCTGCGACCTTGAAAAGTAGGTCAAGGTCACTCACACACAAGTTCATCCTAGTACTCATAGTAGTGAGCCAGTATACCAAGTTTGAAAGCCCCAGCTTCAGCACGCGGCAAGTAAATGTCTGGAAACCAAAAGTATGATGGACAGATGGACAGATGGAACCCATTGCTGTAGCTCCCGAGCCACTTTGTTGGCAGGAGCTAAAAATGCTGTACCTTTAATTTTAAGAGTGTTTAAGACTTACAGAAAGTAATCAAAAGAGAGTGGTGTATATCGAACCATCGTACATTATGCATCGATGCACCGTGACGCCGTACACTAATTAGCAGCTCACCTGAGCAGACCCAGTCTAATTAGTCTAATCCAATGTGGAAAGGAATTACAAGGTAAACTACATTAAGTGCTGCATTTGAATAATGCCAGTCAAAACCATTTAAAATTTGGCTCATTTGTGCATCTTTAGTTTTCCTGGTTGCTGCCTCTTTCTAAGTGGCAGCGAACATAAATTGGGTTTGTAAATAAAAAGCAAAGCAAGCCAAGAACCAACAGGCAACCAGAAGAGACAGTGACAAATCAAAGCAAGACTGTCTGGCACTGAGCACAACCCTGTTCTGCCAGGAGGGAAAAGAAGACCAAGGAGGACTGTAAGCGAGGGATAGTTAAGAGCAGAGCAGAGAGAGGGGGCTTCCATTAAATTGATCCCTCGGAGACCCTCAAGGTTTTATGAAGGAATTTGGATTAAACCCCTCAACAAATCACAGGATGTGAGGCAAGCCCGGAGAAAAAGAGGAAAGCACAAAAGGAAATTAAAAAAAAAGACATGCCTTTGGGTGAACCTGCCTGCTGGAGAAAAAATAAATAAAATCATGTCATGATTTCATTGTGATGTTCGAAACATTTTAAAGGGCTATATGAAGATATGAAGCTTGCAATCAAAAATATTTTTTATATTCTATATACAGAATATTTCAGGTTTTTATCAGGTTTTTGTGCCTGCTGTCTACGGGTGGACATGTGCTGGGTGATAGATGAGATAGAAACCGAAACCTGAGGTGCAGCGTTTAGTAGCAACAAATCTTTTAGATTTCAGAAGAACTGTAATGTGTGGCAGAATTTCAAAAAACAAGCTTAAAGAAGTTAAATCCAAAGTGTGCAAACTGCTTGTAATGGGGAAGTTGTGCTGGCGTCTATTAGCACACGTCTGGGCAAATTTTCAAGTGTACGTGTTTTATTTACACAGTGTTTTAATGATTAAAGAATTTTTTTTTTAAAGGCTATAAGGTGTGTTCAATCAGAAATACATGTGTGCTGCTTGTATTGGAACAAATCCATAATGTATAAAAATTAAGAAAAAAATAAATATATTTGTACAAAGCAGGAGCATTCTGCTGCACTGAGAGCCGCATAGGTCAAAATCATCCCTAAAACCTATCCCAATTAATTTTCTAATATTTGTATTCAACTTAAAGAAAGCCAAGATGGGAGTTAGATATGAAGCTTGAACAACAAATAGTCCACATTTAACATGAGCATGCAGCGGTCCTTAGTCACTGCCTGGTCAGGGGGGGTTTAAATTAGGATACTGGTTTGTTCGCATGTCGGAAACTAGAACCAACTTAATTGGCTAGAAAGTATCCCAGGCAGGTACAGACAGAAATAACAACCCCATGAGTGAGAAAATCAGTAGGATAGAGCCATTAAGTGATGTCAATGAGGAGGAGAAATTATCAAAGCCTGAATTCACGTTCCATGCTGACAGTTCTGGCATTTCTGATTCTGGTTTTCATATTTCATTAAAAAGTGTAACGGGAGGATAGCAGGCATGCACTGTGAGGATGGCCTCTTGTAGGGGGGAAAGTCCTGAGAGTTATTTATCTTGTAGCTGGACTGTGAAAATGTATAAATGTACATACAGCACAGACGACATGCACATCTCCCGTTTATCACCACAGTCAGTTCCCCATCCCATCACACTGCTTGAAGGGGGACACAGGAAGTTCACATTACGCTACCGATATTGATACAAATATTTGGAGCATTAACCAGGTACATAGTGTTATTACATGTCATCCTAGTGTGTGTGTGTGTGTGTGTGTGCATGTATGTTTGTTTCCCTTTCACAATCAGAAGCCCTGTAGGTGGAGCACTGCCTCCTACTGAGAAATGCATTTCATCGTCACAGGACACCAGGATGTGTGTTAGAGGGACAAGAATGATTAAAATCTTTCACCTTCAGCCTTCCCTCCCCCTCAGGTTCTGTTAGACCACAAAATAACTGAATCATGTCGTGAAATGCCAAGCACCTCATCTTCTTACTCAGCAGTAGTTAATGGCACTTTCCAGAGGCTGGCACTGAACCGCTACCCTCAGGCTTTCTGCTGCACACCTGCGATTGATCATCTCGAGTGGACATGAATAACCAAACAACCTAATAAATTATCCAATAACGGTGATTAAAATATACACCCAACCTCCCCCTGTTCACACCAACGTACGCCATGAGCCAAGCGGTTTGTGCTGAGGCCCTGTGTAAATTCATATTACAGTGCCACTGCTGCATTTTACTGACGCCAAGAAATAGCTGCAAAAATACAAAGAAAGATCTCTTCAGTGATTAGTCACACATGAGCATACTGAGGAGCTGAGGGACTTTTTAGATGATAGTTGAATTCAGCTAGTGTTCTCATCATAATGGTTCATTTTCAGCAGAAAGCGCACACACCCTATGAATAGGGGAGCAGTCGGGGGATTAAGCGGTTGCCTTTCCCCCTTAGCCGAATTACATATAAACATGCTGCTTAAGAAAGTAATATTATCATTAAGATGAGGGTGTGTGTGAAATAAGGAGTCTAATTATTAGTATTATTATTTAGGATAAAACCTTGCTTTGTTTTGTTGACTACATATTAATGAGCACAAAGTATCTTACTTAATGAAGTACTGATTAGGAACAAAACCTTATTTAAGGAGGGAAAGTTTTTAATCACTGCAGTGGTCATCACAACCTCTTACAACAGAACCAGTCTGGATTAAAAAAAAAAAAAAAAAAAGTCCAAGTGGTACCTTAAATTTAATTGGAATATTAAAATATCATTATATAAAAATTTTTTATGAAAGTTTTAAGTAAGAAAAATAAGAGATTAGGACAGTCTGTACTGGCAGAGGGATACAGTGAGTGTCAGATTGTTTTCATCCTCAAAATATCAAATAAGGCAGTTTATAAGAACAAGGTTAGGTAGCAGATATTGGGGACAAACAATAAATAGAGCCAGCCTTTTTGGTATCACAGTGTGGCAGTTTTGTAAAGTAAATAACACAGATTATCTTGTTACAAAGGCATCTGCCAAGGAGTCGGATGTATTAGGCAGGACGTAAACAGTCAGTTCACGAAGTTGATGCGTTGGAAGCAGGAGAAATGAGCAAGCATATGGATCTAAGTGACTTTGATGAGGGTGGCATTGTGATAGCTAAATGACTGGAGCTATTCATCTCCAAAATGGCAGGTCTTGTGGGGTGTCCCAGATATGCAAGTACCTACCAAAGGTGGTCCAAGGATCATTATCAGTGGGTGAGGGAAGGACAACCAGTGAACTGGCAAGAGTGTTATGGGTGCTCATGGGTGGTGAAGGCTAGTTTGGTCTACGTTTGATAACACAGAGTACCAACTGCTGAACTCGTTAATGCTGGTTATGACAGAAAGGTGTCAGAGCACACAGTGCATTATAGCTGGCTGTGAATGGGGCTGCCTAACTAGAGTCCAGTCAGGTGGTGTTAATGTTTTGGCTTATCAGTGTAGTTATTAAAATATAAAAAATTCCTTCAGACACACAGCTGATTGCTACGACATAATGAAAATTTAAACTCTCAGATGTGCTTAAATATGGATATAGACGGCCAAAGCTACTAAAAAAGTGCAATTTTTAGCATCTGCCATTTTTCTACTTCAGATCGTAAACTCGTCTTGTACTAAACACCAGCCCTTGAGAATTTCATGCACCTTGCATGAATAGTTCAAAAGTAATTACTTGTGGAACTTTGAAACTGGGTGTGCGGTACAGTGGCCGAGTGCTTAGCACAATTGCTTCACAGCAAGGTCCTAGGTTCGAGTCCCGGGCTTAGCGAGGGCGTTTCAGTGTGAAGTTTGCATCTTCTCCCTGTGCTTGTGTGGGTTCACTTTAGGTACTCTGGTTTCTTCCCACAGTCCAAAAACCATGCACATTAGGCTAATTGGCTGTTGCAAATTGCCCCAAGTTTCGAGTGTGAATGGTTGTGTGTTCCAGGTGTTCCCCGCCTTCCCCCAGTGTCGGCTGAGAGAGACTCCACCCTTCCCATGACCTTAATAGGATTAAGCAGTTTGGCAAATGAGTGAGAGAGTGTTTATTGGGAATAGTGTCATAATTTCCGGAAACTATAAAAAAAAACATAGCGGCCTTTGAGAACGTTTTACACACACACACACACACACACACACACACAAGGGTGGTCCTTATTGGTGGTAAAAAATTTAAGTTTGAGTAAAATTGACAGGCGTCCATTAAATTGGTTACATTCAATGTAAAAACACTTGTAGTAAAATATTTTTAATTTTGAATGATATTTAAGGTATGCTCAACGCCGATGAAATTATGCATTACTGCTAAGCATTAATTACCATGATGTTACAGATTAACTACCATAATGTTACAGATTGACTACCATAATGCTACAGATTAACTACCATAATGTTACAGATTAACTACCATGATGTTACAGATTAACTACCCTAATGTTACAGATTAACTACCCTAATGTTACAGATTAACTACCCTAATGTTACAGATTAACTACCCTAATGCTACAGATTAACTACCCTAATGCTACAGATTAATTACCCTAATGTTACAGATTGACTACCATAATGTTACAGATTGACTACCATAATGCTACAGATTGACTACCATAATGCTACAGATTGACTACCATAATGCTACAGATTGACTACCATAATGTTACAGATTAATTACCATAATGTTACAGATTGACTACCATAATGTTACAGATTGACTACCATAATGTTACAGATTGACTACCATAATGTTACAGATTGACTACCATAATGTTACAGATTGACTACCATAATGCTACAGATTAACTACCATAATGTTACAGATTAATAAAGAAAAGTTAAGTTACTTTCAAGAAGTATTCGGCACTTCTCTATACATGGTACACAGTCTACAGTCTACACTACTTGCGTTTTGTCGTTGCTGAGTGCGCCATACAATCCCATACATATTTAAATTACAGAACTCATGTTTAGTTTACCTCTGTAGGATCGGAACTACAGCATTATTCAGCTGCATTCTTACCAATGAGGCGATGGCACAGTAGTGCCTGAAATATATGTAGTTTGGGAACTTATCACGTTTGCAGTCAGTCTTCCACACCATGCCAGGAATTTACAGGAGAGAAACTTCAGAGCCTTTGAGCGTACCTTTAATATTATTTGATTGGGAAAATCCTTATAGGTATTTCATTTTTCAGCGTTTGAAACCTTTTTAGGGGGGGTGCCCGCTTTACAATGCAAAAGTTAATACATACATACATATACACACACACACTCACATATACATACACACACGTACTACTGATAGTAACTAGCATTAGTATCTGATTTTATTTTATTTTTTCATTTTCTTTTGTTCCCACCCAAACTCCCCAGTTCCCACCAGTCAAGTTTTGCCTTTCCCATTACACGACCACCAACAACCAGGGCCCCCTTGAACAAATGAGTTCACAGACACCCATGACTGGCTGGTGATCGCTCTTAGTGACAGGAAAGGGAGCGTATGCCATCTTTCACCTCCCATGAGAGCTCATCCAGTTAGCTCCCATGGACTCCAGGTCACGGATGGCTGTGGCACCCACCGGGATTTGAACTTGCGGTCTCCAACTTGCCCATCCATTATAGGCCCAACACAGACACGAACAACCATTTACATTCAGAATTAGGGGCAATCCAGATTAGCCAGTTAGCCTAATTTCCATTTCTTTGGGTGGCATACTGGTTAGCATGTCTAAGTCCAGTGCACAGCAAGGGTGTTTCTGTGTGGAGGTTGTATGTTCGAGCTGTGCTTGCATGGGTTTCCTTCCACAGTCCAAAGACATGCACATTAGGTGAGTGTGAGTGTGAATGGTTGTGTGGTGACCTAGCCATGGTCTGGTAGACTGTTCAGGGTGTACCCTGTCTTCACCCATAGTTGGCTGGGATGGGCTCCGTACTAAAGGGCTGTAGAAAGTGATCAGAACACCGGGAGGAAATCCATGCAATCACAGGGAGAGCATGTCGCCTCCACACAGACATGTCCCCACTGACAATGGGGTTCAAACCCAGTGTTCATTTGAACCCAACTGTTCAGATATTTAATTGAATTTAATTTCATGTTATTTATGTGATTTAATATTTTACTCTGTAGTAAAACAGCTTTAGTTTTGGTTTGTAAGAAGGATGGAAATCACAGATGTCACCATGCATACAGGACTGAATATTAGGAACCTTTAGTAACACCACTGCAATGTTTACTTACAACACAAGCCAAGACAAGAATTCTTAGAGGACTGCAAGGTCAAAAGTGAATGGATTTTACCAACATTCAAAAATGATCATTATATCTAGTGAAATTAAGCAATATGAGGAAAGTAAAGGCATTAACTTTTAAAAATTGAGTGAGGAAGAGAATTTAACATAAAATGCATCTAATCTTCTACAGTAAAACTGCCAATAACACACTTAGTACAAAAGTGAAGTGATTTTCTAGGGATGAAACCAAATATGAATACAGCATTAGTTTTTTGCTCCTTCATGTGGATATTAGTCAGACATGAAGCTCATGGGACAAATAAAGACCACATTGATTATCATAAGAATGAGCAGCTGCCTGATGCATTTACATGGTTCATTCATTCATTTAAAAAATGCCTTAATGAATGCTTAGGTTAGGGTTGTAGTGGTTTACATTAAGCTATTGTGTATATATTTTGTAAAATAATAATAATAATAATAATAATAATAATAATAATAATAATAATAATAATAATAATAATAATAAAAATACATAAATAAATATAAATATCTTAGAAAACTGCTAATGTGGCACGTTGACTTAGTGGTTAGCATGTCCGCTTCACAGCAAGAAGGTCCTGGAGTTTTATTGTTCTTCCTGTGCTTGCTGGGAATCCTCCGGGTACTCAGGTTTCCTCCCACATTCCAAAGATGCACATCAGACTAACTGGCTGTTCTAAATTGCCCCTGGTTTTGGGTGTGAATGGCCTGCTATGGTCTGGTGAGCTGTTCAGGGTGTAAACCGCCTTTGCCCAGTGTCGGCTGAGATAGGCTCCAGCCTCCCCTTGACCCAAGCTGCCAAGCCAAGCTGCTTTGTGACAATGTCAATTGTAAAAAGCGCTATACAAATAAAATAAATAAAACTGAATTGACCCTAATAGGATTAAGCGGTTTAGAAAATGAATGAGTGATTGCTGCTATATTGAACTGCTATATTGTAAATATTTCAACCATTGAACATACAAAATACAGATAATAACATTACATTACACCACTTATTTCCTCTTGGTAGTTTTAAAACATTCCTTCACTTTAAGTTTACTTCAAATACTCTATCCCAGCCCTCACAGCAAATCAATGATCTGATAATAGATCGATTACTGATAGTGAATTCTCACACCTCCGCCTTGAAAAAATGACTGACAACACAAAAAAGTCCAAAAATCTGTACGAAAGCATTCTCCAGGCGAAGAAAAGCAATCATGCAGCATGCCATATTTCAATTCCCAGCTCACACTAAACCAATTTGAGGCAAAATAACTACTCAATTACAAGAGAAGAACAACAAAGGTTAATCATACAGATGTTGTGGGATTTTGTGGGCAAGGAAGAAGACCACATTGTGTGTCCATTACAATATGCTTTCAGTTAAACTAATGTGTTTTGCCAGATTAAACATGGTGCCTCAGTGGATGCCAGCATGAGTGGTATTAATTGTATTTATTCTCTTTTAATCCATTCAAACTCGGGTTTTGATGATTTCTACACTGTAATAATGCTAATGGAGAACATGCCTTGCTATGTCATTTTGCTACAGTTCATAGACACAGTAAGGAACTATAAAGAAATTAATAAATGCATATTCAAACAAACCAATAAATTTATAGATCGACAAATTAAAAAAAAAAGCAAAACTGAAGACAGGAAAACAAACTAGCCTTCACAACAAAAACGGCTAGGGAGAAAATATGGTTTTAATATGGTCCTCCTCTGCCTGCTGGTAGTCTAAAGTGCACACTACATGTCATACAAACCCAAGTGCCCTTGTGTTTATAAACACAGCATTACACATGGACCCTTAGTCGATAGGGTATGTTTTGCAAAGAGCTGCTCAGGTCAAAGCACTTTTGTATTCTTGAAGAATGCAAGCTATGAAGACACCTGTTTTTCATTCAGTATGGTTAGTATAAAATCCGTGTGTGTGTGTGTGTGTGTGTGTGTGTGTGTCCGCAATTGTACATATTTGCGTGTGTATATCAGGCCATGTGGTTAGCAGTGGAAAGGATAGAGGAGTGAGTGACATGTTAACATCTCCAAACACACAATGGTGTATACATCCACACACATTTGTGTACACTAATTAATCTTCTCCATAGAGACGGTCTTATGCAGCAGCACATGGCTGAGACAGCGCAGAGCTGCATGCTGGATTATGATTTCCCGTTAATGTCAACAGTTCCGAGAGCTTGGCTGATTGGAGATACATCTGATGAAGTCAAAGACCAAAATTTGCACCAAATTGCGTAACACACTTTAAATGCCTAATAACATCAAAAGCAAACTCCTGGTCAGGCTAAATCATCTAAGGTATTTCTAAAGGTAGTCACCTTTCATGTGTCACCTTGTACATGCCAATATCTGTACATATGACCATGACAGCATACATATTACATATATTTACATATATTTGGGAAATCGTAAGCTAGGATTTCATTAAAATATGCACTAATTCCAGTATCATGACATCAGACACACAGCTTGATTGGTTTCACTTGTTTGTTGTCAGAGGTCAAACTAAACATGGGATGTATGAGCACTCTCAGCACTTTAACATCAATCTTTGATTGAAAATGATGGAATGAGTGCAAATGAGGCATTGGCAAAATGTGTAGGAATTTGACTGAAAACATCTGGCCCTCTGTTCTAATATGTATTGAGAGGTTTTTCCTTTGAATCCAATGTCATCTTTTATATTTCATATCACAACTTCATCAAATACAAAGACTTTTATCCAGGTGTTCAAATAACACTAGATAATAATTATAGATTTATGAGAATATCTTTGAAATATATTTAAAATAATTAATCTTTTAAAAAAATGCAAAAAATACAATCGAAAAGTGAATAATATATTATATTATAATAATAAAGAGTAAATAAAGTAAATATGGTAAATAAAGGCGAGCAGTGAGTGACAGCAAGGTGAAGGTGAAAACTCAGCAATAATAAAGCAAGGAATCTTCAAGTTAATATGATGGGATCTCTTCAAAGAGGTCTATGCTGATTCTTTACATACCTGAAAGTATTATCCTTTTTTCAAATCTTTACTATGCACTAATGCTGTAATTATTTTGTCACTTTAAAGAAGGAGGGCATTTAAGAGCAGAACTAACCTGAGCTGCCCCTAAGGTTTGTTATAGCACACATCAAAGCATTTCCCTGAAGACTGTCCAATTCTACTTTACTGCAAGTGCTGATAACACGGGTTAGGACAACAAGTCTGCCATATACTCTGAGGATGCACAGTTTGCCTGGGAAGGGGCTAATTAACATTTCAGCCATGCACAACAATATAAATCACTTACTATTACAACACTTTTCTGCTTAATTTAATGCAAAATATAGATCTGTTTACTCCTCTTCCCATGATCTGTGGTATTCTGCATACTATACATCTGCATTACCTTAATGAAGGGTAGGCACTTTAGGCATAACAAGCTACATGTGAATCATACTGCATATTAGGGTTGTTATGACTACTTCATCTCTAAAATACAAAAATCTGAGACCAATAAGAT
>JBCNYH010000021.1:34843649-34855215 GCA_039654325.1 Tandanus tandanus
ACACACACACACACACACACACACACACACACACACACACACACACACACACACACACACACACTCTCGCTCTCTCTCATACATGCACACACTCACTCACACAGCAACTCTGAGTAAGAACAGGAAAGTAAGAAGACAGGAGGATTAAACGCCATCATTATGAAACATCCTAAATGAAGTTAGGATGTAGATGTGAGCAGTCATGCAGAAGCCTCCTTCCATGAGGTCACAGGATTTTCCCTGAAAAGTTTTTGCTGGGAATAATGACTTCCTTTCCTTCAAAAACATGCAAACCCTTCAGTATTGGAAATCTGCCTGATTACAGAGGCACTGGATTAAGATTTATGAAGTGTCATGTGATCATGTGACATCACTTATATGAAAAAAAAAGACTGGAACAGATCCTTTGTACTGACTGATGCCTATAACAGCTAGTAAATAGCTCTCAAATGGCTTGTCAATTTATGTCCTTTTACAAGATGGAGGTGCCATTTTTATGATCCCTCTGGTCAAGTACAGCACTTGAACCATTTCCAACGACTGCTGCATGGTCTCAATGCCCGAACACAGAGTTTTTGGCTTATGACTAGCACCCAAAGCCCTGGAGAAGATGATCCAGCTTGCTTTCATGGGTACTAAAACTCACTTTGGCCCTCTTCTTGCTCAAAACTCTGGCATCATCGTCATGAAAAAATATACATATTATCCCACGCCTGATGGGCTGTTCTCAAAAATGAAACACTGTTTACTGCTGCCATGGTTAGAAGTAGGGGTGAGAGATTTTTATCCTTAAAAACAGGAGGTTCGCCCACGCACTCACCTGGGACCGCTCTTGGCCGGTGCGAGGAAGCCAGGAGGTTATGGGAGCCTGGGAATGTTTAGTATGAAGAAAGCAATCCGAAAGGAGCCGAAGCTGTGGGAATTGGACAGGAAACATGGAAAGTAACCCTTTCCTGCCTTGAGAGTGTGCGCAAGTGAAAGCAGGAAAAGTAATGCATCGAGAATCTGACTTATTTCCACATTATCAGTTGTTAGAGTACCTTCAGCAGGAGAGGAGGTGTTGTTGGTCACATTCAAATAACCAAAACTGAAACAACTTATATAGAAGGTGATCCAAAACATGACCGCATGAAGCCACAGAAGGCTCAAGCAATGCTGAAGGTTATTACACAATCAACATGTATAAATTTTCCAAGATAATTTAGCATGACACAAATCAGTGTTTTACTGAGTCCTATAGAAATATATACTACACTTAGAAACAAACAAATAAACTTTTTAATCAGGAATAAGATCAAGAACATGAAAAATATAGAAAGGGAACGGCATTATTAAAAAAGCGAAATGGAGATCTTAAAAATGTCTTCAGGACCCAAATACAACATCTGCATACAAATACGGGGCCCTTAGGATAAAAGACAATAATCATGTTTAACCTGTTATTAAATCCAAACCGAATTTGCGTATAACAGTACGACTCTTCTACAATTTGGAGATTTAATAAACACAAGAACACAAAGGTAGAACGGATCAAAATGTATCGTAATAATCTTCACTGGAAAAATAAAAACAATCATTAAATGAATAAAAAGCAGACCGAGTGTAGTCAGCAAGTGGCTGCGCAAAAGAGTGATGAAAGGGGAGGAAAAGGAAAAGAGGTAACTTTGGCAGACAGACCAAGTGATAAAACAGCAGACATGCTCAATGCACAGCAAATAAAAATGTTTGTTAATCCATCAGTCACCGAGGCAGACGACGGAACAGTGTGTCCTGTTTTCAAGATGGAGCGTGTGTGCACAACAGATTCCAGCATATCCTCAGAGTGACATCATTTACTGGAATTAAAAAACAAAAAACTCACATGACTAGAAATATGTATAGCAAATGCATTACAGCAGAGGAAGAGGAGAGAACATCACCGGTTATATATAGCATGACAGATTCACTCTTTTCACCAGATTGGGATTAGAGATGGGAACCGAAACTCAGTTCCAATTTAGAACCGAATGCTAAATGCCAAGCACTGTGTTTCTATTAAAAAAGAATTTTAGTTCTGCTTACGGGTTCCGAAATACGGTAGCCCATTATTATTGCAAATAAAGGCTACACGGACATCTGGAAGGTGAACATCTGCAAGGATGTACAGTATGTATTTATCAGCCAACACCGATCTCCATTTCTACATCACGCATCAACACATTGGGGTGTTTGTGTGGAGCTCCCATGCTTGCATGAGTTTCCTCGGGGTACTCGGGTTTCCTCTCACGGTCCAAAGACATACACATTAGACTAATTGGCTGTTCCAAACTGCCCAAGTAAGAGTGTACGTGTGAATGGGTGGGGGGGTGTGTTAGACCTGGTACGGTCTAGCGAGCTGTTCGGCATGTACAACGCCTTCGCCCAGTATTGGCTGAGATGGGCTCCAGCCTTCCCGCGACCCTAGTAGGATTAAGTGGCTCAGCAAATGAGTGAATCTTGTTTTTTTTGTTTTTTTTTTAAATGTGAAGTCAGTTGACAAGCAGAAGAGTGCTAGAAGTGATGAGCAGGCTGAAATGGGTATATACGGGGACTGAGAAAAGGGAAAGTACCTCTCTAACAACTCGCTTTGAGTGTGTATGACAGACGTCTCTTTGCAAAGAAAATAAAAATTGCTTGCTGCTTCGAAATACTTTATCTCCAGATTTCTCTCCCAAGGGCACTTACTTCATTTCCACCACATTCTTTATAAGGATCAAAACTTCCTGGGGTTGTCAAAATCCTTAAACCTTGTCTTTTAGATTTCTTTTGTATTAATTTACTCTGTAAGGAGATCCACGTATCTCTAAACTGTTGGATTGCATCAATGGGGAAGAAAATTCAGTGATCCAGAATGATGTTGATCATGTAAAAGCCGACTGAAAGAACAAGCATTTATTCCAAGGTTTTCCACAGCTCACATCTGACTGAAAATGTCCTACAGGTGCTTCCTCTCTCGTCCAGACCTCAGTGAGGTATTCTGGGGATTAAGACTTCACCACCTTTGAGTGTGTGTGGCAGGTGTGTACCCAGGCTAAGCACTCAGCACTCAATATTTATAAGAAGGCATGAAGAAGAAACAGCCAAAATTTGTGATGAAAACAAAACCAGGTTTTCACCAATTGGATTTTTCTACCTAGAACATCAATGCATCTCTACTAAGCACAATACACACATCATGCATATACCATCACTTACAATGTAGAGATAGCAGAGAACAAATCTGTTTTGTTTGAACGCTGATAAAGATAGGCACCAGTACAAATATTTTCACAAATCCACTTCTATTGTGCACAACACTGCAATGGAAACCTGACTAATGAGACCGCGGTTCATCAAATATCATGATGACAGTGATCAATGATTATTTTTTTAATCAGTGACTGCTGAGGTCATGTGTGTCATTTCAAGATTTCCTTTATTATATACTTTATTCTATCCTAGATCACTAGCTATTAGCAAGGGCACTTTGATTGGCTAATCAACTTCTAGCATATCAAATCATATACTGGTACCTCAAATGTCACCACAAAAAAAAAAAAAAAAGTCATTAATTGATCTAGGCTACAGCTTACAGCAGCCGACCATAGAATAACCTAAATGTATTAAAAGTATATGGACATTTAACCAGCATACCCATGTCTTCCTGTTTTTTCGTAGCCTCCACAGTGTGTTCTGGGAAGGCATTACACGAAATTTTTGAGTGTGGATACAAATGAACTGCATGTTAAAATATGTGCACATATGGGCAATGATGAGCAAGTTTCCACAAACCTCTGATCGTATAGTGTAGCAGTTACTGTTAAACAATCAGGGTGATGCTGGCTTTCAGGGAAATTGGAACAGAATCATTTAATGCAATATTTACTTTTTTCCACTTTTGGGGAGGTCCATCCATATTCTATCCATTACCACTGAATATAACCAATAGTACATTCTGATTGGCTAATCTACTACTAAAATTTCTTGTACCATTAGTAGCTCTGTCACTACATAAAAAAATATAATAATAATAAATAATAATAATAATAACAATAACAACAATAATAATAATACAGAAGTGGGCGCAACTCAAAGCATCTGCTATGCAAAATGCGAACCCTGGCTTGTCCATTTAACCCACAAAAAGCAACAAACTATGGAATGAAAACATTTGATGGTAAGAAAAAAGTACTTTTTCCCACCAAACATGACTTTCTCAGTCTGCTGGAAGGAACAGGTCTCCAGTCCTCTGTGTTGCCCGATGCCGGTGACTGGGGGAGGGGCCTTCGCAAGTGATGTGCGATGACGGACAAGGGTGGCGATGGGGCCGGACTAGGCTTATTTAAATTTAAAAAATTTAAATGCTTTATTTCTCACAGCCCAGTGAGACTGGATAAAATAAAACAGTTATTCCACTCAAACTCCTCAGATATGACTCAAGCTCATGGAATAACTATTAATTCTGAAAGTTAAGTTGGGACGGAGAGGCTCACTCATGAGGGCTTTCTGACAACAGAGAATATCAGAGGTGATGAGGATATGTACCACATGCACTCCTGGTTTAGCTGACCAGCACGTTCTGCAGTGTGAAATGAACACTGCTTGATTGGCTGCTGAACGCAGAGGAATGTTGACCACAGCTGGTCATTGTTGAAAGTTCCATTGTAGATCATGTGACCTGGTTTGAATTCAGAATGGAATCTGGAACTGAATCCACCCTAAACTAATCCCACTCCCATCCAAAACACACACACACACACACACACACACACACACACACACACACACACACACACACACACACACACACACACACACCCTGTGAGGACCTTCCACTGATACTGCCAGTAATGCAGTTAATTCATTTATCACTACACTGAAAGCTATGCATTTCCCACATGTGAAAACTCTTTTATGATTTTGGATCATGTGTGAACACTGAACTGCAGACGCTGTTCGGAAATCTGCTGTTATGGATTAATAAATAAAACTGAGAAGAGAAAGCAAAAGCAAACAGCTGTGCACAAAAGATCAAGCTGGCAAACATGAGCAGCTGAAAGAGGTCATGGAAAGCACAAATAATAAGAATAATCATAATAATAAACAACTAAAATTGATGAAAAGACCCAAAAAGGGCAGGTGAGAGCGTGAGGATTGTGTGTCCCGTATATGAGGAAGGTAGAGAATGAGAGAAAGAAACAAAGACAGAATGAGCGAGAGGAAAGGTAAGGTCCAGATGAGGCAGCTGGGCTCCATTACTCCACACCAGCCCTCCTCCTCCATGCAGGAAATGAGCAATCATTTAGTAGTGACAGGTACATGCTGAACCTCACTATCTCTCCTCTAAAACCTAGCAGATACTGCGCACAGCCAGCCAGCATTAACCTCTCAGCCCACCACACACTGGAGTGTGTAAGGGTTTGCGTGAGTGTGTAAAGAGAAAAAAAAAAACAATAAAGTGAACATGATAATGTTAAACTGGGGCGATATAAAAGATGATGTATGGGAGAAAAAGAGGCTTCTCAGAGCAAGGAAAAGTTCACACACGTGTGTTTCTGGTTTGGGAGAAGTCCTGCGTAAGTCTCCTGTGTGCTGTGAAGGGTTGAGCATGGCTGATTTTAACTGGGTGTGACTGTGAAGCCTGAGTTAATGTACTGTCTTATCCAGAGAGAGCACACCTTACTGAACCGACAACAAAACCCTGGGCACTAATGAAAAACACAACTTGGTTCTCATCTGCTTTTTATCTCTAGCGTGCATTTCCACACCAGAGAGATAATTCAGGACATCAGCTTATTGAAAAAAAAAGGTTTCGGTGGGGGAACAGTGCTTGAAAACATCATTAAACAAAAGAACATTCAGCTTTAGGACTGGTTTAGGGATTTTGAAGTGACCGCTAAGAAAAAGGACGACCATGAAACACTTGCAACAAAAAAAATTTTGTATTACGAGATCCTACTTGGCTTCACGTGACCGGGAGTATCAAAGAAGCCAGTGTAATAAACTTTATTCTCAATTCTGACCAATCTGAAAGCGTTGCATAATTGTCTATTTCTACCAGCAGCTCTGACAGCCATGTCAGCTACAAGACAAGCTTAAGTTAGGTAGGTACGTTGGCGCAGTGGCTCGGGCATTTCTGTGTGGAGTTATGTACTGATATGCATGCATGCATCAATATGAGATATGCATTAATATGAGAAGGTAAAAAAAGGCCATAAAATGGGAGGTCCAACACACATGCCTGTATTTTCAAAATGGATGTTAAGCTCTGAAATTTTAAAATGATAATCTGGAAGGCATTGTCCAAACAGATAAGCTCATGTAATAAGTAAGAATTTGAAGTTGATTGTTTTAGTCCCCGTGGCACATATGTGTTCCCCGTGGTGAAGGTCCAGACTAAGTGCGGTTCAGAAGACCCCTATGGACAGAGAAAATACAAGGACTCAGTTTCCCTTGCCCAGACGCGGGTTACTTGGGTCCCCTCCTGGAGCCAGGCCTGGGGGAGGGGCTCCAAGGCAAGCGCCTGGTGGTTGGGCTTCTGCCCATAGAGCCCGGCCAGGCTTAGCCCGAAAAGGGGACATTGGTCCGCCCTCCCATGGACCCACCACCTGCGGGAGAAGCTATAGGGGTCAAGTGCGTTGTGAGTTGGGTGGCGGCCGAAGGCATGGGTTCTGTCGGACCAATCCACAGCTCCTGACTCTGGCTCTTGGGACATGGAATGTCACCTCGCTGGCAGGGAAGGAGTCTGAGCTGGTGAGTGAGGTTGAAAGATATAGTCACTAGATATAGTCGGACTCACCTCGACACACAGCTTGGGCTCTGGAACCACCCATCTGGGGCTTGGTCCGCACTGGTAACAACAGGTCGAATTCATTTCCGGTGAGGGTTGGGGTCATGGGGTTGGGGGATTTTTATGGACAGAATTTCTAGGCACAGCCAGGCCTTGAGGGGTTCTGGTTTGGTGGCCATAGGATCTCATCTCTGCTTTCTGCAGATGTTGTCCTTTTGGCTTCATTAAGCCGGGACCTCCAGCTCTCATTGGAGCAATTCTCAGCTGAGTGCGAAGCGGTGAATGAGAAGCAGCACCTCTAAGTCTAAGGCCTTGGTTTCAGCCAGAAAAGGGTGGAGTGCACCCTCCGGGTCAGGAACGAAGTAATGCCTCAAGTGGAGGACGTACCTCGAAGTCTTGTTCACGAGTGAGGGAAGGATGGAACGGGAGATCGACAGGCGGATCGGTGCAGCCTCTGCTGTAAAGTCCGTCGTGGTGAAGAGGGAGCTGAGCCAAAAGGCAAAGCTCTCAATTTACCAGTCGATCTACGTTCCAACCCTCACCTATGGTCACGAGCTTTGGGTAGTAACCGAAAGAACAAGATTGCAGATACAGGTGGCTGAAATGAGCTTCCTTTGCAGGGTGGCGGGGCTCTCCCTTAGAGATAGGGTGAGAAGCTCAGCCATCCGGGAGCAGCTCGGAGTAGAACTGCTGCTCCTCCGTGTTGAGAGGAGCCAGTTGAGGTGGCTCTGGAATCTGATCAGAATGCCTCCCGAACGCCTACCTGGTGTGGTGCTTCGGTCATGTCCAACCGGGAACAGACCCCAGGGTCGACCTAAAACACACTGGAGGGATTATGTCTCTCAGATGGTCGGGAACGCCTTGGTGTTTCCCCGGACGAGCTGGGGAGAGGGATGTCTGGATCTCACTGCTTAGACTGCTGCCCCCGCGACCCGACCCCGGAACAAGTGGAAGAAGAAGATTATGATCATTAATAACTCTGTATCTCTGGAAAAGCTGAAAAGGCGTTAACACTTTGGGTATGCAGTAAACCCTGACTGGAGACTCCACTGAGTTATATCACATAAAGTACCTGTGTTGTGCTTGTTCGGAATCTGTGTATAAGGAATTTAGATGAAATCAGTATCAACACCTACACAAAGGCTTTCAGTCTTGTTCGCAGGATGTTCCTCTGATTCGAACAGGAACGACAGAACAAACACACAGGGACAAGACCTGCCACTCTGAATATCATCTGATCCAACTAAGATCTCAGATCACGGCAAATGGCTTCGAAATAATCCAGGTGTGTTTATGATCGTCCTTTGTTTAATGAAAGTGCATTACCCCTCATCCATGCAGACCTGTAAACACCATCTCTGTGCAGTCCTGAGCACATGGTTCTGCTCAAAAATCCAAAAATAAACACACACACACACACGCGCTGCGCCATTTTGTTTTGCCTCTAAGCACGTACTGCCAGAGGCTTGGAAACCTCCAATTACAAGACAATTTGTCCAGCTCGCCAGTCTAACTCTCTTATTACACCAAAGCATGCAGCCATCCCACAGCTATAAACATCAGTATCAAGAGATCATGATTTGTTACAGACAAAGGTTTACAGAGGGGGAAACACATGTACTTTATTTAAACCGTCACCATGACACTACAGTGGGTCAGCTGATACTAAATCGAGACATTCTGCATTCAGAACCACAATGACCGCATATTTCTAAACAAGCTGTCTTGTATTTATATATTGAGATTTAGTGTCAATTAACTCAACATAACATGTTCATGGCATTCAAATTGGTAGCAGATCAAATGCTGAATCTGACCAGGCCAGTGTTTCAGGTTGTAACGTCTTAAGAAACCATCGCGTAGTTAATTGTACTTAGCGAACAGGATATCAAGTAAAAGCAGTAATAAACAATATGAGATACAAATTATTAGCATTAGCAACAATATTAATATTAAGCATTATAAAAGCAGGTCGTATATGAGCTTATCTAAGCCTAGCCCTAAATAATAAAACCTGCTGAGTAATGGTAAGGGTTTGAAGAGAGCTTCACACATTTTAAAGAATTTTAAACGTACAGAGGCGTAGCAGTTAGCACTTTCAGATCACAGAAGACAGTTCTGGGTTCAAGCCCTGTACTCAGCAAGGGCATTTCTGTGTGGAGTTCGCATGTTCTCCCCATGCTTGCATTTGTTTCCTCCAAGTACTCCGGTTTCTACCCAGAGTCCAAAGGCATGCACATTAGGCTAACTGGCTGTTTAAAATTGCCCCTAGTTGTGAATGTGAGAATGTGAGAGAGAGATGGCCGTGCAATGGTCTGGCGAGCTGTTCATGGTGCACCCTGCCTTCACCCAGAGTTGCCCGGCATGGGCTCCAGCATCCCCACAACCTTACTAAAAGGATAAAATGTTTTGCAAAATGAAAGAAAGAAGAAAAAAAATGGACACAACTTTTTGTACATCCAGGTTCAGCCGTTATGCTGATGTTCACCAATTTATCAGGAATTCAGATGAACATGAAAGTAGTCTGCGGCGTCCTGAATTCACAACATTCACATCTTTGGATCATTTCTTACTACTTTGATTTTTTTTTCCCCACCTCGTTGGTCCAGCTTAGGCTTTGTCTCCTCTATCCATAAAAGCACTCCCTCTCTCACACGCACACACACTTCTACACCCTGGACTGGTCCTGGCATTTCTGAGAAGAAGGGGCTCATCAGAAACAGTGATGGTGCTTACATTTTTTACTTACATGATGGCATACTTCCATACATCATTCATGCTGGCTGTGCATTTTACTCCAAAAGGGAAACTGGTCTCATTAATGTTCCTTTGATTATGATCGCACCATCCAAACTCGAACGTAGTACTCAGTAGGTGGGATTTTAACCAGTTGTTATACATTGTACGCATACCCCACTTGAAGCAAATGTGTCCTGTGTTTACTTGTACCTCACCCTGTTGGAAACAGCTTTATCCAAAGGGTCTGACGTGCCTTGTTTGAGAATTCTCCATGTGTATGTGCTCTCATACAGCCCATATGGCAATCACTCACACTGTGAACTTCAAGTAACCTGCTACAACTTAAAATTCAAGACAATAATTAGGTTCTAGTTCTCATAGGATGGAGGTCATTTGTTACATATCGCCATTAGGCATGGACCCAAATATCCTTGCAGTTATTAAAACAATGAATAAGCTTTATCATCAACTCTTCAGGTTTGTTGGGGGAGTTCGACTTCACCTTGGCCGGCCTGGAAATGACCTCACGTCCACGAACTGAACTGGTCACAAACATGAAACTGCATAGTGGTGTACTATTAACAATTAGTATTCTTATTATCCTCTGATGCAGGGTTGCTCAACAATGCTTTTCCCTATTAAACAGTAGGGCCGCATACTGTACATGGACTTATCATTATCAGTATATCCACATGACACAAATGCTTCTCAGACCTCCTGAGACCATAACATCATGTGCTTATCAGTCGATAAGAATCTTCTTTGAGAAACAGCATCCTGATGTCATATTCTGTCCATCACTCCCCTGTCCTGGAGGCACCCTGCTCCTCTCTCTCTCTCTCTCACACACACACACACAGCTCACTTTATTGAGTCTGTGGTTCAAAAGAAGAATCGTTCAGCATTCAGAGACGGAAACAGCATTCCATGAAAGTTAGAAGGCTCGACTTGCTATGAAAAAAGATCTTGCCACAAAGCTGCCATGTTCAGTCAGTGATGACACCACACAGGGTGGATAACTGGGTTGCGGTAGACATTTTGGGGTCGACTTCACTAAGATTTTAACATTAAACTGCTTCCTTATTTTGTTTTTTTATCTTTCCGGAACATAACAGGCTCAAAGCCAAGCTTTCAGAAATGCCTAATTAGGTCTGGTTTGTAAGTGTGCACTTAAAACCCAGGAAAAAACAGAATCCGTGCCATCTATGAGCACTTGTGAAGCTCTGGCACTGTGACCTGTTCCATTCCTCTTCTTCACTTTTCTCACAGGATCAAACAAGGCTGGGCAGCACGCTGAATGAGGGCATGCTGTTACAGACAGGGTGCAGCAGTGTGATGGTGTTCCGCAGCCAGACCAAAAGCAGACAGCAGTCATCGATTATTTTCCAACAAAAGAATTATGAAATATTTTGTTTCTTTCACTATAGCACTTTGCCAACAACATTTAACTGTTTTTTGTTAAGTGAAAACATTTCATCCTTTTAATTTATAATTATATTACAAATAAGCCAATTAATTTTCCCATTAATTTTCCCCATGCCAGAAAACCAAACAACCTTATTTTAAAGTATGAAAACTTACTATAGTCTTCTTTCATAAAATGTTGATTATCTTATAGAAAGTCTCACCTAAGCGATGTCTGCACATGTTTCACTATCATTAAATGAGGATCACCTCACAAGATCCTGTGAAATGTATTAAAACAAGCGCTTTAATATCAGTTTGGCTCATCAGGGATAAACGTACAAAGTCCTATATTTTACATTTATATTCAGATATTCGTTTTTATATTTCTGTTAAAGCTGCTATTTGACAATGTCCTTTATTAACAGTGCTATATTGATAAAACTAAATTAAATTTGTGATTAGTACTGCAGCTGCCACTATATCAGAGCCATGCTGTCATAGAAAACAAATCAACACCTTTGGCCAGATCAGATTCAAAACTACAGCATCACTGAATAAATAAATGTGTGTGTGTGTGTGTGTGTGTGTGTGTGTGTGTGTGTGTGTGTGTGTGTGTGTGTGTGTGTGTGTGTG
>JBCNYH010000021.1:34858721-34880693 GCA_039654325.1 Tandanus tandanus
CTGCTATGGGCTGTGATGATCAGCAATGCTGTCTGTTATACTGCTATGGGCTGTGATGATCAGCAATGCTGTCTGTTATACTGCTATGGGCTGTGATGATCAGCAATGCTGTCTGTTTACTGTTATGGGCTGTGATGATCAGTGCTGTCTGTTATGGGCTGTGATGATTAGCACTTAGAAATAAATTAATGATAATGGTGAAACAGTGCCTGTAATTTTGAAATTTGAAGTTGTAGTGATAATTACAGTTTTCACATCATGCTTTTTATCCCTTTTAAAACATAAAATATTATTCCAATTCCTAAATGCATAATTATTTGAAGGAGAAAAGGCACATTTATGGTTTGCTGCTCTTGCAAAAAAATTTTGTCATTGTGACTCATGAGTGGGGCAAGGTCGAGTACCACTGGTATAAGATGTCTTTAAATAATCTTGTATGCCCAAACCTCTTCCAGCATGACAATACCCCTGTGCACAAAGCAAGATCCATGAAGGAACGTTTTAGCAGTGCTGGAGTGCAAGCACTCAAGTGGCCTGCACAGAGCCCTGACCTCAACCCCACTGAACAGCTTTGGGATGAACTGGAATGCTAACTGCACCCAGGTCTCCTCACCCAAAATCAGTGCCTGACCTCACTAATACTCGTGTGACTGAACAAGTACAAATCCCCATACACACACACACACACACACTTCACAAAATCCAATGGAAAGCCTTCACAGAAGAGTGGATGAAGTTATAGGTGCAAAGAGGGTGTGCAACTCTACGGTTACGCTCACAGTTACAGGCTTCTTTGCACAGTTCAGATTACACATCTTGAAACTGCAGGTGACCTACAGTATACATGTCTTTAATTTGAACACACCTACTCCGAAATGCCTTGCACACACACTCACTGATTTCTTGGTAACTGTTCCTTTACGCTGCTCAGTACCATAAGGTTTTTCTAGTTTTTCCTGATTACTTGATTTCACAAGCATTAAGTAAACCCAAACCACCAATTTTCGATAATCACAGTCACTCATTCACTCATTTACTGAACCACTTAATACTACCACTAGGGTCACGGGGAGGCTGGTGCCTATCTCAGGGTACACCCTGAACAGCTCACCAGAGCGTCGCAGGGCAAAACACACAACCACAGGGGCAATTTGTAACAACCAGTTAGCCAAATGTGCATGTCTTTGGACAGTGGGAGGAAACTGGAGTACCCAGATGAAACCCACACAAGCATGGGGAGAACACACAAACTCCACACAGAAACCCCTGAGCCCAGAACTCAAACCCAGGACCTTCTTGCTGTGAGGCAGACATGTTAACCCCTACGCCACCATGACATCCTCACTGCTAATGAAGACAGTAGCTTGCATTCACCTTTGGAGGAAAAAACTAACAAACAAAAAAAAACATGAATTCCAATCTGCTCTCATTCATATCACATGGAAATTGAATATGTATCCAATCGTGACTTTGTAAAGAAGTGGCTCAGGTCTTCTTTAAACAGATCTGACTTTGGTTTCCAAGCAGTCCTGGGAAATGTATCTGTATCACATTATGGAAGAAAATCAGATTTGTGTCACTCCAAGTTTGTAATGTGAACACACAGTCATCATCCCATTTTGTATGCATGGAGCAGGTTAGTGCAAAATATCCAGGACAGTATACTACGTCTGTTTATATTCCTCAGTGTGAACATAAGAGACAAACAAACTGTTTCGCACGGTACACAAGTGTGCTTTTGAAACACAGGATGCAATAATATAAACATGGTGTGCATGCTAAGGCTATAATACTGCATGACGTATGACTTTCTAGCAAAGCTGCCCAAATCCAAAGTCAAACAAAACAGATGACTCGGCTCAGCCTTTTTCTGTGACCCCTTTGAATGCAAGACGTGAGTTAAGAACAGGCAAGAAGCCCTGAAATTAGACAGAAAGGTTCCAGCTCCACTGAACAGAGAAGTTGAGTTATTCGTAAAATATGCAGGACTACAAGTTCATATATTTTCTTTGGCGATAGTGTTGCACTTTACCATGAAGCACTTTGATCTTGAAACAAAGACATTTGTTCTGCATATGTTCAGAACCTCTCTCAGTGATTAAAGCCTGGTTTTCCCGTGCGGTCCTGAGCTCTAATTGCAACGTGGACTCTCACACAGTATTACCCATGTCCGCAATACAAGCTGGCTGCTATTAGCGTACCTGAGTCCAAGTGTGTGAAGCATTTGGAGCCATCACTACAAACTCGCCCACTGGCAAGCCACTACAAGGAAAATTTGATCATTTCCCTTTACTGGTTTCAGTTGTATACATGCAGAGTTGTGCGTGGGGGGGTGGGGTGGGGATTGTAATGTTGACATGGTTCTGATTGACCGGAAATGTTAAATAAGCATCTGTAATGAAGAAAAGCCTCCATCCCTCTCTCTCTCTCTCACCACATGTGAAACCGCACAGTGTCTTTTCACCTGCAAAAACAAACCTCAACATCCTCTAAAAGTACTGTGAGCATATTTCTCCACAGTGCAGCACAGCACACCCAAACAGATCACAAGTTTTCTACATTTTAACTGCCAACGAGCCCGCAAACACCAAGAGATAATGACTCTCGATGTCAAACTTCCATTACATTGTGGCAGGGAGGGGACGATGCTGTACACAGAGAGGGGTCAGGTAAAACCAGCAGGTAACTGGTTTATGTTGAGTTTCACCTGTGAGTAATTAACTACAAACTATTTATGTGTGTTTCTGAGACAGCAGGGGGCAGGGCAGCACCTGTCTCAGGAAACACCATCGCATGGTCCTCACCCAGCTGAATCACCTTTTCCACAGCACTATATAATATCTGCCGTCTTCACCAGCAGGCATGCGATGAACTGCTCCAATGCCACGTGCTCAGTGTCCTCACTGGTAAAGCTTTCCTTGGCCATTAGCTAGCCTCGGCAGGCATCACAGAGCATCGGTCTTGTGCCTGGGTTCTAAGTCAAGCTAGGAAGTGCAGCTCTAGCTGTGAGCACAACTCAACGACTACCAGCCGTTGATTGCAGTGGAAGCCAGCAAGGGTATCGAGGGCTTTCGGGCTCTCTGTATTTACTGGTCTCCTACAAGAACACAGAAGCATACATTAATAGCTTGCCAGTACGTAAATACAGGTGAAACGCATCAGCTTGTTACCTGCTGGTTCTACTCGACTCCTCTCTGTCAACTCCTCACTGCCACAGTAGGACTTTTATTATTATTTCCCACTGTGGCACAGTGACAGCCAACTTATAGTAGTCTACACGCTAACATGAAAAAGCATTTATGATTACCTTGATTCATTTTTTCTTTGAGGGCGGTATGGTGGTGTGTTTCTGCCTCACATCAAGAAGGGCCTGGGTTTGAACCGTGTGCCCAACGATGGCGATTCTGTGTGAAGTTTGCCTGCTGTCCCTCTGCTTGTGTGGGTTTCCTTCGGGTGCTCCGGTTTTCTCTCACAGTCCAAAGACATACACATTAATTGGATATCCTCGATTGCCCCTAGGTCTAAAAGTGATTGTAAATGGTTGTGTGTGTGTGCATGTTGGCCATGTGATAGTCTGGTGAGCTGTTCAGAGTGTAACTCTTCTTCGCCCGGAGTCAGCTGGGACTGGCTCCAGCTTTCCCATGACCCGAATAAAGGATAAAGCAGTTCAGAAAATAAAATGAAAAAAATTGTTTCTTTTTTGGCTTAAAACATTGGGGTGAGCAGGTAAAAAGCCTTTTTTCCTTGAAATTACTGATTAAGCAATCATTTCTTTCCAGTGGATATATTCCGTTCCACTAAACCTTTTTCAGAACCAATATACAGTATTTTATGACATCACTGCTACATATATGATAAATGTACATCAAGCTATTAGGAATCATTGTGACAAGTTTCATTAAGACAGAAGACGTTTAAAGGGGAATTAAACCCAAACGTAATAAAAGCTTGCGTACATAGTATATGTCCAAGCCCACCAAATTAGTAATACATTCTTGCATTGTACCGCGTAAAGTGGGGCGGGAGTGACATTGAATAAAGGGTTGCCGTGGAAGTGCTGTTGAATTACACACACAGGGTTCTAAACCATGTGTTCACATAATCGAGCAGTCGCCTGTCTGTGGTATGTGAATGTGATGTAGTAGTATGTACAGATGTGTCTAGCTTCCTCATATTCACGAGTTTACTATTGTGTGTGATTTGTTAGTTTAATATCTGTATACTGTTATTTTCTTGCCTTATCAGAACTGACACACTGCGAGAGTGAAAAAATACAAACGGCAGCCTTTTCAAACAGGCTAATGCAAACCATCATATATGTAGGTGACGTCAAGAAAAACAACTAGAGAAAAAACAACTAGAGTCAGCAACAGCAATGGTAATCCACTCACAGGGCTATGATGGTGAATGTACTGTACATCCCCATTCTTATAAATTGTAAGTAGAGACCAAAAAATATAATGATGCGAGTACGGACGGCAGAGATAATGTTCCTCCACAGGGATATTGTCTATGATGTGATGAGGAGCTCAACAATCCAAGTTAACACTGATATGCCCCAAATTTAGAGAAACTAATTCAGGTACTTCCGGACTCTCAGTTCTCAGTATATATTAAGTATTTTCTAATGGACTGAGACCCCAGGGTAGACTCAGGACCCACTGGAGTCGAGATGCTATCTCGCAGTTATCTTGGAATGTCTGGAGATTGTCTGGAAACTGTGACTGATGAAAGGGAAGTCTTTACTCACCTTCTCAGATTTTGCCACTGGAACCCCAACCAGGAAAAGCAGAAGGGGAAAAAATTATGGTTTAAAATGAGAAGTTCCTGCTTTTATGCTAGTGGTGGCTCAGTGAATAAAGCACTGGATTATTAATCAGAAGGCTGGAAGTTTCAGCCCCGGCACCACCAAGATGCCACGGTCAGGTCTTTGACAAAGGCCCTTAACCTTATCTGCTTCAGGGATGCTGCATCACAACTGAGCCTGACCCTTCCATGCACAGAACAAAATGGAGAAGCAGCGCTTTCACTGTCCAAACATTCAGTTCTTTACCTGTTGCTAGGCCCACCATTATGATATATGAACTCCAGACAGTGCCAGGAGATTCAGGTCCGGATATATTCCGGAGATGTTCATTCACAGACGTGGCACTCACTTGGTCATTTTCCATGGTTGATGCTCATATCTTTGAAATATTGTGTAGTTTAGTTGAGGGATAAAGCCTGGGGAGAGCATGGAGTAGTGATCCATGGGTCAGACGAGTTGGGGCCAGTTTACTGGAGATATGCAGCAGATCGAAGAGTTTACAGAAACATTCCTATGTAAAGTGTAAGTGCAAGTACCCTCAGTGCCGACAGCGGAGGTGCGTGTGTGCGATAGATATGCTTTTGTCGCCATTTTCTTCATTTATTGGCTTGCCTGTGTGGGCAATGATCACGGACACGGCAGCAAAATCGAGCTTGTGGCTTTATGAAATTTGCATAAGTATGGTGCTCCGGACCTCCACTATAATTATTTCTAATTTTTAGCCATGTTTCCGTTTCTTGTGGTTTTAAATGTGCTGCTTGCTTTATGGTGAGACAGGATGAGTATTCCGATTATAAAAGTATCAACAATTCCATCACAGCGGCCCAACCAATGGGGTTACACAAGCCAGTGCAATCATAGTGTCATTTTTTTGTTTTTTCCAGGAAGGACATCCGGTGTAAAACCTGTGCCAAATCAAATATGTGGATCCTTTGCTTGGTGTAAAAACACCCCTGAGTGCAGAGTGGCAGGATGGAGGGGTCAGCATTTCTTATGTCTACATGGTCAGGGGTGTGAAAAATGCTCAGTTGACTGTGGGCCTGTATTTTATTTACAACGGCCAGAATGTTCAGTTCTAACCCAGCCAATGGGGTCACACAAGCCAGTGTGCTTCTAGTGCCGGTCTCAAGCCTGGGTAATGGGGAGGGTTGCATCAGAAAGGGCCTAAAACCTCCGGCGTAAAACCTGTCAAATCAAACATGAAGCTTCAAAACAGAATATTCATGCCGGGTCAGTCAAGGCCCAGGTTAACAATGGTGTCAAAAGGTTTAGATTAAACCTTTAACCTGTGCAATGGGAAGCTAGATATGCACCAGGGTTATTATATTTAAGCACAAACACCTGAAATACTGAATACTGAAATACCAGGACAGAACTCAAATTAATTCTAGAATGTACAGCTCTACACTACAAAACAAAATCCAACAAAAACACAAAATCAAACACCACCAAATACCAGAATATTTTTTTAAGACTTAAAAATAAGGAACACAACCTCAAATTATAGGGCTGGATATTAAGCACAGGCTGCTTCCACAGCATACAATGAATACGAAGTAGGTATAGGTAGATCCTAACACCTTCCACACACACCCTTTCATCTCCCTCACCAGACATTTGTAAAAAGTAGTAGGATATATAAATATAGGATATTTCCTTCCTCCATCTTCATGGCTGAAGTGCCCTTGAGCAAGTCACCTACCCCTAAAATGCTCTCCGAGCACTGCAGTGGGGCTGCCCACTGCTCAAAGTGTGTGTGTGTTCAATGTTTATATGTGTGTTCGATTTGGATGGGTTAGATACAGAGCCAAATTTCCCTTGCAGAATTGATACAGTATATTAAAAAAATACATTAATTAATTTTTTAAAAATTTACCACTTTTAAACATCAATGGCAGCCAAAATAATAGAAAACACCATAATGTGATGATCGAGTTCAGTCATTTATTCAGTCATTAGATCTGAAAACTAATCAAATTACAGTCACAGCCTTCTATTATCTTATAATCATAGTATGACAAGTTTCATGATAAATTAGTGAACTTCAAAAGTTCCATTAAAAACCTTAATAATTACCACATTTACATGAGTTTGGTGTCATTTTAAACAGTTATTCAAGTTCTTCTCATCTGTATTATTTATTTTGAAATTGAAAAATTTGAAAAATGAAAGTTTTGTTCACATACCTACATTATGAAGAGGAGAGACTGTGTTAACAACACCGAGGTTATTCTATAGGCTATAATTTAGATATAAATATAATTTAAATCTGTCTTTAATCAGCTTGTGTATTTCGCCAGTAAACTATTGAAATCCGCCTTTGTGAGTGTACCCTTCGTATTCACGGCTTTGAACGCAATGCATTCTGGGTAACAGTGGCCATTTTGCTTCCCTGTTGGGCGTCACATTGGACTTGCGAGCAGAATTTTAAAAGGTTAAGCACTTTTATCCCATCATGCCTATTTGTAGAATTTTTGGCTGTTCCACCTGCCCAGGGGTAGAATATAACATCCTATTCTATAAAACTCCAAAGGTTATTCTCGATCAAAGCGAAGGTACGAAAGAAGTCACGACTGTGGGGAAAAAGAAAAGCTGTCAACAGAAAGAATGCAACAGCAGAGGATAAATGAGACCACACACTGGTGTGTTCCAAGCATTTTGTTAATGCTACGTTTTCCTGTAGTTGCAAAATTCAAGAAAATTAACCTTATTATATGCAATTAAAATTTTGATGCAGATAATTATGCATGATGTCGTAGCATAAACGTCGAAAACTGGGTTCCTATTCACCCATTACCCGTTCTGGGTCCAGGCCTACTGTTTCTTCATGGATATAGTTTACTTATCTGATTATTTGGGGTGCAGATCATGTTCAGGGTTTAAAGCTTGGGACGTGGGGATGGAGATGAGGTAGTCCGAGTAAAACGGACACTGGTTCAGAAATGGAACGACTCAACGATCACCAAACCTCAGCCAAGTTGGCGATTCATAATATCTTCGCATCAGCTGGTGTTACTCAGATTAGGGTTGGGAGAGGGCAGCTTGTTTTGGCAGACCAAGCTGTAGATCATCCAGATTAACTCCCTCTGATTTTATGTTTTGAAAGTCATGAGGTCCGACCTGCAAATGGAAGTAACCAGCGAAGCGGTAATGCTGCGTAGGTGAGCACAATGGCACCGCACAGTGCATTGTGGGAAAACACACACATTTATGACATCAGTGTAAACATATCTGTAACTGAACACAGCGAACAGCAGTAAGAGATTAAAGACCTGAAGAAATACAAACAGTGCATTTTCAGTGTTCGACTCAAAACCTCACCAAGCTGTTCTAGCAGCATTCAGTGGAATGGAGGAGACTTATCAAAATATTACCATCTTCCTCTGCTAGGTGTACATTACTGTGATTTAGGAGCCATTACTACACCTGAGATGTGTCCCTGGGTGTTTATTACACAACTCAGTGCAGTGTGCTAATCCTGACATTCTAAACTTAGCTAGCAACATGGACTATCATGTAAGAACAACATTTAAAGCAAGCTTATGGACAACCCTGAGAAATGGCGACTGCTGTCATTTTATCTATGCAAGAAGTTTTCTGTAAGGTTCAATACAGTTTGCTAGCTTGTGTTATTATACAGTTATGGCCTATAAACTGCACTGTCTTCTCCTATTGGCTGAAAATGAAGCCGTATGAAGACAACACAGGAACCCCATTGGGTTTGATTTTCTGCAGGAAGAAAACAAACTCCTCCAGGGGGGGAAAACAAACACATTCGTGCCTCACCTCTTCCCGTCTATCCTCCAGCTCCCTCGGAGGACTCGTCGCAAATTTTTACGATGCAACACATTCGTTTTTTCACGAAGAACGACACATCTTCACAACTGTTTCAATACAGCCATTTTGGACCAGACCATAAATAACTCTCGGTGGGGGGGGACGAGTGTGAAGATCCCCGAAGAGTCAACCAACACAGATGTTAGATAATGTGCAGGCATTTCATTATGACTTAGAGAGGTATATAAAGTGTATATGAGCCTAAAGACCGTTTCCAAATAGATATTCTTTAATATTTTTAAAAAGAAAACGTAAGGGAAGTACCCCTCTAAAAAGAAATAGACCGGCTCACGGAACACCGGGTCAGCGCGACATATTTAGCCAATCAGAAAGGGCGAAACTGGAGCTGTCCAATCATGTAGGTCGCTAAGTATCAAGCGAACCCGCCCTTTACTGAGATGCTGTTATATTGTACAAACAGGGATTTCATGGGGGGGAAAAAAACCCAGATTTAAATAATATTACATTTATTCAACAAAATAGCACACATCATTGTTTTCTTTTCTTGTTTAAATAAAAGTTAATTATGTGTCTATAATTTATAAATAATATTTGTATGTTCGAGGGCAGCATGATGGTGTAGTGGTTCGAACATCTGCTTCACAGCAAGAGGGTACTGGGTTTGATTCCCAGTCTCGGGTGTTTCTGTATGGAGTTTGTATGAGTTTTCTCCCTGTGCTTGTGTGGGTTTCCTCCAGGTACTCCGGTTTCCTCCTACAGTCCAAAGATATGGACATGGCTGCCCATGAGTGAATGGTTGTATGTGTTGGCCCTGCAATGGTCTGGTGAGCTGTTAAGGGTATACCTCGCCTTCGCCCAGTGTCGGCTGAAATAGACTTCAGCCTTGACCCTAGTAAGATTAAGCGTTTTTGTAAATGAGTGAGTGAGTCAGGGATGAGTGTATGTGGAGACATATTGGAAGAATGATCCTCTGATGAAGCATGTGTGCAGTTCTGTGTGATTTGTAGCTTCTTTTTAGTCTAACACTTTTCACATTACTCCACCTGTCCTAGCAAGGTGTTGTAAGGGTACAATCGCTCCAAAGGAAAATTATTTATGCAGATTTACCTCCATTATAACGTTAATAAAATCATGAGATTTAAAACTCAGAAGCTTTACTGGTAGCATGGCATTCACTCACTCACTCACTCACTCACTCGTTTGCTGAAAAACTTAAGCCTATCCCATCTCGGCCGATACTGGGCGAAGGTGGGGTGCACCCTGAACAGCTTGCCAGATCATCGCAGGGCCAACACACACAACCATTCACACTCACACTCACACCTAGGGGCAAATTGAAACTGCCAATTAGCCTGATGTGCATGTTTTTGGACTGTTTGAGAAAACCAGAGTACCCAGAGGAAATCCACACAAGCACGGGGAGAACATGTGAACTCCACACAGAAACGCCCAAACTTGAACCCAGGACATTCTTGCTGTGAGGCAGATGTGCTAATCACTACACCACCCTGCTGCCCTGGTGGCATGGCAGGCAAGCAAAGAAAATGGTTAATATAGTTATATGGTTAATATGCCCATCCAGTGTAGAGAATACATAATTCTAAACCTAATATATTTATCAACCCTTCATCACAACAAAATTATTCAAAAAAATAATTAATTATAGTAAACACTGAGGGGAAAAAAGAGTAAGATTTTAAGAAAAAGAAAACTAGTTGTTTATTATTTAGCTTTCATTTGCGATTCACTCGCGCTCTCTCTCTCTCTCTCTCTCTCTCTCTCTCTCTCTCTCTCTCTCTCTCTCTCTCTGGCAGTGGGATATAGAGCTGTCTGTTCAGCGAGAAGAGCCATTTGGACATACTTGCCTATGAAATCTGTCATCGTCAGCAGACACAGTCCGAGAAAGAGTGAGTCAGTGTGCAGCACTGTGTTCCACAGGTTCAGTAGCTGGACAAGCACAACTGATTATCAGCTGCTTTTCATCAACGCTCAAAGTACACCATGCACAAAATCTACAAGCACATTTCTCTGAATATTGTAGGACTGCTAATATCTTTCCAGAGCTGTTAGTTTTTATATATTGACTAGCCTCCATGTCATTCCGTGATGTTCCAATGAAATCTATGACCATTTTATCAGTGACTGGAAAATATGTCAGATTTAGATGTTACACCACCATCTTTGTGGATTACAAACGATCTAACAGCTACATTCAGACTTCTGGCCATGGGTAGGGTATTCTATTACCACAGAAAGTATAAATAAAGTGATCCTGGATAATCAAAAGTATATATTTTTTTTCAAAAATCACATTGGCATCAGAACACTTCTCTATGCTTTAATATTTAAACTGAAAACACCTAAAATCCTTCTCTGCTTGGGTTACAGCCCTATATTCCAACAGCTCACTAGTCTGACAGCCCTCACCATAACCCTAACCCAAACCCAACTAAACCGAGCAGGGTGCCCAACTGATGAAGCAAGGTGCCCAAGGTGATATGAGATATGAGGAGCAAGGTGATATGAGTTGGGCTGTCAGACCAATAGGCCTTTGGAACATAGAGCTCTCATCGCTAACAGCTAGCCCGCTAGCTGGCAGCAAGTAAACATGCTCACTTATTTTAGAGGTAGACAGAAGTGTGATATAAGCTGCTAGGTTCATAGTGATTTATTTCCCAGTAGTCGAACATGTAAAGATGTATAATGAGTACTATTAGTTCATCATTAACATTAGCTTGATTAGGTAGCTAACTAGATTAGCACACAGGGTCATTGGTTAATGTTTCTAATGATAACATCAACCAGTAATATTTTCCATATCAGGATTGGTGACAAATTTCAAAATCTTGTTGATGTTGTGAGGCGGCACGGTGGTGTAGTGGTTAGCACGTAACGCAGTAAGAGGGTCCCGGGTTCGATTCCCAGGCTCGGAGCATTTCTGTGTGGAGTTTGCATGTTCTGCCCATGCTTGCGTAATGAATGCGTCATTCATTCATTTTCTAAACCGCTTAATCCTAATTAGGGTTGCGGGTAATCTAACCATTATTATTATTATTATTATTATTATTATTATTACTTAAAGTTAATCAGTGTTTTATATTTGCTTTAAACTTTGATCAGTTAAACTTAGTAATAAATTGTTATGCATGGGCATATGCCGTATTTTCCCAGTGTATTTCACTTTACAACCTCAAGCAATTTAAAAGCTTATTTGCTCTGCACACAAGCTCTGTAGAGAGTACAGACCTGAATGTCTGCTTCTACTGCCCTCTTCCTCTGTGCCTATAGTCCATTGCACCTCCTTTTTCTCGCTCCCTCGAGAGGTGGCGCTGGGTTCGTGACACGCGTCACCTCTGTGGATGTGGTGAAAAGTGCAGTAAAAGTGATTTTATCCATTTAACATGTTTCCCTTCATTCCTCAAATCTTCCACCACACACCATGAGTTATGAGGTGAGAGGTTGGACCTGTACATAGTTAGAGCTTTTATGCACTGCTGACCCTTTTATCCTCTCTGATGTTTGTGTGTGTGTGTGTGTGTGTGTGTGTGTGTGTGTGTGTGTGTGTGTGTGTTTCGCTATATGTATTTCTTGTAGCCCTTATAGATTAATAATGGTCTCTTGCCCATCAAAGACGAGGTTATAAACGTTATTTTTACTACCTGAATATCCAGTGTAGCCACCTGTAACCCTGTGCACACTGCACATGTAGTAAATAGTGTGTGTTCATTTTATCCTGCAATAGATGTCCCACCCAGGGGGCTATTCACACCTCCTGCCCACTGTTCCCAGAACAGGCTCCGGGTTCCACAGTGACCCTGACAAGGACAAAGTGCTTACTGAAGATGAAGGATGAAAATGTACTGTATGTATACAGTTCTCTAAGTTCAGTGCTTCTTAGGTTTGAGTAGCATTTGCCTTCTGTTTTTCTCTATGCTAACACACCTGGTTTAATGAATGAAGGTCTTGATAATCAGGCCTTGTATAAGATATCTTGTGGAGGTTGTGAGTCTCAGGATGCAACTACAGTCCACTGCATACATCAACACTTTATTGAAACCTTTAGGGACTTCACAAATTGATTAGAGTTTGACTTCGAATCCTAATACACTGCCTGGACAAAAAAAAGTCACACGCTCTAATATTTTCATGGAGTGCATTTAGCCTTGATCACAGCATGTAATCTCCATGGCATTGTTGCTCCATTTGGTCAGGTCGAGGCTCAGCAACATTAATATGGCAATAAAATGAAGTCAGCTGATGACCTAAATGTAGTGAATGAGCAAGTTATCACATCAGTGGATTTTTTCTATAAAATGGGGACTCAAATAATGAACGAGTGGTTTAGGGAGCATGAGGAATCATTTTCACATATGTATTGGCACCCCAGAGTCCTGACCTTCTGGGCTGTATATAATTGTAATTATAGATTGAATGAATGTGACTATAAACGGATTGTATATTTCATGTAAGACCTCTTGCTCCATTTAAAACGTAACCTGTATTGGACACTAGATTGAAAAGATTCCCATGTTTATTTCGATATTATTGTCCTATACTCACTGCTGACTCATTTACTTTCTCACACATTTCTATCTCAGCCTATCTCAGATGACGCTGAGTGAAGGCAGGGTACACACTGAACAGCTCACCAGACCATCACAGGGCCAACACACACACAACCTTTCACACTCACACTTAGGGGCAATTTGAAACATCCAATTAGCCTAATGTGCATGTCTTTGGACTGTGGGAGGAAACCGGAGTACCCAGAGGAAACCTACACAGGCACAGGGAGAACATGCAAACTCCACACAGAAACGCCCGAGCCCGGGAATAGAACCCAGGACCTTCTTGCTGTGAGGCGGAGGTGCTAACCATTAAGCCATCCATTATTGTCATATTTCGTAATTTAAAGAATACAACTAGTGTGTGCGTGCTTGAGATCTTTTGAGAAAGCCATTAAACACTTTTTCAACATCAATGATTTCAATTACGCAAAAGTTCATGTTCACCTTTAATAATGTGTATGAATGAAAACACTCACACGTGTATTTAGCACATGGTCAGCAGCTGTCTGAAAGGGAAAAACACATGCTTAATAGAGTTGTGATTAATTATAATTTATTGTTAGTAAAATCAACCGTGGGAGGAATTAGAAGGAGAGAAAAAACATAATATAAATTCTAATTTAATTTAACCACAAATTTAGAGGAAAAAAAAAACAAGAATTGACTATCAGTACATTGTCTGGAAAAATGTTAAATGAGCTCTCTTATTTATAAGCTCTCTCTCTCTCTCTCTGTCTCTTTCTCTCTATCTCTCTCTCTGTCTCTCTTTCTCACACTCTCTCATTCTCTCTCTCTCTATCTATCTATCTATCTATCTATCTCTTAGATATGGAAGGTTTCCTCCAAAGAGAGCTTTGATATTCAGAAATATAACACTGTGCGTGTGGGTGTGGATGTGTGTGATTCTTCAAGGTAGTCACGACAGCAATTGAGCAGTAGAAAATTCTTGAGCTTCCAACATACACAGAATAAATTCTAGCTGTGGTTGTGAGGTGATTTTTGACAGAACATTTGGAATGGAATAGATCTTGGAGCTGAACTGCTCGAGAGACTAAGCTCACACTCTATATGGTCCAACAAAACCTCTCTTTTCACTCTTTTCTTCCTGTACATATATACTCCTACACATTAATTTCATTTTAATTGCAGTGTTTTTTGACCATTTCATTCATTCAGCCTACTGAGTACAAGGCAAAAGTCACACACTGCATTATGTTCTCGCTCTTGTTTCTCCTATGATTAGCTGAATAAAGCAAAGGCTTCGCTGACCTTAAAGGGGCAATTTGTAATTTCAAGAGCTCTCTGGAACCTGTTCGGAGAACTACAATTGAAAACAATGACAAGACTTCACCTGTTCCCAATACCATCCTTCTCTTTAAAGTATTTTATGACTTGTGAAAGCTCTTATAAAGAGTAGTGGTATTGGTCATCTTGACTGCAAAATTTGTGCGTGATGTAATACGTTTAAGTGATACAGCGCTTATTTTAACATGACCATATAAACATGACCATAAAACATGAACATAAAAATCACTATACTTGACAATTTTAGCCCGTGAATTAGTAGCGGGGGCTGAACCAATGCAGAACAACCATTTTTTTCCAGGAAGTGATGTGAATTCGTTGGGTCGGGTTGTCCAGTGCAAGTTAACAAGCAGCGAGCGACATTTTAGGTGATAAAACTCCTCGCATACTAAAGGCTCTTACCTTTTACTGGTTCCTTTTGGTGAGGCACTGCTCCCGTCCGTTATCATCCTTTGGGCCAAGTAGTTCTGCCTGGAGGTCACACCGATAACAGGTTGGCCTGAGGTGATCTTTGCAGACTACTGAATTGTGTCAGAAAAGGAAACGTTTTCAGAGTACGGCCTGTGCCGATATTATGTTATGTTTTCCGCAAGTTCTGCGCTTGTTTTTTGTGCATATGCGTATGCTTTGCACTCCGCCATTTTCCTGGCGACACAGTTCAGCACTGGCCGGTAATGTGCTATCTTAGACTGGTGTCTGCTGCACGAAGCCCAACCAATTGGACAAAACAAAAAAATCACTACCAGGACAGGAACAGCCAATGAAGAAGGCGACATATCTCTGTGCATTCCTAGTAGTTGCAATGTGGCAGCACTTGTACGTACTACTACTAGAAGTAGTTGTAGTGTGGCAGCACTCGCATGTACTCGGCGTTGCCTGATGGAACCGCTGATGTCATATGTAATTGTTTTAAAGAGCTAGTAATACAAATTCACCACAGGTACCCTTTAATGAAAAGAGGGTGAACTGTGTTGCTCTGTTTAAATAGGAAGAAAGTTAAATTCCAGGTCAGAAAAATGAAATCTAAAATAAAGAAAATAATCAAGTGCATGGTATAGCTATATTTATTTTAGATTATCTTGGAAATCTCAACACGGTGGTGTAGTGGTTAGCACATCCGTCTCACAGCAAGAAGATCATAGGTTCAAGTCCTGTGCATAGAGAGGGCATTTCTGTGTGGAGTCTGCATGTTCTCCCTGTGTTTTTGTGTTGGTTTCCTACGGGTGCTCTGGTTTCCTCCCACAGTCCAAAGACATGCAGATTAGGCTAATTGCTTGTTCCAAATTGTCCCTTGGTGTGAATGTGAGTGTGAATAGTTGTGTGTGTTGCCCTGTAATGGTCTGGCGAGCTGTTCAGGGTGTACCCTGTCTTCACCCAGTGTCGGCTGAGACAGGCTCCAGTTTCTCATAGGAGTAAGCGCTTCGGCAAATGAATGAATGAATGATCTTGGAAATTACTTTATTTAATATATACTACACAGGAACAGTGCAATTTGATCTCAGAATAATGAACAGTTATATACTGAATATTCCCAAATACATTAATTTTAGCGACATCCCGAAAGCCTGAGGTGTATAATATTTTTAGTATATTCTACCACCTAAGCAAAAAAGCACAAGATGAATTTTTTTAGTTTGTTATTAGTATACATATAGTTTTTTTTTTTTTTTTAAATCATGACGTACACAGGTGAGCTCCCAGATCAGGCAGGTGCAGAGTCTAAGCACTGCATAATGATGTCTTTTGAAAGCCTTTACAGAGTTGTGGTTGTACTGTGCAGAAACATAATGAAAAGCAAATTAAAACGAGACTTTTATGGTTTAAATTGACATATTCTAATCACGACACTGAGGCAGAACAGGTGAGCTTGTGCTTTGGCCCAGATAAATGCTCCATGCTATCTCATGATCTATCCCTCTTTTTCCTGTTTAGGTGTTATGGGAAAGATGGAGCCAGTCCCAGCTGAATTTGGGCGAAGGAGGGTTTCACCCTCATTAACTAGACTAAAAGCTGCTTGACTTCATGTCCTGATTGTAAACACTGAATGAATGTGACAATAAAGGGATTGTATATTTCATGTAAGACCTCTTGCTTCATTTAAAACATAATCTGTAATGGACACTAGATTGAATAGATTTCCATGTTTATTTTAATATTATTGTCCTATACTCACTCACTCACTCAATCATTTGCCAAATCTTAATCCTATTAGGGTCGCGAGGAGGCTGGAGCCTATCTCAGCCAACTCTGGACAGGGTACATCCTGGAACTGTACTAGAGGAACAAACATTAATCTTCATAAGTATATTTCCTCAAGTCATATTTTGATGACGATGATGATGACGATGAAAATGATGATGATGATGATGGTGATAATGATGATGATGACAATCATGTTCAGCTGAGTAGAGACCTTTTAATGGTGAAAGCCACAGCATATGATTTACATCATTCTCATCCTGTAAGAGACCACTTCCTTCAGCATAGAAGTGTTTTGTCATAGGATAATGGTGCTGAGTCAGAATAACTTTCATTCATATGACTCTTCCCTTCAGGTGGAACAGACCAACATTTTCCCCCTTAATCACCCATCTGTGTGTTGATGCACTTTACACTCAATGATCCATAACTCCATACAACAGACGAAAACATTTGTTTGAAATGATTGAGTTACAGATGTTGAAGTATGGTGCAACAGTTGGCCTGACGTTCTTCTACTCTGGGAGCAGCTGGACCCTGTTGGGCGTCGGAACCACGGCGCCGTTCAAGGACAATCTACAGAAAGGGAAGTGAGCTCAGAACAAATTTGCTCTTGGAAAGGGGCAGCAGTGTGCAACTGACATCATGATCTCACCTTCAAAACATTCCATTGTTGGGCCTGTGATGGCTCTAAAGCGCTGAAATAGTTTGAGCATTATGACATTCATAACTGGACTTTCTCCTGCTGGACATTTACACTAGAACACGAGCATGTGCAATGCTCTCGCACGGTACTGGCTTCGGACTTTCTAAAAATGCTAACATGTTGTTGGTCATTAGAAATAATCTGGTGTAACTGTAGTATATGTAATAAACAATTCCTTTCGTATCAGTTCCAGAAGTTCAATTTGCTCTTAGATTTGTTCTCATGTGTAAATTCATCTGCACATTTTTTCCAGTTCAACTGCAGAAAACACTAAATTAGAACACTTAAAAATGGACTGTTCTTGATTTTACTCTTAACATGTTTTTTTCCCACCTGTGTACATTATACTGGTACTTTTTCAACACTTTTTCTTTGTATAGCCCTAATAGCACCAGTGCATAACAAAAAAAACCTCTCCATCTCTCAAATTTTATCAAATGTATTTTTTTGGCTAAACTATTCCTCAAAGAAAAAAATACACACAGTGGCTGCTTTAATAATGTTCTTGTATCATTCCACCTTTCCATCAATATAAATAATACAACAAGGGAACACAGCTGAACAGACATTAGTATATACTGCACAAGAACAGCGTGATCTGATTGGTTAGCTGGGGATTTAAAGACATTATCCCAAGTGGATAATCCTTGAATCAAAGAAGAGAGCACTCACAGATTAACAGTCACTTGGGGCAGGCAGCATCATCATTGTCATGTAAAAAATGTTGATGTAATTGCTTTTCTTGTGCTGTATATACTACACAGTATTTACTAAAACTTTGAATGAGTTTATGGAGGCACGGTGGCGCAGTGGTTAGCACATCCACCGCAAGCAAAAAGGTCTTGGGTTTGAGTTTCTGTGTGGAGTTTGCATGTTCTCCGCGTGTTTGTGTCGGTTTCCTCCCACAGACATGCCAAAGACATGCAGTTTAGATGAACTGGCTGTTCCAAATTGACCCTAGGTGTGAGTGTGAGTATGAATGGTTGTGTGTTGGCCGAGCGATGGTCTGGCAAGCTGTTCAGGGTGTAGCCCACCTTCGCCCAGTGTCGGCTGAGATAGGCACCAGCTTCCCCACGACCCTAGTAGGATTAAGTGGTTCGACAAATGAGTCGGTGAGGGAGTAAACCAGAAACAATCCTAAATAGCAAATGACCAGGCTTTGCTGACTGTGCTAAAATTTTTATAAATAATTAACATGAATATTTGAGTTATGAAGCCATTAACGCATTTTTTATCCCATCATGCTCTTTGATCTTGTTGCTACCTGCTATGTTTATTCATGAAACTGACCATCATCTGTAGCAACAGGCCCAACCCTGTTTTAATTCTTTTAGGATTCCTTTCAGCAGTTTTGTGAATAGGTTTTAAGGAGAAGCTCTATAGCCTTAGCTAGAAACTCTTTGTTTCGTGGCACTTGAGCTAAGAGAACTCTTAGTGGTAAGATGCTATTCTTTGTGAACATAGCAACTGGTTCCTTGGTGGATAGTATGCACTGTTGGACATAGTAAATGGCAGTTAGAAATTCATGCTCACCATAAGCTATTGTATGTAGGTTTACTTGCTAAAACAGCCATTAAAAGTGTGTGTTGTAGGGTATATTATATCTCTTTGGCACACCTCTGATTACTTTTCCTCCTATTCAGAATCAGAATCATTTTTATTTACCATATACACAATACACGTGGGGGCTGCACAGTGGCGCAGTGGTTAGTGCGTTCGCCTCACAGCAAGAAGGCCTGCGTTTCAAATTTCAAATTTTATATATCAAATAGGTTTGATTCCTATAGGTTTGATTCCCAGGCTCGGGCGTTTCTGTGTGGAGTTTGCATGTTCTCCCTGTGCTTGCATGGGCTTCCTCCGGGTATTCCGGTTTCCTCCCACAGTCCAAAGACATGCGCATTAGGCTAATTGGTTGTTCCAAATCGCCCCTAGGTGTGAGTGTAAGTGTGATTAGTTGTGTGTGTTGACCCTGCAATGGCCTGGCGAGCTGTTCAGAGTGTACCCCGCCCTCTCCCAGAGTCGGCTGAGAAGGGCGCCAGCCTCCCCGCGACCCTAATTAGAATTAAGTGGCTTAGAAAATGAATGAATGAATGAATGAATGACAATACACATGTTAGAAATTTTTCTTAATGTTTGGTCATATGATACATCCAACAAATTTTACAACACACACAAATCACAGAGAACACAACACACAGCAGTATAGTGCCCTACGGTGCTCTATGTCTGCTAGTCACCAACTCCTCATTAGAAATCTGTTACTATACCCTTTCCATGTCGAACAGCACACCATATTTATTATACAGAGCAATAGCTGCTATGGGGGGTGGGGTTTTCCAAATCATATCTAAATGCATAGTGTAGATTAAAATAATCCTTTACACTCCTACAATCCGACAGTAGCTTAAAGCCCAACTATTTGTTTGACATAGAGTACCCATTATGTAGTAGTCTGCAGTGAGAAAGAAGTAGGGTGCCATTTTGGACACATGACCATTTTTTTTCTTCCAAGTTTTAGTTCATAATGTTCGTTAAAGATTCTGCACCATCCAGCTTCCTGAGTTTGTTATACTGTTATGAGCTTCTAAAAATGCACCTTTAAACAAATTTCTTTTCTTTTGCTCTGTAATTCTGTAATGGTTTTCCTCAGGCCCCATGTTGGGGAGATTCCCCTGGGCCACTTTAGCCACTCTGCTCTCTTACTCCCCCCCTTTCCCCGTTCATCCATCATGGCTGATTTCCTCTGTTCTGTTCTCCCTCTCTTTCTCTCATCTCATAATGTTTAGCTCAGTTCCTCTCCCACCTGTCTCTTTCTTTTATTTTCCCTTCTGCATTTATTCTTTCTCGCTATTTCTCAACATTCTTTCCATGCAACTCTAATGCTTTTATATTCTGATCTATTCTGATTCATTCTTTAGATCAGCATGCATTATTTTCCTTATCACAGAGACCTATGTTCATGTTGAACATTCTTTCATTGCTGTTATCATCCTGTGCTTTTTCTTTCTCTTTGCTGTGGTTCCTCACTTCCCTCTCTTCTTCGTCCTCTCTCTCAAAGTCAGTGCCTTACGTAGGTCTTGGCTTCATATTGGTTCTTTCTCCCTCTTCCTCATGTGCTCCCTTTCATTTGCAGCTCTCTTTTCATTTTCATCCCTTTATTCTTCCTCCTCTTCCTTCCTTTTTCTTCATCTTTAAGTCCGTTACTCACACACACTCTCTCTCTCTTTCTCTCTCTCCCTCTCTCTCTCTACCCTCCCCCCATGCAGCTGGTGCCCTGGGCTCTTGGTCCAGATGGTAAGGAGGGGAGGCAGGGGTTTGTTCTCCTCAGCGCCCCACAGCAGGTCCTCTGTCCTGGGTAGCACATTGCCGGCTTCCCTGCTTTGGCTGGAGACCCCCTCCCACCACCACCGCAACTACTGCCAGCATTAATCTCCTAAACGATCCCGCCAGAAGCAGGATCAATACTCATTTACAGAGACACAGCCTGATCCCTTAATGTAGAGCACGGAGGATGGCTTTCTGCCTTCACCCCCCTCATCCTCTCCAAGCCCCTGTCTGCCTCCTCCCATGCATTAGAGATACATAGAAGGTAAAAAGGGAAAAACGGTCATATATAATGACAGAAATAAAATAAAAAAAAGGACAAGGAGAAAATGACAGACAAAAATAGAGGTCTGGTATGCCTGCCTTTTGACTTAATCGGGTAAAAAATAAGGCTCATGGTTGATGAAGTCACCGAGTGCTTTAATCTGCTGCTTTCTGTGTGTGCACTGGAATCAGCTCAGGGACTCTTGAATAGCAGTTGAGTTATATTTTGGTCTAGATGGGTGGTCCCATCAACACCACCTCAAAATTGAGCCTCTAACATCCTGGCTACTGCTTTAATAACCAAATTTCTGTATGCAGCTTCATATTTGCGGTGGCATTATTTTTATGCTTTGTTTTCCACTGGCAAAAGAATATATGACTTCATGCTTAAACAGCTTGATCCAAGGAAAAGGGGAAAAGACTGGACTTTCCACTGAATTATAACTTGGTCTTTTTTTCCAGTCTGCTCTGCTTTAGCATGAAAGCAAGAATGCAAGAGAGTGTGTTGCTTTTAAACACCTCATCATTGATCTCTGTTGAAGCCAGTTTTTTTGTAAAACACCTTCTCTTGCAGCCACTGAGTCTGTTATTCACCGTTATGTTTCAGCATCTGTTAGTGTTCTGGTTCCAGGTCCAATCAGGTTCACTCAGTGATGTGTGCCTTGTATATGGTATAAGTATACATTAGACATGTATACATAATATGTATATGCAAAACATGATCCTTGTGGTTTGTTTGTTTACTGAGTTTCAAAGCCATAAAGGGACGGAAAGGATCAGAGCAAGAGAGAGAGAGAGAGAGAGAGAGAGAGAGAGAGAGAGAGAGATGGAAGCCTTTGGAGGTACCACAAAAATCCATGAACACAGGTTAAAATACAAGTTTGCGAATATTTGTGGTATACTAGGTCTCCAAGCCCAAACAAGTTCAATCTCTCTCTCTCTCTCTCTCTCTCTCTCTCTCTCTCTCTCTCTCTCTCTCTCTCTCTCTCTCTCTCTCTCTC
>JBCNYH010000021.1:34883229-34890729 GCA_039654325.1 Tandanus tandanus
TCTTTTACATGCCTCTCACCACAGACAGTGAGAGACATGGCCGGCATTTGATAACCCAGTTAGCTGCACTGGGGGGAACTATAACTCATTACTGTTAAGTACCTTCCATTGGAAAGTTATGACATTATTCTTACACATCCGTAACTGAGCTAAAAATAAATTGTCTTTTTTTAAATAGTGTTTCTATTTATAGTGTTATAGCATCTTATATCACAGCTCTGTTGACCTCTCAAATCTTATTTATCAGAAGATTATTAATGTTCTATAACCAACAGTCGTGTACATGATAGATGGTTATTAATGCACTCATTTTAATACACTTACTTTTCTAGCTTATTTACAGGGATGTGTATTCCAGAAGCTCCACATAATCCAAGAATACTAATAATACACTGTAAAATTTTTACTGTAAAATTTACAGAAACGTACTGGCATCAGTCCAGCAAGTAAGTTGCTGTAAAATTTACAGTATCACAGTCACCTTTACTGTAAATCGTTTTCACAGCATGGTATTGTAATTCTTTGTCAGTATAATACTGTATTCTAATATATATATATATTTTTTTTACAGTAAAATACTTTTACTTTTACAATAACATACAGGTGACCGTCTCTGATTTACCTGAATTTTCTTTTTTAAGTAGCTCTATATGTATTAACGACAGGAAATTAACAGTATGTAGCATCCTAAAAACATATATATTTTTATACATATATACACTTATATTTTGGAATAAATAAAACTGTCATAGAGGTTATATCATATATATAATTTATCATAAATGGTGATAAACAGGTTTTTTAATGTCTATAATATTTCTGATTTTACAGAGGATTTTTTTCATAAATAATATTGCTAGTGTGAAGGAGCTGCATGTAATTAATGTAATTGTTAATTGCCAAACATGCCAACCCTTTACAGTTAACTCATTACAGTGGGGTATTTAGGCCTACTAGTATATCAAACATGGGCCTGTAATAATTTTGACCTATATAGGCCTAGGCCTATAGCAAGTAGATCTATATGATCTATATGTTTTTGGGATGCTACATACTGTTAATTTCCTGCCGTTAATAAATTTGAGTGCATCACTTTTAAGATCAAAATCCCTGCATACAATCGGCCGACAGTTATCCAGAAATGGCTGCCACTTGAAAACCGAAGTAGATCTAAATATGGGTCACAATCATGCTGGAGCGAGCCGTGCAGATCCACCGTGCAGGCTAACCTCGGAAGAAAACAAAACTAAAGAATCTAATTTGAGTCTATAGACCTTCCGTGAAGATGAAAAGATTGGCTTATAAAAGTCTTGATTAGAACATACGTGACAATATAATAAACCAGTGGAGAAATGACTTAAATAGCCACCACACTATCATGCCGTTAGCTACATTACATCTGTCAACAACTATTGTAACTATTGTTAACGTTAGTTTGTTACATGAGAATACCTAAAATCTCCAGTCAGCAAACCTAGGATATGATCTACTAATATATATATATATATATATATATATATATCATATGTTGCTAAAATAAATCTATAACCACCAGCTGTAGGCCTGTGGAGAGAACTTTGAAATTCACTGTATAAATATTAAATCGGTGCGTCTAACTCGGAAGAGCACCCTTACCAGACAAAGACTGCTTGGGCCTGCTTCCAGTCTTCACTGAATCACACTTCCTGGACCCAAATAAGATTTGCGCTCAAAAACTCCCAGAAAGCCGTGCGCTTTTCGGCAACATACAGTAACAATATGTACACAGTGGCTTACTGTAAAAATACAGTATTGTACTGGGGTAGTACCACAATACAGTAACATTCAGTAAACAGGTCAAAACACAGCCACACAGTATGTTACTGTAAAAAAATATTCAAATACAGTATTATACTGGGCATGTTACTGAAATACAGTAACATACAGTAGATCGCCACACAGTTTGTTACTATAATTTACTGCCAAAACTGCAGTAAAAGGGAACAGTGTAGGTATATACTACATGGGAATGGCGTGATCTGATTTGTCCATGATCTCAGGATTAAACAGCATTATTCCAAGTGGATGATGCTTGAATCAAAACAACAAACAATCACAGTTTGTCACAGTCACATGCAGCAGGCGATGTCATCATCATCACACTTTAAAATGGAGGAATTAACCATAAAAATCTTATTTTAGTTTTTTCTTGTGTTTTTGAGAAGTATATACTGAATCACCTTTAGAGAATGTAGTTTCCATGTAGTATGTACTAAACTGTGAATGAGAAGGCTCAAAAGATGCATGCTCTTATAAAAGTCTATATATATCCATCATGATTTTTTTAAACGTAAGAAATGAACCATAAATATCTTGTTTTAGTGCACTTTTCTGTTTATAATTCTTTGTAGTATATACTTAAACGATTATGTGCCTCAGGCTTGGTGGATGTCGCACGATGTTCTGTCTCGGGAACTATTCATCAACATCCACCTTACCTTCGTCGCATAATTGTAGAATAGATTATCAAACAACTATTTTCTTTTTTTAAATCAAGAAAAAGTTCTCTTTTAACATCATACTTGAAGAAATAATCAAGACGTCAACTGATACTCTTCGGAAAAAGCCTCTGTGAAATGTTTATATAGGTGTATGTTAGATTCCATGAAGAGTTATGTAGGTCTTGTGTAACTCCGTAAACACCACCCATATGTAAAACATGTTAGGAAATACCAAGAATAAAATATTGATGAACTTTATGTTCAGGAAGAAAAATTAGGAGCTTTGTGCTTGAATTAAATCTTATGATCAAAGTAGTTCCATATTACATGATGTAGAATACAAAAAGTTTTATTAAGAGCTGCATCAAATTATTACCATAAAATAAAGGTGTTTGCATTGTTGCCACGTTGCACTAAGATGCTGCGGACGTTAATGCTCCTATAATGTGTTGTTCTTTCAGGCCTCACCCTAGGACTGGAGCACTTTGTCCTGCTGAATAATTCACAGTGTACAGCCACAGTCAGGGGGAAGCACTGAAATGATGACGGGACTGACACCTTCTTCAATCCAGTCTGGTCTTCTCATTGAGTAAAAGAGCAAATGGGGGGAAGAGGTACTGCAGGCAATAGAAAAAAAGCAATTTGGATATTATTATTATTATTAAATAGATGATCTATTGGAATAATTGCATCATTTGACCCTTTTACCTCATAGTTTCCAATGATAGTCACTTCACTGCTGTAAGTAAGGTGTGTATGTCTAAGTGAAATACCTGTATATTTTTGACTGACAGGTAAGGAGATATTGATATTATATAAGATAAATATATTCTTAGTGGTAAACTACATTGTTTTATAGATATCCAATTGAAAACTAGCTAGCAGAGATCCGGCCGCCCAGCAGTTTTGGAGAAATAGCCCAGACAAAATATATAAATTCAAGGTCATCGTGACATGGTCAAAGGGCACACAGAGAAACTGACAAGCCTATGCATACCTACACACCATAGGAAGCCTGCATGCAAAATTTCAGAATGATCCGTTCAGCAGTTCTTAAGAACCAGCTCGGACAACATTACAAGGTCAAGGTCACTGGGACAAGGTTAAAGGTCAAACAGAGAGCCTGTGCACACCTACACACTATAGGAAACCTGCGTGCAAAATGTCAGAATGATTCGTAGAATATTTCTTGAAAAATAGCCCAAAATGGGGACAGTTACAGGAACGGAAACAGGAACGACAACACAGGCACAGGCAATCACAATACCCCAACATTCTGGTGGCTGAGGGGTAAAAAGCAATGTCCACTCAACCCTGTACCACGCCCAACTGAGGTCCGTCAGAAACCTGATAGTCACTGGCAGGTACAAAAATATCCCAGCACTGCCCTTGCTAACACCAGCATTGCTACAACACACACGTTTGTGATCTGGAATAGAAAAATGGCTCTGGAGTCACATGACTCTTATGTTCCTGTTAGTATTATGAATTATCTTACTTCTGAAACTGTAATCATGTGATTGGGGCTCGCTTATCTTCATTACAAACTCTGCGTAATAGGACAGTAATCATCCAGGATGTGTTACTGGACACTGCTAAACATTTCTGGCATCTTTTTATTTCTCTCTCTCTCTCTCTCTCTCTCTCTCTCTCTCTCTCTCTCTCACTCTCTATCTGTAGCTGAGCTGTGTGCAACAGCATAAACAGTCCCAGAGGAACAGCGAGCTCTTTCATTGGGTGGAGGATTGAATCATCACAGAAAGGGTCCCATGATCCTTGCTGTGCCTTGGGATACACATCACATTCCTTCTTCCTACAGACACACACTCACACACAACTCGACCAACAGCATGCTGACACTGCCTATAATCTACACCTAATACCAACATATGTAATAATAAATTAAAACAAAAGCAGACAATAAAACATTAAAGGTAGGTGTGTTCCTGTCAGTTTTAAAACAGTAAGAAGGGAAGTCTTAGATCTGATATGCTTTGCTTCAGAAGCCACCAATCACAGACACTGACCTTGATCTGTCACTTTTTAAGTAATAAAATTATCCAACTCTGATCTATCATACAAATAAGGGAGAATTAGCATTCTAGTAGCAGGCATGCTATGTCCTTCCCACTATAATCTCACCCTTGGAAGTACATAAATATTCTCACAACTCAATTTTTATAGAAAGGTATGAAGGTTAAGGTTAGGACCAGAAGACAAGCGCAGCATTTGTACCTTTTCTTACTACATTGTTTATATGTGACCTTGTGGCATCCAACCACAAATATGTTTAATGTTTAATGTATGCTTAATGTATGAGATCAGATTAAAAAAAGAGCTTTTCATGTAAAATTGATTGGTGAGCTTTACCGAGATAACACAAGAGGGTCATCGATTACGCATTTCAATAAACTATTTTTTGAGACATCCCTCACTAACTCACTCATTTGCCAAATCACTTAATCCTATTAGGGTCAAAGGGAGGCTGGAGCCAATCTCAGCCGACACTGGGTGAAGGCGGGGTACACCCTGAACAGCTCGCCAGACCATCGCAGGGCAACACAGACACAACCAAACGCACTCACACCTACACCTATGGACAATTTGGAGCAGCCAATTAGCCTAATGTGTATGTCTTTGGACTGTGGGAGGAAACCGGAGTACCCGAAGGAAACCATAAGAAAAAAATGCCACCGTGCTGCCCATTTTTTTAAAGACATAGATAACTAAAACAATGAAAAGGACAGTCGTAGACAGGTAACCCTTTTCTACACACACATAGGTATGCACACACTCACACACACAAAACAAAATAAAAAAAATAAAATAAATGGGCTATAGTGTTTACTGCATTGATAAAGCTAGTTTAGATGAGCTGACTGTATTAAGTTAGGTTGGCCTAATAATAGATATCCATGCATGTCTCTGGTCACTTTGCCTCAGTGGGTTATTCAGAGACCTGTTCTGTTTGGAGAATAGTCTGATGAAGTGTGTTATGCAGAGGTGTGGCCACATGCAAGGTACAGGTTTGCAGTTGTCACCCTTATAATAAGCCTTTCCACCCCAGCCCATCTCTGAGAGCCCTATTATACCTTTGTTATCCATATAGAACTAAGTAATGTTATTACATCTACACCCATGTATATGAGCAATTGCACATTCTGATTGGCTCCTCTACTACTAGGCTATGAGCTAATGTACCGTGAGTACGGAAAAATGGCAAAGTGATTTACTGATCATGCTCTACTTGAGAACAAATGTCCAACCCTGCGAAGCAGAAATTATCTCGTATAATTTAAGATTTTTATAAAATAATACAAATGCTGTAGTTACGTCTCACAGTTCAGTGGCTGTTGATATAATAAGACTTTTATTCCACTCAATCTTGCCATACATGGCTGATAGCTGACTTGACGATAAACGCAACGACGGCTGTCATGTCACATATGTGATTCAATTTTAACAGTTAAATATCCAGCTTAAACTGATTCATATTATTGTTACGCCATATGCAATTTGACTCCTTTGAGAATCAGAAACTGTAGAGCAGTAACAAAACCAATACACTGATGTAGTTAGGTAGTCTTTAATTTTACATCAAGGAACAAATTAGATAGAGATGTCCATTGGGGTTCTCAAAATCTTTGCAGTCTTTGATTGTTTCAAGTATCAGACAAATTCCATAAACCCCCTAATTGATTCATTCGTTCATTCATTCATTCATTCACTGCTTACTCCTACTGGGTTTGCAGAGAGGCTGGAACCTATCACAGCCAACTCTGGGCAAATGTAGGATACACCCTGAACAGCTCACCAGTCCATCACAAAGCCAAAACACACACAACCTTGACTGTGATAGGCAACCATTCACATTTTACACCTGGGGCAATTTGGAACAGCCGATTAGCCTAATGTGCATGTCTTTGAATTGTGGAAGGAAACCTGAATGTTCAGAAGAAACCCACACAAGCACGGGGAGAACATGCAACCTCCACACAGAAACGCCCTTGTCAAGCCTGAAACTCGGACCAGGACCTGAGGCGGATCTGCTAACCATTACACCACTGTGCCAGCCTAAACCCCTCAGTACACATTTATATCATCATTCTGCATATGCATCCTATTTATTATTCACAAATATTAGGAGCCAACCACTTTTTATTCCTAACCCTTTCACTCACAGAGCACATTTCATTACAGTTGACAAAGTTGACAATATTTAAAGCGGTTCTTGTTTTGAAGTAATAAACTTTGAATCTAACGGTATAATTTAAATGACCCATCCAACAGGTTAATAACTTTAAGCGTTTTCCAACAGAGCCATGGCTCACTGAGAGTCCTGGAGAACTTTGGGAACTGGGGTTGTATATAAAGGTGGTACCAGTGGAATAAACAAAGTGTGATCTTGCCCTCTGTTGGCACACCATGACTACTAACCACAACACATCACATCATATCTAATTTTCAAATCATTCACCTTTAAAGGTGCCGATTCACGAGTGTGTTATATCTTCCATTATTAGCTCCTTTTGGCTGAATGCAAAAGTTTCCTGGTGAAAACACCCCAGCTCACGGGCTTAGTATCTCTTATTCACCTGTTTTATATCCTGTTTTCGTTCTGTGTCTGCTTACAATAACAATAACAATAAGAAGAACAAGACTGTGCATGTGTGATAGCTTCGCAGTGCAACATCGATGGCAATGTTTACTCTCATCGCGCCCGGTGCAGCGATCATTAACACTCACGCACTAGAGTAAACAAATAATTTTAGAAAGACATTGTGACTGATTCCATTTTATTTACAAGAGATAACCCTGTATTTCATGTTTATTTAGTACGCCTGGTAAGTGAACGGGTTCCTTTAATAATCGCTTCATCCTGCTCAGTCACAGTAGATCTGGAACCTATGGCAGGAACACTGGGTGTGAAAGTGTGAATATGAGACACCAGTCCTAGGGTCGCGGGGATGCTGGAGGCTGGAGCCTATCTCAGCCGACACTGGTTGAAGTCAACTAGAGG
>JBCNYH010000021.1:34895789-34908267 GCA_039654325.1 Tandanus tandanus
ATTTGCCTCCCAAATGCTCTCAAGTGGTCATGGCATGGCTGACTGAGTCTGAGGTGGCGTGCTGAGGTGTTTAGGGTTGTCAGCTGACAGCTGACCATCTGACTCCCATTTGAAAACAAATCCCCCTTTAACCAAGCCCTGGGCCCAATTAGTCACAGCTAAGAAAGGATAATAAACTTATGTTGAGTGGGTTGCTTGTATTTTTTTGACCAGGAGGTCTACTGATCCTGTTGGTAGTCAAATTGCATTATGCTATAATTCCATAGATTCACAACATCTTCACTGAAGCATAGCAGAGAGAGAAAAGTGTGTGTGTGTGTGTGTGTGTGTGTGTGAGTGCATGTGTGGAGAACATGGTTGTTGGGTTGGAGTGGGTGGGGGTTGTCTCAGTTTAGAGCGAGCGCAAGGTAGCACTTAACCACCAGGTGAAAAATCTTTGGAGATAGTGCCGCTTTGTGCCGGGGTAAGCTGTTCACCCTTATTTAGAGACTAGGGGCTGTTAGGGCACAGGTGAAACATTTTTCAGAGGGGAGACACTTTATTAGTGTGAGCTGGGAGTGCCACTTGGAGCTGTATTTTTTTACACACCTTCACACCACCTGATCCATGACAGCTGTTTCAAACAGCTCCCAAATAGACTGCAACATGTTATAAAAGATGGAAGGTGGTCTCGCTGTGACTACAAGAATAATGAATCAAATACTTTTCTGTTTGATATAAACATATATTCTGCACAGTATATAACGTAAACACTTCAGTGAGGCAGTGTGGCGCAGTGGATAGGCTTATGGGTTACTGATCAAAAGATCAGGGTACACGCCCCAGTACCACCATGCTTCCACTGTTGGGCCAAGACCCTTAACCCTCTACTACTCAGTTGTAAATATAAGATAAAAATGTAAGTCTGGATATGAATGTTTTCCAAATGTTACTTTGAAGGAATGATGTCCTTCTATATCTGTTCACAATAAATAGATATATGGATAGATAGATATGGATGGGAATCACCAGGGACTGTCTGATATGGTATTATTACGATACCCAGGTGCCGATTCGATTTGTATTGCGATCCTGTAGCGCAATTATGTAAATATCCCGATTTATTATTGTGATTTTTCTGCTTTTTGGTGACATCTTAAAAAACCTTGAACCCTGTGAAAGAAAGTTTAGTCTTACCGCTAAAGTTTTAAACCCTGAAAGCTTTATTCAAGAGCCGCACAATTTAAGTAAAGCTGAGTAATTCAGTGTATTGCTCCTTAGAACATTATTTTTACCCCTCAAAAACCAAGGGTTTTTTTACACAATACAAAATTACTTTAAATACAAGTAATAAACAAAGTACATTTTTGAAGTCAATGTGGCGATACATGAATCGCTGCACAAAAGAATTATGGTACATAACTAAATCGATTCCCCCTCTCTATAAATAAATAAATTCATAGATAGATAAAGCCACTATAAGCTCTGTGATGCTCTAAGGACAGTTACAAAAGCCTAGGAAAGTAGTGGCTTTGTTCGTTTTGTATATCACCAGCATTTCTGACAGTGCCTCTCAGTCATGTGACCTGAAGGAAGGGAAAGCGTAACATGGAGGTGTTAACGGTCTGTAGCGCGACAGGTGTTTGCCATTCACAGGCCAGGCCTCTCTTCTTCTCTCCTCCCTCCACCTCCGTGCTCACAGGAATACCACAGGGCAATCTGAAACCTCCCAGTTTGGGAGCAGAGGAATGTGGCTGGCCGGTATTAGCATGGTTAAGAAAATAAACAGGGCAGCACTCCATGGGGTGTGCTGCTCTTTGTAGTGGCTTGGCAAAATGGAGCTTATGTTTCAAAGAAACTTGGTGTTCTTTGTATAATTTGAGATGTTGCAAAGCCCCAAATTTACACTTCTGTTTTTGCACACGGGCACAACCTTTTCACGCACACCTACATGCACAAAACAGATATTTTGTTTATTCTCAGTTCCCTTAGAGAGAGAGAGAGAGAGAGAGAGAGGCGTAGGCCACCAGGCCAATCGTGGAGGGTGTGGCCGACCTTAATTTGTTCAAAAAAGCTTTAATTACTTTTTCCACCTTAGAGACATGAAATATGTGAGCATAAAGTATAAAGAAAAATATGCTGGATTTGCTTTTAATGCTTTGAGGCTGTACTTTTTGATTCTTTCTAGGAAGAGATTGTTTTAGGTTTTTTTCTTGTTATATGTGCTTGAAGAAAAAAAGCTTGATGACAAAAAGTGCATTTTGTTGCATTGTACATTTGAACTACAGATTGTAGAATGAATGAATGAATGAATGAATATATTTTATTTAAAAAGTGCCAACTTGTACATAATTAAATATAAATTATGCAAAATGTACATGTATACACTTTAATAAAAAGGAGAACTAAAAAGTAAGTCATAATAAATAACATTACTTATTTCCATAGTTGACCTTACTGAAGTGTGTACAAAACAACTACCATACAGCTAGCACTAGCTATTTCAGAACAACATTATCACATCAGCTTAATTGTCACAAAAAAATCTATTGCACATAATATCACATTGAAAAAAATTGTTTACATTTTACTTTAAAAACATCTTTACTCTGAGAACTTTTAGTACTGAAAGGTAATGAATTCCACAATTTTAGACTGTTATATTTAAATGAGTTTAGCCCCTGAGATTTGACTTTAGGTAAACAGAATGAAAGCTGATCGTACCTTGTGGAATAATCGTGACTAATTGGTTGAATATCACAGAGATAGCTTGGTGCGGTTTGTTTTGTAACAGAGTACATGCAATTTAAACTAATGTAATCTTCCCTACACTTGACATTTAACCAACCTGCTTTGTAAAAATCAGAGGCTTCTGTGATACCTATTACCCTTTCCTAAAATCAACCTAATGACTTTATTTTGACAGGTTTGCAGCTTACACTTTAACTTTTTACTAAGACCTCTGTACCAAGAATTACAGACATAATCAAAACAAGGTAAAATAAATGATGAACATGTGACTTTTCTATCCTTGATGTTAAAAAATGACCCCTTTCTATATAAAAGTGTAAGTTTGGTATTAACTGTTTTAATACCAGAGGTGCCATCACTATTAGCAGACATATCTTGATCAAGGATTGTGCCTAAATATTTTACTTTATCTTAAACAGAAACGTTATTGTAAAAGATGGATAATTTACTACCTTTGTTGAGGTTTTGGAACCAAACAGAATACTTTCAGTTTTGCCGAGATGTAATGATCATTTGTTTTCCTCGTGCCAAATACTAAGAAAATGCAATTCAGAAGATAGCGTACGTTGTATTAATTTGAGAAAACCATTAGGAGGGATGTTTTTATCTTTAGTTCAGGGGAGGCGCTCTCCCAGCAGGAGAGCAACCATGAGTGATGTAAGTGTATGTTGATTGCTCAAACACATGAGCCATAGCAGTATCTGCAACCGCCATTTTTAAAAGGTAACGTATTAGCCGTGTAAATAACAGCTCATAACATTAGTATTGGGTGTCACGGTGTCACAGTAGTTAGCACGTCCACCTAACAGCAGGATTCGATTCCCGGGCTTGGGGTGTTTCTGTGTGGAGTTTTGCATGTTCTCCCCTGTGCTTGTGTGGGTTTCCTCTGGGTACTCCGGTTTCCTCCCAAAGTCCAAAAACATGCACAGTAGGCTAATTGGCTGTTCCAAATCTAGGTGTGAATGGCCCCTAGGTGTGAGTGTGAATGGTGGTGTGTGTTGGCCCCGCGATAGCCGTGTGAGCTGTCCAGGTGTACCCAACCCTCGGCCGAAGTCGGCTGAGATGGGTGTCAGCCTCCCCATGACCTTGATTAGGATTAAGTGGCTTACAAAATGAATGAATGAATGAATGAACATTAGCGTTAAAAATGGCAATAAAAAACACTGTTGTACATGATGTAATTATACCAACTGGTGGCATACGTGACCAGCATTTGTATTATTGTATGTACTGCGAAAACAAAAAAAAAAAGGTCCTTAAAGATAGGTATTTCTCCGGGGAGCTCCCCAGTGAGTAGTTCCTCTCAATAGCCCCTTTTACACAGCCTGCTCATGGTGAGAATTTTCTGTGCCTTCATTCCACTTTGGTCTTCTGTGTAAAAGGTCAGAATCCAGAAATGGTGGTCCATTTCTTTATTCAAATAATATAATATGTATTATTCATATATCTTTCAACGCAAATTCCAATGTGGGTGTTTCGTAAAGTCCACGTGCCCTTCCGTCTCGCATCGCTTCCCAATTCTGTGCAAGTTCTCCTTCAACATATTTCTGTTCACAAAACCACGCTGCTCAGCAACCTTGCTTGGGTTTGATGACCGGTATATATAAGTGGGCAGCATGTCAACACCCAGTCCACCAGCCATTACTGTTTTAAAAGCAACACCAGTGTTCATATTTCCGAGTGTGTAATACGTCACGCCAAGGTCGTGTCACAGTTCTGCAATGTTGTGAAAACACACACCGGTGGAGCTTTATGCTAACTCTGTTTGGCTCAGTGTACACAGACCAAGCTGAAATACTGAGGGGTCTTTGTTATGGTGATATTTTGGGATCACTGTATAAAGAGGACGAATGAGTCTCTATAACTGTTTCATCTGTGGAAAAGTTTGAGATTACATAATTATTCTGTGTTTCTTGTTAATCAAGCAAAATAACTAACACTGTCTTACTCTGAATGGAAAAACTCTTGAGTGTAGCTCACTCATTCACTCACTTACTCATGTGCTGAACTGTTTAATCCTACCAGGGTCATGGGGAGGCTGAAGCCTATCTCAGCCGACACTGGATGAAGGCGGAACAGCTCCCCAGACCATCGGAGGTCGAACACACACACACACACACAAAACCATTCACAGTCACACTCAAACCTAGGGGCAATTTGGAACACGCAATTAGCCTAATGTGCATGTCTTTGGACTGTGGGAGGAAACCGGAGTACCTGGAGGAAACCTATGCAAGCACGGGGCGAACATGCAAACTCCACACAGAAACACCTGAGCCCGGGACTTGAACCCATGACTTCCTTGCTGTGAGGTGGATGTGCCAACCACTGCACCACCGTGCCGCTTGTTTTAACTTAACAAAAAGCAATTTCAACTAGGCTTCCATACACGAGTCCTTGTGTAGCTGTGAAGAAAAGCATTATAATGCGTCATAAATATATTCCTGTGCGTGGGAGGGTGTAGTGCGCTGAGTGTGTTTTTAGGGCACATTACTGTGAGATCAGATGACACGATGCTAAACATTTTAAAAGCCATCTGTTAACATTTAAGAGATCTCCTCCTTAACCTTTCATTTATCTGCTGTCTGCGAGGGACTTCCTCCTCAAGTCCAATTGAAATCGCTGAGTCAGGCGAAAAATCCACTCGTGCCCCATCCCCCTTACCTCAGCCTCTCTTCTCCTCTTCGATCATATTTTACTGTTTGCATTTTTCTTCTGATCCCTCTATACTTACCTCTCTTCCTTTCTGCCACAGTAGCAGGGAGATGTTGATTGACCTTTGCCATGGGCGCCCATGCATTGCCTCAAGTATGACTTCACTTTCTCCCCCCTGTGCTTTTGTGAGGCGTCCAGCGTAACAAATTGGCTGTGTGTCACGCGCACACACACACACACACACACACACACACACACACACACACACACACACACACACATTGAATTGATCCGGGTTTGGGCCAGGCTCTGTTTCTTCCCTACTTACCTCCTTCTCCATTAAGACCATCCCCTTTTGGGCAAGCGCTCCCCCCATATGGAGGTCAGGTGGGGGAGGGACTGTAGAAGGTGAGGGGTCAGTTTTTTTTCGGAGGCCTGCTGAGGCGTCATTGAGGGGCTGTTGTAAACTGGCAGGCGAGCTCCTGTCTCCCATCTTATGCTTTGCATAACAACATGGATGCCCTCTTGAGAAAGGCCAGAGTGTGAGAATGTGCAAAAGAGTGCACAGCGCATAAATTCGGGAGCATCGGACCGAGTTCAGTTTTGTGTTTGGATGTTTGTGTATCGCGGCTTGTTTTTCAATCAGGTTCGTGTTCAAGAGAAGGAAATTGGCACCTTTGTTTTGTTAATTAGACTTGCTAGAAAGGCCAGAAAGGGAAATGAGGGACAACAAAGCAACCTTTTCTTCATTGCTTAAGGCAAAAAAAAGGCCTGAAGTAATACACATAATGCTACAATAGAGCTTTAGTTACTCAGAGGGATAGAAACTTAGTGTTAACCACGTGTATATTCTTCAAAACAAAAACCGGACTCTAGCTGGGGTTAATATCTGCCACTGCATCGGTTCCTTCATTGTATACGGTACACCATCAGAAGTGATTTTGGAAGTGAATAGTATACCAGGCTCATCTGTGATTTTGCAGATGGAGATGAATGATTAGCCGCAATGATGCTCTCGTTGTTAGACGTGCAAGAAACCCTGCAAAAAAGCTTTATTTCTCTTTCTGGCCTCGCAACTCACTCCTCTACAAAAGGGTCCAAGTCTCATGAACCCCTTTGTAGCTGTAGCTGTGCAAGGTTGTGCTTTATTGGCTGATGTGTGTGTATGTGTGTGTGTGTGTGTGTGTGTGTGTGTGTGTGTGTGTGTGTGTGTGTGTGTGTGTGAGAATGTTTAAGTGAGCTATTGTGTATTAAGGCTTTAGAGGGGATGAGAGAAAGGGGTTTTGCTACCTATGCTGTGGACCACTATTGGCCATAGAGAGGGCTCCACGGCGGAAGAAAAGGCTCATTGAAAGAGTGCGGAGAGGGGAGGAACGCTCTTTCTCTCTCTGCCTGTGGGAAACTGCGGCCCATGCCGGGACTCCCATTTGCATACGTCCCATTCTTCACAGCGAGGAAGGCTGGTATATGGAGGCATCTCAGTGTGTGTGTGTGTGTGTGTGTGTGTGTGTGTGTGTGTGTGTGTGTGTGTGTGTGTGTTCATGCGCGTGTGTCTGTTATACATTTAGGCCCTTATTTTACGTTCTGCCTTGCCGTATTTGAGTGTATCATTGAGCCATTATTGGTTAATAAACCAGATTTATGTCCCTTTTCATCGACACAGTGCTAGCGCCAGAGTTGGTTCAGCGAATCCGCAAATCTTTTTGAGAAGCATCCTGAGTTTTCATTGTTTTAAAGGCTAAAGCTTACATAATCAGATGTGGGTGTTCCCAAATCCAAGGTGTAAAAATAGCACTGTGAAAGCTTTCACAAATTGTATTCTGGCTTTGACATACCTTTACCATCCAGTGTTTGACGACATAGCGGTGATTATGCATCACATACCAAAGACGTGTAGCTCTTTTTTTAGATTGTAGTTCGTGTTCGTTTGCTAGTGAATTAATTCTCTTCTTCTTGAATGTCTGATTTCTTATTGGTAGTGCATTTATTTCCCATTTTTCCAGCTTTCATTTTTATATATTTATTTAACAGCAATGACAGTACGCACAGTCTGATTGGTCAACGCGCAGGCAATAAATCACGCATGGACCGGTGTGTATCGCCCTGTAAGCTAGCCGTTAGCTAGCTGGATGTGCGCTATGATCTTTAGCAGCTTCCATGGAAAGGGAAACAAGCCGAAAGCTACCTTTCACTTATTAAATGGCGGTTAATGTATAGGTTATTATATGCCATTTAAAAATAGTGGCCTTATTTAATTCACCTCAGGTGCTGTAACTTCTACGTCTACTACAAAGCGTCATTCATTTTTGTGAGAGCTTTGGTAGTGTCACAATGCCACTACAGATTCGTTGCGTTTCCCAGAGTGGGAGGCATTCACAGGTACAATCAGGAAGTGGATTTAAACTCTCTCCTTACATCGCCAACGTGTGGAGCACTACGCTTTTCAGCGGACAATGGTTATATGTATATTTTTCATTCTTAAACTCAGTTAAGTTCCGGAATGTTCATACACATTTTAACCATTGTATTTCTCTCACACTTGATGTTGGTTTGTATTTAATCAATCACGAGGCCAGTAGTTCTTGTTTTTATGGAGTATACCTGGCTATAAAAGTGAGTCATTTTAGTCATTTTTTAAAATCATGTTTCTGTTGCTACCACACTAGTGTGGCTCTTCCATTTTGCACTGCACTGACTGCGGCACAGCTTGACCGTGATTGGGCATGACTCATAACAAGACTAATGCAACATAAAACAACCTGATTGGTCGCCTCCAGTGTTCATTTCATCTTATGTGCAAAACAGCAGTTGAGAAATTTCCTCTGTCCCTGTACGCAGAACCGAGGATAGTCTTTGTACAGAGCATGATCGCTACAGTCTCAATTAAAGGTGGGGCTCCATCACGTAGGCGGAGTTACACTCGGTACGTCACCTTCCTTGTAGTATAGGTTAAACACATCCTGAGATACCAGGCAGTTATTTTCAACCAATAACCAGCAGGATTATGTTGTTTCAGTGGAAAACAATTTTTCTGGATGTGTGTTAAGGCACTGAGATGGCCTAGTGAGCTGTCCAGGGTGTACCCTGCCCTCCCCCAGAGTCGGCTGAGATGGGTGCCAGCCTCCCTGCGACCCTAATTAGGATTAAGCAGTTCAGAAAATGAATGAATCAATGAATATATGTATTAAGGTGGACATGAAGAATCAGGAATCGCTACTGGCACCTTGTCAGTGGAAAAGGGGTCTCTGATAAGTGTGCATACACTCACACTATCCACTGAACAGACACCCAGTATGGTGTCACCTTAAAACAAAATAATAGCAACTGGTTAGAAATTTTCACACTCCTTTTTGTGTGTGTACAGTTGTATGGGGGATGTGGATGAGATGGTCATTCCTGTTACACTACACTATCATCATTTATATATATATATATATATATATATATATATATATATATATAGTGTGTGTGTGTGTGTGTGTGTGTGTGTTATAGAGAGAGCGAAATAGAGTGTCTAACTGATGACACTTCATACAGCTGTCAGTGTGAGTCATATAGACAGGTGGGAGAGGTACATTACCTCATCTAATACAATCCCCCATCTTTCTGGACCTGCCTGTGTGTGTGTATGCACAAGCAGCCAAGGTCGAGGGGTCAGTACCACACCACACAGGAAATTAAGACTCCACTCCCCTTTTCTCCCTCCCTCGCTGTCTTAGGGATGATATTAAGTTTGTGTGTGTACACCTGTCGAAACGACTCTTAAACTGACAGCTTAAGTAGTATGTGCCAGGGGGACGGATGTGTGTATGTGCATACACCTGTTGTCTTTTTTTTTAGTACACCTGAGAGAATTGGTCATTGTTCTTTGTGGAGGCTAATTTAGTGTACGTCTGTTTTGCTGACACAATCACTGTTTTTAATAATGTTCCCAGTGACTGGGCTTCAGCTCTCTGCTATTTCCCCATAGGACTTACCTTCACAACCCGCTGGACTGAGACCCACACCAAGTCCTATCCACAAGGCGGCCATTTTGGCTACGTCTCTCAACAGTTATTTTTAGTTATCCAACACCTGTCCTGTCTACTTGAATAACCTGAAGCAGCCATTTGAAATGACTGTTAAAATCCGGAAAAATAACTAATAATATGTGGTATTTGTCTGAAATAATAAAAAACATCATTTTCCATTCACATTTATTTAAATGTCAGTAAACATCAGCCGTCTTTATAGTTTTTGCCTCGGCAGTGGTGATCATCAGATTAGACTCAAAATCAAGTTATTTTAGCTAAAGCTGGTAAAATCCCAAAAGAGGTCAAGATTTTATGGTTTTTAGTTACAGAATAGAGTTACAGGGGTGGGCTGAAAAGTTCATAGGCTGAACAATATACTAGCTAATAGTTTATTTACTAGGTTTTCTAGCCAAAGGTAATTCATTCCACATAATGGCTGTTATGGTTTATGCTCACCCCAGTTCATTAATATTCATGTAAACTAACTTAAGTTTAGTCTAAATTAAGGTTTTCTGAAATGAAAACCGGGGACATTTCCAGCTCAGAGGCAAAAAAAATCATTACATTTTATTATTATGAAATAAAAAACAGAAACAATTGTGGTTTGATAAATGTTTATTAGACAAAAAGTGTAGAATGGTTGTTAAAGTTTAAAAGTGTAATAAAGTCTGGCCAGTCAGTGGTGCTGGTAGTCTGGATATGATAAAAACAGAAGAGAACATGAGCAAAACTGAAGGAACAGACAATATTAAAGTAAAATAAGACACAATTTGGAAATATACTTAATACAGCTTCACCAACAACATGCTAGACATACTAGGCAAGGTCTTCACGTAAACAACAGATGCTCTGCATTGATCACTACAATCATCCTTGCTTTAGTAAAATTCACCCACAGCACAGTCTAGTGCCAGCACACACAAAATAAATGAGTTCACACACACACACACACCATCTAACGCAGTAAGCTGCTTGTTATGCTTCCAGAGTCCAGGTCCCAGGAAAATTCTTACAGTGTAGTGACACGCCCACCCTGTTCGTTCGCGCTTCCTGGTAACATCAACAGCAGTGTGACCAGCCACTATAATGCCTGTTGTTCTAGTCTGTGCACGACAATTTTTTTTTATTTCCCTTAAGTGCTAAAATCAGGGAACATTTCCAGGGAAAGCCTTAGCCGGGGACAGGTTATCCAAAACGGGGACCGTCCCCAGATATCAGGGACGTCTAGTCACCTTAGTCTAGACCAGGGGTGTCAAACTCATTTTTACTGAGGGCTGCATCACTAAATTCCGAGGTCATCAAGGGCCGGATAATCTAGTCAAAAAGTGCAACCATGAAAACTGCATGGCAAAATGATTAGTTTATGTGTCCTCTTTAACTTTATTTACTTTCCTTATCGGAGAGTGTTTGACAGAAACATGCTTGCTTGCAATCTTTCTTGATCTATCAGTGAAATTTGAAATAGATTTTGCCGCCACCTATTGGATGGACGATGTGGACATCATATGTTTCATGGTAATGGTTGATGTGAAGAATGTACGATAACCCTATATTTTGAAAGCACTTGCGGGCCACATAAAATGAGTTGATGGGCCAGATTTGGCCCGCGGGCCTTGAGTTTGACACCTGTGGTCTAGATGATCTCTTCTTATTTCTCTAATATCTATCTCTTCAGGCAGGTAAAGAGTGATGACGTCTGACAGTTGCTTTTGACATGAAGAGAGCCAGTCGGGAGACGACAGTACCCTAAATCGCACTTCACAGCTTTACAGTCAGAAGTGGGAATAAAAATCTTTTCTTCTGATAATGACTCTGCAAATATTAAAGGCAACATCCTAACTCTCTGTTTTAGTACACACTGCTGTGTCTCCTTTCTTTCAGCCAATCCTTCTCTCTCTCAAACTAGTATCAGTGGCGAAGTGGTGAATGAAAGTCCTCGGCACACTTATCACCTCTCAGCACGTTGCCTCTTATCTGAACTGAAACAGAATCAAAAAGCTTCACATTCCTGCTACATTTTTTATGATTTTGTAGCACCCAGCTCTGAAAAAAATACATTATGAAGTACACGATGATAAAAGTGGCATGTGGCGGTGTTGGTCCCAGACGCTGCTGCTGCGGTGCTGTGTGAATACACTGATCAAGGAGGGGTGGAGGTGAACTGATTAAACAGAGTGATGCATCAAATCTTTCTCTTTCTGCTCTGGACTTCTTAAAATAAAAAGCCCATTCTTCTTTAATAAACTCACAGAGACCCCCAGAGGAGAGAGTGTGTGTGTGTGTGTGTGTGTGTGTGTGTGTGTGTGTGTGTGTGTGTGTGTGTGTGTGTATTTCAACCTAAACCCCAAGACACACACCAGAGTGTGTGAGTAAAATTTTAGGTCAGACCTGAGATGCAGTGGATACAGACAGATACTGGTGTAGAAGAATCACTTAGTCACTGTGTGTGAGCGAGCGTGCATGTGTGAGTTAGTCACGGCGAGAGGCGCGATGCTACACTGAATGTCAGCAGTAGTAAATGTCTTAAGTAAGAACATGGTGAGGACAAAAGCCTGAATATTGTTGAATAGAAAAAGTCTACTGGTGTTTAAACAACGAGGATCACAAGTAATCAACGGCAGGAGAAAATATTGAAGAAAAACGTTTAGCGGTGTAGAATTGTTTTATTTCCGAATAGGATTAAGATCACTTAATCATAAGCATAAATCTGTATCCAGCTTATATAACTGATGTGTACTGTATCCTCGTAAGACCCAAACCGTAACGCTGTTAGTCTTGTACATTCTCCACACCGCTTCTGTTCCTCACAACCTGTTTGTTTTGCCCAATTTGGCAAAAGAGTAACACCCAGCTGCAAACAAGGACATACACGCAGTGTAGTGGGAGAAAATATCATGTCTTCATCTCAGGACACTGGGGTCTCAAGAGGGTACACTGTGAGGGTTTTTTTTGTTTGTTTGTTTGTTTTTGTTTTGGGGTTTTTTTTGGGGGGGGGGGGGGACCCAGCATCCTAGACCTACCCACTGTTTTTTTTTTTTCCCAACCCCCCCCCCCTTTTTCCCCAATTTCCCTCCGCTCCA
>JBCNYH010000021.1:34922354-34933891 GCA_039654325.1 Tandanus tandanus
TTGTTCGGCACAACACTGCAACCAGACTGCCATTCTGCTTGCTATGATGCTGGACAGGACAGGTTTAAAAAAAATAATAATAAAAAAAAAATAATAATAAAAAACAACTTACCCCACCTTACCCTACATTTAATGAATTTTGGCAAATTCCCTTATCCTGCATAACTCACAAAAGTGACTAATCATTTATCTATCGATTCTAGGAGTGCTGGAGGATTGTGAGCTAGAGGGCTTGAGGTAAGAAACATGGATCATGGGCAAAAATTCTGCTTGTATTTACCTAAATGTCCAAGTGGATTAGGTACTTACCTTCCTGCATCTATGCAGGTTCTTAATGTCCTTTGAAGACAGGCATAATTGATAAACAGGATAGTATTGTGGAGTTTCCAATCTCTGTAGGTCATCAGAGGTTTGTTTTTTGATCCACCCTTTCTAAGCACTGCTGGGGTAATGAAATAACATTTGTTGTCCTCTCCTTTTTCTGAACCAGTCATCGGCAGCAGTAGCAACATAAGACCATAAAAAGAGGTGGTGAATAACCAAAAACCCATTCAAAGAGAGACGAGATGAGTTCTGTGCATGATGTCTCCATAGCAGAAAGTGAGACAAATCTTCCTGGCTCTCACAATACACTTCACCCTCGATTTCCCGGATTATTAGGGGGGATAGGCTGTCTGAGAACCTCAAAGGTCCGGCAATCGCTAATGTCCGGGGTCCTTACCCTTTCCTGGACATTTACAATAATCGGTCCGGCAATCACCATTATTACAATTATTAACACAAACTTAAGGAGCGTATCAGCACATTCTTTTATCACATTCATTTTAAATGTGGGTTCCGGCTTGTCGTCACTGTCCTCACTTTCACTTTCACTTAGCTCTCCCATCACTGATGCCACTATCTGTTCATTGGACATTATTTTGTGCCCCTCTGCTGCTTAATTTTCGTCCATCCACTCGGACGGGAACGGGCCGGACAGGAGGGAAGTTGGAAAATCATGACCGACTCGGACTTCCATCATCGATACCCGGACTTGTCTGAGCATTTGTCCGGCAATAACAAATAATGTCTGGCGCCGGATTTTGTACAGGAAATCCGAAATCCGGGAAATAGGGGTACGGGAAATCGAGGGTGAAGTGTAATATTCAGTTTCCTGATTGGCTTCATCTACTTGACCAACAGACTGAGTGTTATAACCTGACATGAGGCTGTCAAGATTCACAGCTTTTCCATGAAGCTAGGAAAAGTTCTCCATGTGAAATGATCCCCTCTATCACTTCCTATAACCTCTGGTATGCAAAAGTAGCAGAATTCCTGATGATAGATTTGTACTGTACTATTTGGAATGCTGTGGGGACTCCAGGAAGAGGAATATTGTAAGTCATAGAAACTTGGAGAATTAGTCAATCATGTTCATGATCACTGTATTACTCTGAAACTTGGGGAGGTTGCTGATGCAATCAAAGGCAATGTAGGACCTGGAGCACTGAGGTTTGGGCAGTGGGATACTACTGGGACTGCTGGGACTGCTAATGGCACCTTGGACGGTTATAGATAATCTGGTTACTTGTCCAGTAATGGGAATTGGATGTGCCCATGTGATGAATCAGCTTTGGAGGCATGGTAATACATACATGTGGTCAAGAGGACAATGTACAGCAGCATGGTAAGGCAGAGTCTTCTGGTCAAATCCCAAGTAAGGGCTTTGACGGAGCAGGTTGGTAAGAGGATAGGCCCAGGTGCTGGGATGGGTGAAAATGTAAGATGGTGAATAAGTGAGTTCATGGTAATCAATGTCTCAACCCTGTTCCATCCATCAATAATCTGAAAAAAGTTGAAGACAGCTTTGACTAATATCTAAATTTGGTTAAAAACTGTTTTTTCTTTTAAAGTCTTTTTCAAAGACTTTACCAACTGCAGTAATGTAGATGGTAGTATTTTCACCTCTGTCAGTTTGTGTGTTTGTATTTTTATTTTTATGTTTAAGAATTGCTTGACATAACCATAAATTCATGATTATGTATTATATTTATTATATTATCACATTATATTCATACTCTAAAAATAAGACAATTGTCAAAAATACTGTTAAAATATATCTAACCTTTAAAACATTAACATTTATTTACACATGTTGCCAAACTGCTTAATTCTGTTAAGGTCATGGGGAGGCAGGATACACCCTGACACACATCCATTCACAGTCACACTCACACCTAGGGGCAATCTGAAACAGCCAATTAGCCTAATGTGCATGTCTTTGGACTGTGGGAGGAAACCAGAATACCTAGAGGAAACTCAGGCAAGCAAGGGGAGAAGATGAAAACTCCACACAGAAATGCCCTTATCAAGTCTGAGACTTAAATTTGCTGTGAGGCAAATGTGCTAAGCACTACACCACCATGCCACACATGAAGAGAGCTAAGAGAAGTACTGCAACATGTAATAAAATGTGTATTAATCTAAAAGTGAACATAGCATTTACATTGGTATAGTGCATATTTAGCTGTCTGCTTCAGTATACACACACACACATATATATGTATACACACATATATATATATATATATATGGTCTTCTACCCAAATTACCCTACATCTTAATCTCTTCATTGTGACTCCACGGCTATAGAAAACAGTATCAATATACAAAAATGCAATATAACACAACTTTGCATCACAGAAATGTATGTAATTTAGCAAAAAATAAAATGCCATTACTAAAGAGATGCTATTAAATCTCAAAACAATTCAATGGGTCCCCACACACTGCAGCAACAGCTCCAGCTGAAGCATCAATATTAACCAATAAAAGGCACAGGCATAAAAAAATAAATATAAATATTTTTTACTGACTGATGAAACTGCTGATTATTTGTAGACAAAACATTATTTAACAATGTTAAACAATGTCCTTCATCAAGAAAAGTTCAATAAATCTGTTGTAGAAATTATCTGTGCATCTTGGTTCCAATAATAAGTCTTTTTGTGTCACCATGGAGGCTAATGCTAAAAGGTGGGTCTGCTTAGTTGTGTTTCTTATATAAGTTTTAATTAACTGGGACTGGCTAACATGTCCAGCTTTTACTAAAAAGTTATTCCTAAAAAAATTTACTAATATATCTGCAACCAATTTTTTTTTTTCTTCTCCTTCAGTGATTGTGGTTTGAAAGAACAGATCAAATCTATACAAACATGTTTCAGCTTGGAATGGCCACTATGGATGCAGTTTGTTAGCTCTAACCTGTATGCTCTCTGACCATCCAGTCAAAGGACATGAAAATGCCAACGTTATCATCGGCCTGCTAGATGACCCCAGTCTCGCCAACTCAAAATTTAATTGGATCCACAAGGCAACAGCTCCATCGCCATTTATTTTAAATTATAAGGGGCCTGCTCTGTTGATTCTGAAAACCTCAAGACAGCTTTCTTTGAACTTAACAACACAAGGCTGAAATCAGAATGGAAACAAGGTCTACCAGACTGTATAGCAAGCAGTGCAACCAAGAGGAAGGCTATGAATTGAAGAGAATATATGTTGGGAATATATGTTGGGGATTATTATTATGATATTATATATAATTATTATAATAATAATTAATTCATCTATGTATTAGTAATGGAAGAAACATATATAAAAATATAATTTAATGATTGTGACAGGGTTAAGGCCAGCAGAAACGGCATTGCTGGCTCTGACAACCCACCACTGAAGCTTCCATTGTTATATAATGTGCTGTAGAATTTATTCAGAAATATCTAGATGACCATAATCAGCCAACATATCATAGGTGTAAGGTTTTTATCATAACTAGTCAGAGAAGCCCCTCATAGAATCTGAAGAAAACACTGACCAGAAATGAAAAACTGTAGGTGTTTGTAACTATAGTATAGTGTATAGCTGGGCTATTCAATTGGCGGCCCGTGTGCCGGACCCTTTGCACTGGCACTTTGAGTTGGCTACTCTATTTTTTTTTTATAAAGTAAAAAAAAAATGCATATTATTAAATAAGTAATTAATAAAAAAACTGATCAGTATTTTTTTTGCATGATTCTGTGTCACAACTAAGCCAGATTTGCCCCGCCTCATGTGTCACAACCTGTTATCACGAACCAATCACCTGAAGTCTCCACCCTCCACACACTCTTCTCACCAATAAGCTTCTTATTGTTAGCTCAGTAGCCCAGTAAGTTGGACAAAATGTCTCTTTCTACTGTAAAAAAATGAGAAGAACAGGTGGTTTAGCAGTGAATGAACAGAGAAGCATGTTTTAAATCTGTCTGCTTGAAGCCTGTGTGTATGCTGGACAGTGAGAGTGCATATATCAGTATGTAAAGAATCTAAATTCAGAAGGCATTTTAAGAAACCCCACGCTAACTTTGATACGATTGTCCCACTGGTTTCCGATGCCCCCACCATATGATTTTGGTGCTCGTCAGTCTCACACATGAACGCCATTAAAACTCATTATCGCGCATCCACTCCGTGCATCTGCACCACTGTCTGTGTGTTGCTCTGACAACGGATACACCTGACTTCACTGCTCTTACTAAATAAAAAATGTCACTCCTCTCATTAGTCAAATTCATGTTGTCTCTCACTTCCTGGTGACATGAAATGCTGGGTGTGAGTAAGTGCTCCTCAAACAATCCTCAAAACATCTGTAAGATTAATCAGACTCATACTACCCTATAATGGGAATTTGAATTCAACCTATGGACTAAGAGCTATGAACTTAAGATCTGGTGCAGTGGTCAAAGAATTCCAGCGAAATTAAGAACCAAGGAAGAGATGCCAAACAAAACAATCTGAAGGTAAAATGGCAGAAACAAACCACGAACAAAACTTGAAAGCTATGCTTGGGGAGCTCCGACAAGACTTTGAGAAGTTTGCAAGAGAAGTCAAGGAAATATGAGTGGACATCAATTAAATCCATGTGGAATTAGGAGAAGCTACCGGTATCATACAAGAAGCCGAACACAGAATCCATCAACTGGAAGAGAGGGAAGTGATTGCTAATGAAACTCTGAGACTTGTGAACTAAGAGCCCAAGAAACTAATGGAAAAATTTGAACAGCTCGAAATCAAAGCTGGTCAAAACAACATACAGATCTACAAAGTCAAAGAGGAAAAAGAAGAAGAGGACATGATTGATTTCGTTAAAACACTTCTCATGGAGAAGCTGGAGCTCACGTCGGACATACTGCAGATTACAGCAGCCTCTCGATCTTCTTTCAAGACCATGGCACAAGGAGATATCCATAGTGGTGCGATTTCAGCATTGGAATACGCAACAGAAAATTTAGCAAGAAGCCCGGTCAAGAAAAGAGATCAAATGCGGCAAGTCCCACATCTACTTCTCCCAAGATTTCACAAGCAAGATACAGAAGGCGAGGAGCAGATACGCTTCACTGAGAAAACAGTAAAAGGGGAAAAAGGTGAAAATGCACCTTTTGTACCAAGCTCAAAGTCTTTGGAGATGGAGAAGCTATGGTCCACAAAACCCCAGAGGAGGCGGAGCACCAGCTACGAGAACAGGGATGATATCCACTACTGACTAAAAGCTCTACAACATCAAGAGAAGGGAAATTTCTGAACTGAAAACAGCTGGAAACGAGACAAAGACCGTCTTCCTGGACAATGAAGTAACCCCTAAAAACAGTGAAATAGCCCCATAGACTAAATAACTGAGAATAGAATCTCCCCCTATATTGCACTTACATACCTGGGATTTGAACATAGAAGTCCAATACACACACACACTAACACTTGCACAATCAAGACATGTACACACATTCATATAACACTTCGCATATGATTTTGAAACGCCCCGTGTAGAAAAATGCACAGTCTACATTTTTTTTCTTTAATGAATGAAATGTGGAAAGCAAAATTGAGAACTGGGAAATTAAGTTTAATTTTGACACGGGACAATATGACTGGGGTAAAAAATTATTGCCACAAAAGGGAAGAAATCTAAAGGACCATACTCATCAGCATAGGCCACTTGTTACAAAGTAAAATGTTGAAATCTTTATGGTATTCTGATTTAGATCTACATTATCATTGGTTTTATTTTGCTTTGAATTTGTAGGGTGTGTGTACGTGTCTGTCTGTGTGTGTGTGTGTTTGTGTGTGTGTGTGTGTGTGGGGGGGGGTGTACAAGGGCATTAACAGAATTAAAATACAAATAAATGAAATGAAAATTAGACTAGACCCTTACATGGAGATACTCATTACTTCACTAGACATCTCATAATGTTAACCATCCATTTAAGAATTTGCATTAGCCTAGAAAATCTTGCCAGGATTACCATCACATGGCAAGGGTCATATAGCAATACTCTTTTAGACCACAGTTTTAAGCGGTTCTCTCTCAGCAACCATGTAGAGGTTGCAAAACTTGGAAGTTCATAACTGAGGGATTGGGTGAAATGTGTGAAATTGGGTGTATGTTTTACTGTCCCACGGTATTGTAATGTTGGTTGGAATTTTTTTCTCCCTTTGTGGCTTTGGGTGAGGTACAAAGAGGTAAAAATGCTCCTCCTTAACAACCATTATGGATAAGATCAGACTAATTTCTCTTAATACAAACGAATTGAATAATCCAACAAAAATGAAACGAGTGCTCCAACATCTTAAGAAAGAAAAAGGTGAAAACATTTTCTTACAGGAAACTCATTCAAATGTAATGGAACATGCTAAATTGGAGAAATTGGCTGGAGCACAAGTGTAATAATTATCCTATACAACAGTGAAAAGACGGGTTGTAATTCTGATGAAAAACAGTATTATGTTTCAAAAATCAAAATGTATCAGATATGAAGAAAATAGATATGTTGTGGTAACTGGTCGAATAGAAGAACAATGGTGAACTTTATTTATTGTATATAACCCTCAAGGCACAGGGGAAGAACTATTAAAAAGGATTTTGCAACTGTTGATAATGGAATAAAAATGAGTAGCAGTAATGGAGGGTGACTTTAATTTAGTTATAAAATCAAAGTTAGACACCCAAAGTAAAGTAAAACATAAGTCAGAAAAAGTTGCCAGTCTGTTGAGAAAATCCCAAGCAGATAAAGGATTAGTAGACGCTTGGCGTTGCCTACACCCTGAAGAAAAAGCCTTTACTTTTCACTCCGGTGCAGTCTTTTCATGACTGGATTATTTTTTTGTGTTTAAGAATGATCCATCTAAAATATCTAAATGTCAAATATTACCAGTGGTAACAAGTGACCATGCACAAGTCATGATGGACATAAGAATGATAAAAAAAAAGAAGGAAAAAAAAACACTCTGGAGAATGAATAACTCACTGTTGAAAGACCAAGGTTTTAAAGATAGAATAACAACAACTATCAAATCCTTCCTTGAAATCAATGACACAGGGGAGGTATCAGATGTAACACTATGGGAAGCAGCAAAAGCTACAAAACAAATAATAGATTACTTATCGTTGAAGAAAAGGCAAAAGCAAAGGGAAAAACAAGCGTGTTCTGGGTCGGCCCCGAGGTCTCTTCCCGGTTGGACATGCCCGAAACACCACACCAGGGAGGCGTTCGGGAGGCATTCTAATCAGACCTTTTCCAGCTGAGAACCATGGCCTCGGACTGATTCTCATCCCGGCCGCTTCACACTCAGCTGCGAATCGCTTCAGCGAGAGCTGAAGGTCCTGGCTCGATGAAGCCAAAATGACAAGGTCATCTGCAAAAAGCAGAGACAAGATCTTATGGCCACCCAACCAGAACCCCTCTACACCTTGACTGCGCCTAGAAATTCTATACATAAAAATTAGGAACAGAACCGGTGACAAAGGGCAGCCTTGGTGGAGTCCAACCCCCACTGGAAACGAATAGCATTGCATAGCATAGCATAGCATAGACCTGTGCTTCAAGGAATTCTACCAAGACCTTTATACGCCAACATCTACTGTAAATAAACAAGAAATTAACAATTATTTTGATCAGCTAAGCCTCCCTGATGTAAACAACAAACAAAATGAAAACTTAATAAGCTTAGTAGCAGAAATGGAAATCTTAAATGCAATTTGAAACAGGAAAACTGGAAAAAGCCTTTATGTATGAATTCTATAAGGAATTCAGAGACTTGATATTACCTTGTTAAGTAGGGCTTTCAATGAAATAATGGAAACGGGGAACTGGCCAAGCTCATGGAACATGGCCGTCATATGTGTCATACACAAAGAAGGGAAATACCCTGAAAATTGTTCATCATATAGACCAATTTCACTTGTAAATGTGAACCAAAAATGTTTTCAGCAATTGTAACAAATAGACTATCAGATATATTGCCGACAATTATAAATCCAGACCAAACTTGTTTTGTCAAAGATCGCTTGCTGAGTGACAATGTGTGTCATACTCTTGACATCACTGATCACGGATTGATAACTAAGACATCAATGCTGACTCTAATGTTGGATGCGGAAAAGCATTTGATAGTGTGTCATGACCCTTTTTAACTGAAGTGTGTAAAAAGTTTGGGTGTAATGAGAATTAATTTGATGAAAGAAATGTACAAAGAGCCAACAGCAAGAGTAAAAGTAAATGGAACTCTGTCTGATACACTAGCTATAAGAAGGAGAGCCAAACAAGGGGATCCCTTATCACCCAACTTTTCTGTCTATGTATAAAGCCCTTAGCTGAGAGTATAAAACAGAATACAGAGATAAGAGGACTCACTATAATGGAGGAGGAAGAGAAAATTGCATTGTATGCAGATTATATAGTTGTGTATTTAACAGATATCTACAACTCGCTACCAGGATTGTTAACTGAAATCATGAATTATAATGCCTTATCAGGTTATAAGTTAAATCTGAGTGAATGAAAAATTACAAAAGTTAATAAAACAAGATTTAGAAAGGTGGAAATATCTACCACTAACTTTACTGGAAAAAAAATTACAATACTGAAAATAAATGTTCAGTGTTACCTTTGCACATTCCACAGGCATCCTTTATATATTGGGAAAATATGATGAGAAAGTCTGTATGGGATGAAAAGCAAATAAGTAAATTTGTAAATTTTGTAAATAATTTGTAAATAAGTAAATTATACAGAAAAAAATTAATTGAAGGGGGACTTTCATTACCCAGATTAATTAATTACTTCTACGCTGCACAAATAAAATCAATTATAAAAATGATCAACAAAGAAATTGACCCTTAATGGAAAACACTAACTTTGCCCTCACCCAGAGTTGACTGAGATTGGTGCCAGCCTCCCCACGGCCCTAATTAGGATTAAGAGGTTCAGAAAATGAATGAATGAATTTAAGGTTCAGAAAATGAACAGAAAATGAATGAATGGAAAACACTAGAGAGTAATTTAGTGGGATCACTACACACATTGATCTCTTTATGTCAGATGAAAATAAATTGCTTTACACTTAACAACACAGTTCAGACTTGGAGAAGAATATGCAAAGTAACAGGCATCAAAGACAGAGATTTAATTTGCTATGATGAAGATCCATCCTTTATACTAAGCAAATTAGATGATGCTTTCAAAACATGGGGAGATAGAGGTCTCACAATGTATTGTCAAATGTACTGCGAGAAAGGAATTCATTTGACAATATAGCAAAAACATATAATATCACAAATAGCCACTTTTACAGATACCTCCAGGTCAGAAGCTATCTTCATGAAAATGCTCAGTTAATAAGCCTTGAAAATCTCTATTCCTTTATTATATATTTGGTGAAATGTTGGCAAAGTAGAAATACAAAAAAAATGATTGGGCAACTCTACCAAATATTACATAAAGAAGAAAAAGAAGAGCTGAAAGGTATCAAACATAAGTGGGAGAAGGAGTTGAAAATTTATATTTCTAATAATGAACACAAGCAAAGCTTCAAAGACATGGTCCTTCACATAAGATCAACCTATTGGCAGGAATATGCATGGAAAATGAATGTGATATACTCTATAACTCCACAGATAACTTTGAAGTATGTATAACCCAATACAAAGTGTTGGAGGGACTGTGGGGATAACAATGCGAATCATACACATATATTTTATGCATGCAAAAAACTGCAAGAATACTGGACAGACGTCCTAAATAAGTTTCAGCAAATTTTGGGGGGTACGCCTTAAAAAAACAACACATACTTTTGGGCATAAGAATCATAAATTTGAAGAGAGAACAACACCACCTTTTCTGGGTCCCGAGAATATCTGCACTTAAACAAATAAAAAGGAACTGGAAAAAAACTGAGTCACCGAAAATAAGTAAATGGCTAGAAACAGTTGAAGAAATGTATAAAATGGAAACGGTATCATATATGATCAACAAAACAGAAAGTTATTTGTTAAGAAATGGGCCCTCTACCATGAATATCAGAGAACATTTGAGAGGATCTAGTATGATTGATCATTATTATGAAAAGAGCTCAGAGTTTAAATGTTTATTTCCCCCCTTTTCTTTCTAATTAACTATGGCATTGTATTCACTGTGTTGCAAGAAAAAAGGGGAAAGGTAGAGAAGAAAATAGAGAAGGGGGAAAGGGCAATGGGGGGTGAAAGGGATAATTGATACCATTGCTGCTAGTTTTAGTTGTATGTTTTTTTCTTTTTGACTATTTATGTAATTCTGTGATTTTATGTTTTCTTTTCCATCTTTCACGCAATGTTACAATTCACAATGGACTGAATACCTTAAGGTGGTGGGATGGGTGATGGGAATATAACAGTATTTTTTTTTTTTTTAATTGTTCAAAGAACTACCAATTGTTACAGGAATACATGACAAATGAATTGAAATCAGCACACTAAAGTATTAAAAAAATACTTGTCAAGTGTTGGTGACCAAATCAAGTAACAGTTCTGTTCATCAAATTAGTTATTTGGATTGATTTACGAAGAGATTAAATATTGCGGTTAGAGTATTAAGTCCATGTATTGATATTTACATGATCTATTTCTTATTAGTATATTATTCAAAACTGTTTTCTGACTTAATATTCACTTTTTCTTTTCCTTCTTCCTTTTTATCTTAGTATTGCCTTGATTTTTTCCTTGATATTCACTTAATTCTTCTTCTTCTTCTTCTTCTCCACTATTATGAATAATATTACTATTGATTCATATTGTTATAGTTGTATTTAATACCATACTACACACATGTTGTTTTTGTTGGTACAGTTGTGTGATCCAAAGAGGATGTTGTCTGTTAGTTATAAATTCAAAAGGTCTGTGATATGGCTCACCTAGATTGATTATTCAGCATGGTGTATGTTTTCATTTGAATGTAGAAATGCTTTGGGCTTAAATGTCTTGATTTAATACAATGTACTAATGTTAGTATGCATTTACAAAATACAATACAGTATATGCACTTCGATGTTGTTGTTGTACTTTACTGTATCTGTAGCTTTCAATGTGATTACTAAAGATAGTAAAGAATGAGCTTGAAATGCTGCAACTAGAGATAATTAAAGGTCCAGTCTTACATAGGATATGAGTATGCTTAAATATGTTAAATCTTACCTGCTAGGCATGTTGAAATCAT
>JBCNYH010000021.1:34948956-34962402 GCA_039654325.1 Tandanus tandanus
ACACACACACACACACATATGTACAGGCTTATACATCTATCCACATATTCACACGTATAAACACATACACAAAAGGGTGCATGATATGTCAAAAGTGCATTGTATGTACAGGGTAAGAGGTATAGTTTTTATCCATAAGGTGCATGAGGGTATAATGTTATATGATGTTTGAGACCTGCTCTAAACATGAGTATTGCACTAAGAAGAGTAATATTGCACTGCCCAGGAAGATGGTCTGAATGATTTAGAGAGTGTGTGAGGCAGTGGTGGCGGTGGGGTAAAAGCTCCTGAGGAAGTACAGCCTTTGTTGTGCTCTCTCCACCTGGTGAGAGATGTTTGTAGTCCAGGTGAAGTCGGCAGAGATGTGGACTCCAAGAAGCATCCTCTCTTCCTTTTCTTTGTCAATATAGATGGCAGAGTGCTCAGTTTGTTTAGATCTCCTGAAGTCCATTATCTTGTCCTTTGTCTTGGATGTGTTAAGGTCCAGGTTATTGTTGTCACAGCATCACCGCAGATGCCGGACCTCAATACTATAGGCTGACTCATCGTTATCTATTATCAGACCTATGACGGTGGTGTCGTCGGTGAATTTGACGATGGTGTGGGGCTGAGAGCACGCCTCTGTGGACAGTGAGCTCCCCAGGCCCAGGTTGCCCAACTTCTGAACCAGTTTATGTGGTACAACTGAATTAAAAGCAGAGCTGAAGTCTATGAACAGCATCCTCACATAGGAGTTACTGCTATCTAAGTGTATGAGGGCTGTGTGGAGGGCTGTAATGATGGTACCTGTTTGCTCTGCATGCAAACTGATGTGGATCAAGATCAGCAGGGATGGCAGCCTTAATGTGAGACAAGATGAGTCTCTCAAAACATTTGGTGATGATGGGGGTTAGGGCAACTGGGCAACAGTCATTCAGGCAGCTCACTGTACTCTTCTTAGGCACCAGGACAAAGGTGGCTGTCTTGAGGCAGGTGGGAACCATTCAGTAGCAAGAGGTTGCAGTAGTGAGAGGTTAAAAGATGGTGGTAAAAACGCCTGCTAGTTTATCTGCACAGTATCCTTCCTGTTACTCCGTCTGGACCTGTAGCTTTCCTCACATCGACTCTGTGCCGGGTGGTTCTGACCTGATGCTGCTGCAGCTGGATAGGGTCATTGCCCCTCTCTGGAAGAGCAGGGAAGGTGTGCGGCTCTCTGTTGTGTTGGTCAAAGCGGGCAAAGAACTGGTTCAGGTTGTCTTGTAGGGTGCTGTCTGAGGAGTCCACTGATGTGTGTGTCCTTGTAGCCAGTGAGTGTCGATCCCCTTCCACACTCACTGGTGTTGTTTTCATCAAAGTGCTACCCGATGATTATACCCGTTTATATTTGTGCTTGGCTTTTTTTATGCCTCTTTGCAGGGACTGGCATGCCTCTTTGTAAGCCTGCTGGTCTCCTGATTTGAAGGCATTATCCCATGCTCTAAGCAGGGTGTGCACCTCACCCTCAGTCTTTGTTGTGGTCACACTCTCAGTGCAGTAATTTATGTATGAGAGTACAGCTGATGTATAACCCTCCAGGTCTGTCTCCTCTGAGAATATTCCTCAGTCTGTAGAGCCAAAAAAATCCTGTAGAGCTGCAGTGGCTTTCTCAGTCCACACCTGGACTGTTTTAACTGCTGGTCTTTTGCTGCAGATTTTAGGTTTATAAGAATGAATCAGGGACAGAGAGAGGGGATCTGAGAGTCCAAAATGTGGCAGGGGAAAGGCTTTATAGGCATCTGGAATGTTGGTGTAGACCTGGTGTGGGTTTTGTTTTTGATTTTTGTAGAATCTAGGCAGAACAGACTTCAGGTTTGCATGATTAAAGTCTTCTGCAGCAATTATAACACAGTCCGGCTGTGCCGCTAGCTGTTTATTAATGGAGTGTTGTAGCTGCTCCATGGCTAGCTTAGCATTAGCTTGAGGCAGCATATAAACTGTGGTTATAACTACAGATGTAAGCTCTTTTGGCAGGTAAAGCGGTCTACACTGTACAATCAGATACTCTATATCTGGACAGCAGTGAATATCTTTGATTATGGCATTGGAACCCCAGCTGTTAGGTAGATAGGTAGGTAATCTTTCAGATAAGAATCTATATCTTAAATAAAAAACATCATAGTGGTAAGATAATGGAATTATATGGTCTCTAAACCCACGCTTTCACAGTTTTCATGTTACTCTTGAAGTTGGCTGGTTAAACACCTTATCACACTTCATAGCACAGGCCTCTGCACCTTTCCATCTAAGTAGGCTTGGTGAATCATAAACAACAAGAAGTTTACTAAGATAATGTGGCACAAGACCATTTAGTGCTTTATAGGTCAGTAGCAGTATTTTATACAGCGTACAAAATTTAATTGGGAGCCAGTGCAGTGTGGAAAAGATAGGGATGATGTACCCATATCTTTTGGTTCTAGTAAGGACTCTTGCTGCTGTATTCTGGATTAACTAGAGCTTGTTTGTGCAATTATTAGAACATCCTGATTTCAAAGAATTCAATAATCTGATCTTGAGGTACCAAATGCATGACCAAGTTTTTTCTATGTCACATGGTGACATCATATGTCTTATCTTAGCAATATTTCTCAGATGACAGGGGGCTATCTTAGTTATATTACCTACATGAGCTTTACATGTACAAGACCAGTCTGTCATCAAGAAGAGCTCAGACCTATCAGATAACGGAATGGAAATCTTGCAAATAGAAACCACATACCTCACCATTGTCTCTGTGTATAATCCACCTCCTTCTCCATTTGTCTGGCCTAGAAATCATAACCTTAGATACAAAGTCAGCTTGGTTATTGAAAATTTCAACAGCCATAATACCAACTTGGGCTATAGCCAGACAAACAACAATGGAGATGCAATAGAGCTTTGGGCACTGAACTAAGATCTCACTCTTATGCACAATGCTAAACAAAAAACATCCTTCCAATGTGCAAGATGGAGACGGGGCTATAACCCTGATTTAGCTTTCGTGTCTTCCAAATACTCCAATAACTTTGAAAAATCTATTTCAAATCCTATACCTAGGTCTCAACACCAACCAGTTGTCATAGAAGTCAGGCCTGTCTTAAGTCCAGTAAAGAGCAAGCAAATTCCCAGATTTAATTTCAGAAAAGCTGGCTGGGAAAACATTACCTTACATCTTAACTCAGACATTGACAACATAGACCCTTGCCCCTAAAACTATGAGACTTTCCAAAGAGGCTGTCGGAAAAATTACATACCATGCCTCACTGAACAAAGGAAAGAGCTATACCAGCAATATCTTCATGCCTACAATAATGACCCTTTAGCTGAAAATATTATCGAGCCCTGCGAAACTCTCCTTAGCTTCATGAACAAAGAAAAACAGGAGCGGTGGCAGGAAGCGATAACAGGAATTGACATGACCCACAATAGTAAGAAAGCTTGGAAAACCATCCATGAACTAAACTCTGACAAAAATAACAACACAAGAATTGCCGCAGTTACACCAAATGAGGCCCAACAACTGCTGCTCAGTGGTAAACCAGAAAAGAGAGAAAGAGGGTACAAAAGGAAAATGAAAGAAGAAATGGACAGAATACCCAGATAAGACAGTACGTCGGGCCTACGTAGGCTGTAAATAGGCATGGTAGGCTGGAGATCGCCACCGGTTGCCGACATAGGGCCGACGTTGGCAAATCATCGGACGGCCTACGTCCATCTCAAGAATTCAGCAGAATAATACTTTTGCGACAGCCCAACGTTGGCCTGCTGTTGTGATATATATGAGCACTTTTTATTGGAAATCACTGGAACAAGCCTAAAATTATATTTACGTCAGACCTACATAGGGCCAACGTAACGTCATACATTTGTACTAGATGATATTAAAAATGTTTTATTTTTTTAAACACACGTACAAATTAACCGAGATTCACCCAGGAAATACGGAATTGTGCTGAAGTCTAACTCCAAGTCCCGTTTGTTTCAGCAACCAGAGTGCGCAGTGCGCATGCTCCGTTTTGGCATATGTAGACAACGGCTCATGTTCACGCTCTTACATTTTAGCGGTTGTGCAAAAATGGGTTATTAGCACCGTGATACAGTGAAGTCCTTACGTACTTAAGTGATTTAAAGTTTTTATAATATTAATTATACATTGTTTACTTGAGGGGTTCAGGTATGTAAGTGAATGGAATTGCATGTATAATATACAGTGTTCACTTTGGATGTAGGAGAAATAAATAGTTTATTATATTAAACATGACATGCTGCCTTATTTTGTGGACAGAAAAATTCAGGCTTTATCTCAAGGAGCAAATTTGTGTTTTTTATGTACACCAGTTGTTTTCCCTGTTCCATTGTCTGGATTTTGGCTACAGTGGAAATACTATGTTTTAAAGTACGTATAGCTATAATGGTGGAATCAAGTGCAGTTGCAGTATTTCTCCCAAACAAGATATGACTGTCCTTGTATGCCGAAATGGAAGTTATGAAAGAATAAATGATATCCCAGATTTTCCCTAAATTTGAAGCAGATCGAGTGGCTAAATTTTAAGAGAGGATTAACATTGGGTGAAGAGAGGGTGCCCGTAGGGTGGAAAGCGGCTGCCGATGTTGGCCCTACATAATCGGCCCTACGTAGGGCCTATGAGCAAAATTACGTAGGGCCTACATAGGCACCCTATGTAGAGCCTACATATCCTTACGTAGGCCCTACATAGGGCCTATGAGCAAAATTACATAGGGCCTACCTAGGCACCCTATGAAGGGCCTACATATTCTTACGTAAACCCTACGTAAGGCCTATGAGCAAAATTACGTAGGGCCTACGTAGGCACCCTATGTAGGGCCTACATATCCTTAGGTAGGCTGCTGATGTAGGGCCTACGAGTTGCCTACGTAGTTGTTCTATCTGGGTAATGACCGAAAGTGATGAAATATTTTTCCCCTACTCCTTGGAAGAACTGGATGAAGGGTTAAAAACTCTCAAGACAGGCAAAGCATCTGGCCTTGATGGCATAACAACAGAAAGGATACAGCAATTTTGAAGAAACACTCGCCAGTGGCTACAAAACTTGCTAAACAACTGTTGAACCACCTTTAAACTACCAAAGATATGGAGAAGAGCCAAGGTCATAGCTCTCCTTAAACCAAACAAAGACCCAGAATCCCAGAGCAGCTACAGACCAATCTCCCTGTTGTGCATACTGTACAAACTTTACAAGCACCTTATCATGACCCGCATATCTTCCACTGTGGATGAATAACTGCCCTGTGATCAAGCTGGCTTTAGACCAGGCCGGTCATGCTGTGGACAGGTTCTCAACCTCACACAGTATATTGAAGATGGTTATGAAAATAAGAGGACAACTAGACTAGTATTTATCAATCCAACTGCAGCTTATGACACCATAAACCACGTTTTAAACTAGCCAGAACTATAAAGAACACCACAATAGTTTGAGCCTCGCCACGCAATCCAAGTCATTTGCTGCCATCGAACAAAGGCTAACAAGTGCTTTGCAGTCCCATTCACTATACAAAGAGTGGTTCCTAAATGCAAATCCTGGTAAGACCCAAGTCTGTGCTTTTCACTTAAATAACAATAATGCTCAGAAAACTCTTGAGATCGAATGGGAAGGTAAGATCTTGAAACACAACAACTTCCCTGTTTACTTAATATATGGCATAACACTTGATAAAACATTTCCTTTCAAAGAACATATAAAGAAGCTGAAAGAAAAGCTAGCAAGTAGAAACAACTTAATTGGGAAGCTTGCTAATTCCAGCTGGGGAGCTGACCCAAAGACCATCAAGAAAACTGTGCTGGCTTTATGTTACTTGACTGCTAAGAACTGCGCCCCAGTCTGGGCTTGATCTTGTCATGCTGCTAAAATGGACGTGGAGCTAAATCACGCGTCTCATCATTACAGGTAACCTGAAGCCGACCCCTCTCTCATCAGTCTATCGCCTCTCTAGCATAACCCCCCCTCTATTAGACGAGAAACATTAGCAAAGTGTGAACGAGACAAACAGATGACTGACAACTGACACCCAATGCATGGTCATCATGAGCTGAGGTGAGACTGAAATCCCGCAAAAGCTTTGCAACAGTCACTGGCCTAGAGGGAGTAAAAACCATCACAATACCGATTAGAAAAGTGGGTAGAGAGTGACTAAATACCACCACATGAGTCTCTCCCACCTCCATCTGAGACCCTCATAAGCGGTACATCCTTCAGTAGGAAAGAATGGGCAACCTTAAACCGAGCGAAAGCCAGAGTGGGAAGAATTAACAACAAGCTGCATCATTAGGGGTTGGCAGTCAGTGCTGCCTGACTTTGTGGAGAACCCAAACAAACCATGGATCATATACTTTGAGACTGCAAATTGGGACCCACCTGCTCAAACGAAGATCTTTTGGAAGCAAATAACACCACCATCCAGTGGATCCAGTGGTGGAGTGACAAGATATGATGATAAACAAGTGCCGTCTCTATGCAATGATAATTTATGATTTATCCTGTCTGATACATTTTATACATACTTGACAGCTGACAAGGATTGAGATCAGGGCTTTTAGTAATAAGTTTAATAAGTGCTAGTTTAGAGGATTAAAATGCTTAAAATTTCATATATTTAACCTTATGAATATTTCCAATTTCTCTGAAAAACTTTGAACTCTTCATCTTTTTACACAATGATCATGTTAGTTAAACTTTTAAATTGCTAAACTTCAATCATGTGTATTATGGGTATAGTAAATGATTATTGTCTCTTATCTACCAAATGTACCAGTTACCAAACACATAAAATGTGCTGTCAGTTTCCATTCTTTCTGGAGTTCAAGAGAGCAAAACTGGCTTGTTATCTCAATGGAGGGGTGGCATACTCTTATTTTCACTGTAAATAACAGTGGTGTTACCAAGTCATGGGCATCTGTGAACTGAACATGTCTTTATCACACTGCTGTTTACAGAATGACTGTAATGCACACACAATGCAGTTGTAAGGGAACACAATGAATAATTAAGCTATAACATTTTTGTGTTATATGCCGGAGTTAGAGTAAAGCCATGTCTTGTGGGTTAGTTCCTTGTCCAGACTCCATATGAATTGGTTTGCATGAGAATAGGATCAGATCTTACGGGAGTGGACAGGTGGTGGCAAGATACGGTGTTTGATTTTGTGTTCTTTAAGCTGAGATGGTATTTAAATGTAAAGTTGAAGTGACAAAAGAATAGTGCCTGGTGCACTAGCCGAAGATTTAATCTTCTCATGATCAGTGTAAACTACAAATTGCTGGCATACTAACTTTTCTCTGACTTTGAGCAGTTTGCAGTTCAGTATGCTGTAGATTTGTTCGGCCTCAGACAGCTTTCATGATAAAAGCATGCAGGGTTGGAGTTCCTTGGTGGTCCCATGCTGCTTGACAGAACTGCTCCCATCATAGGCATCAACCTTCATAATGAATGGTTTTCTGGGTTAGGGCATTTGAAGTATTGGAGCATTGGTGAATAGGGTTTTAAGTTTAGTGAATACTTCCTTTGCTGCAAGTGTCATAGTTAAGCATTTGGGGATCCCCTAAGGAAGGACTGAGAGTGGTAACATTTAACAAACCTCAGGAACCTCTGTATTTCTTTTACCATACAGGGCTCTGGCCTTTTAGCCACAGTCAACAGCTTTTTTCATCCATACTCACATCTTTGGACCAACAGGCCAGTCCTGTTTGCATGTTTGGGTGCAAGGTCCAGCCTGTTTATATGTTTGGGTGTAGGTCCAGTTTTGTGAAGTGCCTGGTTGTAATGTTTAGACCTCCTCCCTTCTTGGCCATGAAGAAGAATCCTGCTGACGCAGATAATGTGAATGAAAAATGTATTCGTATTTAAGATCTTCGTCAGTGTATTCCTTCATAGCTTGTTGCTTACTCTGTGACAAGGGATACATCAGAGATGTCAAAGTCATTTTCACAGAGGGACACATTACTGAATTTTGAAGACATCGAGGTCTGAATAATCACTGAACATCTATTCAAAAAGGGGCAACATGACAAAATGATAAGTTTAGGCATTTGTCCCTTTTTTCCTTTATTCATTTAGCTTTTTTGACAACACTTGACAGCGACAAGCAAGCTTGAAATAATTCCTGAGTCATGAATAACTAGCTGTATAGTTGAAATGGGTTTTCGCCATCTAGTGGATAAATGATGAATTACAATTTATGGTAATGGTTGATGCAAAACATGTAAGATAATCATATTCTTTGAATTGCAGGCCACATAAAATAAGTTGCAGAGCTGGATTTGGCCAGCTGGCCTTGAGTTTGAGACCTGTGGGATACATTCTTTATTTGCATGGTATGTTACCAGAATATATTTATTTATGTATTTATTTTATTTGCTATACTGCATTAATCCCAAAAGGGAATTATTGTCTCTGCATTTAACCCATCCAAAGTGAGCACACATACATGTAAACAGTGAGCACACATACTCAGAGCAGAGGGCTGCCACACACATTGGGGTGCTCGGAGAGCAGTTGGGGTTAGGTGTCTTGCTCTGGGGCACCTTTGCCATGAAGGTGGAAGAAGGGAAAGTGCAGCTCACTGCCCCACCACCACACATTTTTCCTGCTGGTTTGGGAATCGAACCAGCGACCTTTCGGTCCCAAAGCTGCTTCTCTAACCATTAGGCTATGGCTGCCCCAGAATAGAAGTCAATAGTACAGTCATAAGAGTGGTGTGAAGAAAGACCTCTCACTTATTATTTACTGATAACTTCCTTAAAGTATCTGAACACCTTTGGAATCTCTGGATTGCTGGACCTCAGGACATTCGACAAGGGTGGTTACGAATGAGACTGAAGTTTGTAAACGAGTTTGTATGCACTGTTTCCTAGGAATGTGATTGCTGAGCAGAGTGATCAGTCAGCCCAGGAGATAGTTTGATCATGAAATAAAGTCAATTTGTTATGATGTTAAGTAGCATTACATTCCGCCTGGCATGGTTCTTGTCATGTAATATAGAAATGAGTGTTTCTTTATGATCACTTTAATGCTCATTTCACTACTTGTATGGCTACATGTACAAAATCATGGTGTATCATGGTTCATATATACATGTTATAGTCTAGTATTTTGAATTTGTGATATGTATCAAAATTAAACAAAATTATTAATCCATTAGAAATGTTTGGCCCCAACTGCTGGCAAAGATAAGATAAGAGATAAGAGATCTTTCTTGTCAAATGTTGCATGAACATTGAAAATCCATTTAGCAGCTCTCTGTTTAGCAGCGATTATAAAAGTGCACAAAAGACAACTAAGGTAAATACACTAAGCTATATATGTGTGTATACCTACATACACATATATACACCTACATATATGTACACATAAACATACATATGTCTACATATTCACACGTGTGCAGACTTATATATTTATACACATATACACATATACACACATACACAAAAGGGTGCATTATATGTCAAAGTTGCATGGTATGTACAGGCTAAGAGGTAGAGCTTTTAAACCATAAGGTGCATGATGCTATAATGTTATATGATGTTTGAGACCTGCTCTAAACATGAGTATTGCAGTAAGAAGAGTAATATTGCACTGTCCAGGAACAATCTGAATGATGATTATTCAGTCAGTGTTTGTAGTGGTGGCAATGGTGGGGTGGCACATTTAACAGCTTGTGGGTAAAAGCTGTTCTTGAGTCTGTTAGTTTTTGTTTTTAGTGTCCTGTATCTTTTTCTGGAGGGGAGAGGGGAAAAAAGAGGGTGTCCATGGTGTGTGGGGTCCCTGATAATTCTACTGGCTTTCTTCTGAAGTCTGCCAGAGTAAATGTCACAGTGGTGTAGTTCCAATTACCCGCACTGCCGTCCTTACCACCAGCTGCAGGGCCTTCCGGGCCCTCTGCAGTGCAGCTGTTGGACCACACTGTACAGCAGAAGGTCAGGAGGCTCTCGATGGCATAGCGGTAAAAGTTTGTCAGTAGGAGTCGGGGTAGGTGGGCTTGATGGAGCTTTCTGAGGAAGTACAGCCTTTGTTGTGCTCTCTCCACCTGGTGAGAGATGTTTGTAGTCCAGGTGAAGTCGGCAGAGATGTGGACTCCAAGAAGCACTTCACCCTTTCTCCCTCCTCTCTGTCAATATAGATGGCAGAGTGCTCAGTTTGTTTAGATCTCCCAAAGTCCATTATCTTGTCCTTTGTCTTGGATGTGTTAAGGTCCAGTTTATTGTTGTCACCCCATAGCCGCAGATGCCAGACCTCCATCCTATAGGCTGACTAATCAAATTCAAATTTATTTGTCACGTACAAAATCATACACCTTACAATATGTAGTGAAATGCTTATTACGACTTTACTATATTTGAAGAGGAATAAAAAACTACCAATATCAAGAAGAAAAAAAAGAAAAATAACATTGACAATAACTATTAGAAGTGCAAACCAATTGTTAAAAGTCGAATATAAATATAAAAATATTAAATATAAAATATAAAACAAAATAAAAATATAAATGTAGTGACGAATTTTTAGAAGTAATACGTATGTAAAGTGTCGGTGCAGTGTGCACAAGATGTCCAGTGGGTGTGGGTGTTGTGTGTGCAGAGTAGTGCAGGGTGTGCAGACAGTGCAAATTGTGTGTGCAGCAATCAGCAGAGGTAGAATTTAATGTCCATGTGTAGGGTAGGTCTACAATGTCCAGGTACTAGTGTTCTGGTTGAGGGCCTTTAGCACCCTTGAGGGCAGTTTAAAGTCCTTCAGGCGTCTAAGATGAAAGAGATGCTGTCGGGCCTTCTTCACCAGGGTGTAAACATGACAGGACCATGTCAGGATGAGAAGAGGCCCGGCTGGGCTAAGGCCCAGGATCTCCAACTTAGTGGTGTGTATGGAGGGAATTATGGTGTATTCAACAAACAGCATTTTTACATAATTCCCCTTTCCACTGTCCAGATGACTCAGGGCTGCATGATGGAGGACGACATTTGACGGTAAGTAGTTCCAGGTTGAGTGTGCAGGAGTGAGTGAGAGGAACAATGCTCACGCTATTGCAGTCGTGACGCCGGCCGACTTCAGCAGCGCCGGAAGATAATCGTTATCGGGCTTATGACGGTGGTGTCGTGAGTGAATTTGATGATGGTGTTGCTGGTGTGAATGGGGGGAAAGAAGAAGAGGGAGAAGAGAACACACCCCTGTGGCGTTCTGGTGTTCAGGTTTAGGGTAGAATAGATAAAAACAACCTAACTCTCAGAACAGTGCTATGTCGCACTCTGGGGAGCACCATCTTGAAAAAATAAAAAGGTGAGGAATGGAGGATCCTCTCTTGACCTGTTTGCTATGTATCCAAACTGATGTTTAACGTGATCAGTGGGAAATGCAGCCTTGATGTGAGACAAGACGAGTCTTTTAAAACATTTGATGATGATGGGGGTTAGGGCAACTGGGCAATAGTTATTCAGGCAGCTCACTGTGCTCTTCTTAGGCACCGGGACAATGGTGGCTGTCTTGAGGCAGGTGGGAACTATAGAGAAGCGAGAGGCTGAAGTAGCGAGAAGTTAAAGATGGTGGTAAAAACCTCTGCTAGTTTTTCTGTGCATGCTTTAAGTACCCTTCCTTTTACTCCATCTAGACCTGTAGCTTTACTTGCACTGACTCTCTGCAGGGTGGCTCTGACCTGATGCTGCTGCAGCTGTTTGGGGTTGTTGCCCCTGGAAGAGCAGGGCATGTGTGCACCTCTCTGTTGTGTTGGTCAAAGTGGGCAAAGAACTGGTTCAGGGTGTCTGGTAGGGTGCTGTCTGAGGAGTCCGCTGATTTGTGTATGTCCTTGTAGCCAGTGGTTGTCTTAACCCCTTCTACATATTCCTGGTGTTGTTTTCATCAAAGTGCTCCTCGATGAGTTGTGTTTATTTGCGCTTGGATTTTTTGATGCCTCTTTGCAGGAACTGCAATGCCTCTTTGTTAGCCTGCTGATCTCCTGACTTAAAGGCATGCTCTAAGCAGGGTGCACACCTCACCATTGAACCATGGTTTCTGGATTAGGAATACTTTAACAGTCTCTGTTGTGGTCACAATCTCAGTGCAGTAATTTATGTATGAGAGTACAGCTGATGTATGACGATGTATAAGGTCTGCACTGTACCATCAGATACTCTATATCCGGACAGCAGGGGTTATTTTTGATTATGGCACAGGCCTCTGCACCTTTTGATCTAAATAGACTTGGTGGATCATAAACGATAAGAAGTTTACTAATATAATGTTGCACAAGACCATTTAGAGCTTTATAGGTCAGTAGTAGTATTTTATACAGCATACAAAATTTAATTGGGAGCCAGTGCAGTGTGGAAAAGATAGGGGTGATGTACTCATATCTTCTGGTTCTAGTAAGGACTCTTGCCACTGTATTCTGGATTAACTGGGGCTTTTTTGTGCAATTATTAGAACATCCTGACTTTAAAGCATTACAATAATCAGATCTTGAGGTACCAAAAGCATGACCCAGTTTCTTTTGTGTCATGTGATGACATCAAATTTCTTATCTTAACAATATTTCTCAGATGACAGAGGGCTATCCTAGTTATATTACCAACATGAGCTTCAAATGTCCAGACACACACACACACACACACACACACACACACACACAGATAACAATCAGTTAAATAAGATTGCAACCAAATTTCAATTACATATTCTACTTCAAGTAGATTATCACTGGTGTCAAAAGCTGCTTTAAGATCAACTAACACATGCACTAACACAGCCCTGATCAGAGGCCTAGGATAGCTCATTTACCACCTTAACGAGTGCGTCTCTATGCAATGATAATTTATGATTTTTCCTGTCTGATACATTTCATTCATCCTTGACAGCTGACAAGGATTGAAATCAGGGCTTTTAGTAATAAGTTTAATAAGCGCTAGTTTAGAGAGTTAAAATGCTTAAAATTTCATATTTTTAACCTGATGAATATTTCCAATTTCTCTGAAAACCTTTGCACTGTTCATTTTTTTAGTTTTGAGGCTTTCTAAATGAGAAATATTTCAAAGTAGATTTAAGGACTTGATTGATCTTTTTACATAATGATCATGTTAGTTAAACTTTGAAACTGCTAAGCTTCAATCATGTGTATTATGGGTATAGTAAATGATTACTGTCTCTTATCTACCAATATATACCAATAACACATTAAATGTGCTGTCAGTTTCCAGTCTTTCCTGAGAATGGGGCGTGGATGAAGTCTGCTTGATGCAATGTTCCAACACAATGCTAAGATGTGGTGAAGCAGTATAACTAGAGCACCTCTTGAATTTATTTATTTATTTATTTTTTAAACCTGTCCTGTCCAGCATCATAGCAAACAGAATGGCAGTCTGGTTGCAGTGTTGTGCTGAACAAATTTGCTTTTCCAAGGGGAGGTTTATGGGTATAAGTCTCC
>JBCNYH010000021.1:34971425-34982811 GCA_039654325.1 Tandanus tandanus
GGAAGGGAGGGCGAGCCAAAAGAGGGGTTGGAAAAAGGGGCACTGTGGCGACACACACACACACACACACACACACACACACACACACACACACACACACACACACACACACACACACTTTGGTGATGTCCATTATGAGGTGAGTAGGAAAGCTTAAGAATTTTTTTACACATGTGAGCGTGGGCTTACTGAGCATTTCCCCGATACCACGCCAGGTGAGCTGAGTCAGACAATGAAAGGAAAACAGAAGTGTAAGCAGAGTGGAGGCTGTTTTACCGGAGGAAAGCTACTGTTTTGATGTTTAAGTGATCACGGTTTTTCATAGATACTTCAATTATTGTATACACACATCTGATAGAGTGGTGTGTGTGTGTGTGTGTGCGCACGTGTGTGTGTGTGTGTGTGTGTGTGTGTGTGTGTGTGTGTGTGTGTGTGTGTTTTGTTTAATGCTCACATTTACAAGCAGTGGAGTAAAACTGTGTGTCATTATGTTTGATGTGTTTAGTGTGTGTGTGTGTGTGTGTGTGTGTGTGTGTGTGTGTGTGTTGGGGGAGTCAGTCACAGCGTGTAAGTAGTCCCGACCTGTTAGTATTTAGTGATTTGGATGGGTAACTCAGACATTCTCATGTCTAGACTAATGAGACTTACTCACTTGTTCAGTGCTAATGTCTGCCCTCCATAGGGATCAGGCCGTTCCAGCATAAATGCTAAAGTGTGTATGAACCACAGAAACGGGTATACATTCATGACAAAAAGCACAGGAAAGGAAAGCTATAAATAGATTGCTTTTTCCTCTTCAGAGTCCAAGATTAAAGAGGAAGGAAGACACAAAGAGACTCTTAAGTGAATTACCCAACTGAGTGAACAGCAGATAGACAGAAAAGAGAAAGAAGAATAAATACATTTATTAAAATGCATGTAGCTTAAACAGCTATGTACATATGGCGGGCTGAATTCCCCATTTCCTGTTGAACACAGGTGTGAGATGGTTCCTGTGTATTCTCACCAGTCAGGTTGGCTAATTTTATCAGAGTTATGATAGCGTCGGGGTTTTCCCTCTTAAACAGGCTGATAATGACAGTGACACTCATGCTTATTGCGCGTCATAATGCAGTCATGATGAACACATTTATTCACTTACAAAACTGGATTCTTTTAAATGAACAAAACAGGATATTCTACATGATATTCATATAAACCTTTATTATTAATAAGACTTCAACATAGGCATGTTAGCTTTGGGTTATCTTTAAAATGTTAAATATTAATCGAAGCTTGTTTATTTTTACACTCAATCAGAAATAATATCTGTAACATTTGATATCACAATCAAATATGAATCATAATGAATCCAGAAATAACGGCCATTCCTGTGGTTGTTCTCGGATACTACAGCATGGCTGCATGGTTTGCTTAAACAGAAAACACTCCCACATGATATGGGGAAATCACAAACAGAAAGTGATTCTGAAAGAGAGAGAGAAAAGCAGTAGTGAAACTTGGCAGGGGGGCGTCCAGATAATCAAGCATGCCTACAGGTAGCGCACACTGACCAGGAGGTGTGACAGATGTTTCCTTACTTAACCTTCAGCATAGCACAGCGACAGAGAGAGAGAGAGGTCTGATAAAGTGGTAATGAAAAAGTGACCTACAGTACCTCCCATAATCTAAAAACGTAACGTCCACGTTCATGCAACCTCTCAATCACACAGATCTTTAAGCATGTGAGTCATTTACACTTTAGTCTTTTCTTTTTCCCTGTTTGTGTGTGTGTGTGTGTGTGTGTGTGCGCGCATGTGCTGGGAGCATTATGCCCGTGAATGGGACTGGTCTCACCTCAAAAGTAAACAGAGCCGAGTCAGCACTGCAGCACAGATGAAGCTCTGGCTCTGTTATCATAGCGCAGGTATGATCGGGCTCTCTGGCCTTATTTAGAAGAGCTCAGTCTAGCTGAATAAGATTAGCTCAAAATACACACACACACACACCACACACACACACACACACACACACACACACACACACACACACACACACACAAGCACCGATATATTCTGTTTCACCTTACTGTAGGAAAAATATCATTAAACTTGTTTGTATACATTAAGGAATTTTCCCTCCGCACCATAAAACCACCCGTCCTGTACCTGCACAAAGGTTCCAACTGAATGGTTCTGGGTCCTGCTCTTGTTCACGACTGGTACTATTTTCATTGATTTTAATTTTCCGAATCGCTTTATCCTTTATTAGGGTCTCAGGGAGGCTGAAGCCTATCCCAGCCAACTCCGGGCGGAGGTGGGGTACTACCCTGAACAGCTTGCCAGACCATTGCAGGGTCAACACACATACACACACAACCATTCACACTTAGATTCACACCTAGGGGCAATTGAACATATCCAGTTAGCCTAATGTGCATGTTTTTGGACTGTCGGAGGAAACCAGCATACCTGGAGGGAAGCCACACAGGCACAGGGAGAACATGTAAACTCCACACAGAAACACCCTCGTCATGTACAGGACTCAAACCCAGGACTTTATTGCTGTGCGGTGGCTGTGCTAACCACTACACCACCATGCTGCCACAACTGGTACCAACAGGAACTAATGGTTTTCTTTGGTAGTGTTAGCAGCACTGTGTTGCTGATAGTTTACTCACCCTTTACATTTCTTGCTTTAATCCTCAGCAACTTATTAAATTCCATGACAGTACATGATTATTCAGCCCAAATATATTAGAGAGTTTTAAAGTGTTTGATTACATCATTACAAATGGATTGTTTGTCAGTAATCCACTGAATTATTGTGTGTATGCAGATTTCTAGCACATTAGAACCGATAATCTTAATATCATTACTAGTTGTTTTACTTGTCTTGGTTCCTCTTTGGGCCGACATGTTTCATGTTTATAAATTCACAGTGGAAAAACACTGTGTGTGTGTGTGTGTGTGTGTGTTATACTGAACTTGGTATGAAGATAAAAAGTAGGAGAAACCTATTGATACCAATTACACTAATTCACTGGATTATTAATGAATTAGTTGGGCACCATCGTGGTGTAGTGGTTAGAACGTCCCCTACATAGTAAGAAGGTCCTGGGTGCGATTCCCGGGCTCGGGTGTTTCTGTGTGGAGTTTGCATGTTCTCCCAGTGTTTGTGTAGGTTTCCTCGGGGCCCTCCGGTTTCCTTCCACAGTATAAAAACATGCCCGTTAGGCTAACTGGCTGTTCCAAATTGCCCCCAGGTGTGAGTGAATGGTTGCGTGTGTGTGTGTGTGTTGTCCTGCTGTTTAACGTATACCCCACCTTTGCCCAGTGCTGGCTGAGTTAGGCACCAACCTCCCAGTGACCCTAGTAGGATTAAGCGGTTCAGCAAGTGAGTGAGAGGATAATTATGCAAATATCTTCTAATACCATTTAGTTAGGTTAAGCTGGAGGGAGAGAGTCAGAATGAGAGAGGGAAAATGTGAGATGAGAATATCTATTCTGGGTCTTCTTTTTTTATCAGTTGTTCTCTTCTAAATGTAGCTTTCACCACAGGCACTGTAACACAGCATCAGGTCACATCCTTCATTATGTTATTGGAACAAAATAATATTATCCACTTGGTAAACAGTGAGAGCAGTGAAGAGAGTCAAATGCAGCAAACAGCAGGATACCAAGTCAAGTACTGCATTATCTGTCACCATTGCATGCGTTCTGTCTCCTGGGAATAAAGCACCTCCTAGAGGCCAGTGAAGGTTTTACAGTTCAGGTCAAATGCAGTCAGATATGAAGTGATCAGGGTACAAGACCACTTCATGCACTCCCATCCACACCCAATGATACACCTCATAATTCATCTTCTTACTTCCACTATTATAGACCCCCTAAAATTGGCTGTTCTAAATTGCCCGTAGGTGTGGATGTGAGTGTGAATGGTTGTGTGTGTGTGTTGCCCTGTGATGGTCTGGCAACTTGTTCATGATGTAGCAGAAAATGACATTTAAGTAAACAAGCCTCGGCAGCACGCTGGCGTAGTGGTTCCTCCCAGCCAGAAGGTCCTGGGTTCGAGTCCTGGGCTCGGTGAGAGTGTTTCTGTGTGGCGTTTGAATGTTCTCCCCATGCTCACGTGGGTTTCCTTCGGATAGTCCCCTTTCCACTACAGTCCAAATCATACACGTTAGGCTAATTGGCTGTTTTGAATTACCTCTAGGTGTGGATGTGAATGGTTGTGTTTGTGGGTCGCCCTGTAATGGTCTGGCTACTTGTTCAGGGTGTACCCCGCCTTCGCCTGTTGTCAGCTGAGATAGGCGCTTACCTCCCCACGACCCTGGGAGTAGGTTTAAGCAGTTCGGAAAATGAGAGAGTGTATACATATTAATGAAAAATATACCTTTGTTTCATGTTTTTAACCATTTAGATTTATATTTAATGTTGTGAAATGGCTACAAGATAATGTACTTCCTGTTATCACTTACACTGTACACATGTAAACAGCATTTCTCTTTCCAACATTTTTTTGTCTCTGTCGAGGTTCATAAGGTTAAGAAAAAAGAAATGCCCATGTCCGCCATGCTACAGAAAATCTGAAAAGCGTAACATTTCTGAGCTGAAGATTCTCCCTTAGACTAAAATTGTATTCATGAATTACAAAGTGCTCACACTGGAGACTCATTCCATACATTTTAAGGAAACATGTCGTCTTTGCTAACAAACAGATTTTTACATCGGTATTGTTAAGTATAGATTGTCCGTTATACAAGCAGTAATTAGTATAGGGGAGCACGGTGGCGTAGAGGTGAGCACGTCTGCCTCACGGCAAGAAGATTATGGGTACGTGTCCCGGGCTCGGCGAGGGCGTTTCTGTGTGGAGTTTGCATGTTCTCCCTGTGCTTGCATGGGTCTCTTCCCACAGGTCAAAGACATGTGCATTAGGCCAGTGTTTTTCAACCTTTTTAAGCCACGGCACATTTTTACATTAAAAAAAAATCTTGCAGCACACCACAAACCAAAAATGTTACGGAAATGTGACACTCTGTAGCTTAATACAGTATATATAATGACAATATAGTATCTCAATTTATTTATACTCACTCAGTGTGAAACCTGGGCCTGTTTAGATGAACACAAAGCTGATATCCTGGCAGGAATTGAAGACACACACGAAGCTCTTCCTCAACAGTTCTCAGTCTGTCTCTGTTTTTATATTTTTTATAGCAGTCAGGTTTGAAAAGCTCAGCTCACACAGATATGTTGTGGAAAGATATCCAGTGTGGGACTTTTTTGATTTAGTTACGAGTTCAGCAACTACGTAGCTATCTTTGAGGGCTCTCTGATTTACCTTTGTGGTTTTTCTCATAAAAGTTGCCTGTTTCTCTGTGTTTTCACGCAGGGGAAACAAAATAGTTCATCGGCTTGTTTTGAAGTAATGGGTGTTTCGTTTGGAGATGGCGTTTAAGCTTGCTCGGCACCATGGCGCTGTTGGATAGCTTCTCGCCACACTCCAAGCACTTTATGTGAAAGTAAATCCGTACAAAAGAAAGCTCTCAGTGTATCGCCTCGAGCTCACCCTCTTTGCTTTATTTTGACCACCATTCATACTAGGGCCTTCATCTGGGTCAGAATTTTGTCCAGGGCCCAGTTCGTAGTTTGGATTTTTCCTTTTTAAAAACTCCTCCATCCACGTCACCACGACCTGTCGCATGCATCACTAATACTCTTGTCTCTAAGAATAAACAAGGCAATTAAGCTTCCTACTACCTACTGCCACCCACTGACATGGAAGAGTATTACATTACTCTGCCAGTCACTACAGCACAGACACTCGACAGTGGCCAATGGTAATTGGATCATTTCACACGGTACACCTGACGATCTCTCACGGCACACTAGTGTGTAGCAGCACTGTGGTTGAAAATCACTGCATTAGGCTAATTGGCTGTGTCCCTAGGTGTGAGTGTGAATGGTTGTGTGTGTGTGTTTGCCCTGCGATGGTCTGGCGAGTTGTTTAGGGTGTATCCGTGTCGGCTGAGATTGGCTCCAGCCTCCCTGCGACCCTAATAGGATTAAGTGGTTTGGTAAATGAGTGAGTGAGGGTAATTAGTACATTATTATCACTTTTTTTTTTAATATTATTATTTAGCCAGAAGTAATCTCAGAGCTCCTGATATAGAAAAGGATCTTCTCATGAATTAAACTCAACATAACAGTGGTGTAAGAGCTGATAAGTGCTGCCCTGTTTATCTGCATACTATTTTGTGTAATTATGGTGTAGTGTGAACTGTGTACTGTGCTTCCATCTGTCATACACTGCGCACACACTTAATACACGCCTCCAGAATTTAAGATTAAACCACTGTCCTGGAAGACAGAGTCCCTCCCTCTATACGCTGATAATAATAAACAAAAAACGTACTAAGTAAGCTTAAAATGCTGACACAGAGATGTGGGTGTGGCTTTTGTTTGATGTGATGGTTCTGTCTTCTTGTGGTTAGAGAATCTGCGTGTTTGTGTGTGTGTGTGTGAGAGAGAGAAAGAGAGAGAGAGAGAGAGAGAGAGAGAGAGAGAGAGAGAATGCTTGGTAGGGATGTGGCTTTATATATATATATATATATGTACGTCTGTGGGTGTGTGTGTGGACAAGCTGAGCTAAAGGTGTGTATGATGAAGCATGAGCAAATTTGCAAGTGTGTGTTTTTCTTCTCCTTTTTGTGGTATCTTGTAATTAGAGTATAGGAGATAAATATCTCTTTCTTTTACATACACACTCACACACACACAATCTCTGCCAGTATGTGTTTGTGTGTTGTGGGATTCTTGTGTATTGCAGGAGTAAAGGGAGTGTCTTCATTTCTATCCTTTGTGCTACAGTGCAGTAGGGCTGTCAGATTCCTTCAGAGATTCAATTTCAGGGGCTCCAGAGTGGCGCAACGTGTTCACCCTGTCATTGCGAGATCATGAGTCTGAATCCCAGTAATGCAACAGCCATCTGGGAACCAAGGGAGCAAATTTAGTCATAACCTCTTTATGGGAGGGATGGCATACTCTCTTTCTTATGCCAATCGCAGGAGGCAGTTGTAGGCGTCTGTGATGTCATGTATGTGGAAGCAGGCGGATGTCAGACTTTCATTTATTCATCTTCTGTTTATACACAGCGATTATATTTATTAGCAGTGTTCTTGCATGAATGTGTCATAGTTCTTACACAGATCTGCACCTTAAATACAATCAAATTATGCGAGACATTTTATAATTTTAAAAATCCAGAATAACCCTCAAATCCATTTGTAAGATGCGAATACAATATCAAGGGTAAACTGCGGAAGGAAGAATTTCTTGTTTCATTTAGAGAGACACATTTATTTTCCAGAGCTGCTTCTTCTTCTTTTTTCCTTTGCTCAGCAACCATGGCAGCTTTTTGGCAGATTCATCTTCATATTCTTCCCAAAGTGTCATGAAGGTTCTGAAAAGCCATAATGGCTCATAATCGTGTTTTCATTCTAAACTTTTGTAGTGCTTTGGGTTTGAGGGCTCAAAGTTAATTTCACAGGCAAAATGAGTGTTTGTTTTAGAGATAAGCCGCGAGCTCATGAGTGGCGGGTGAGGGTCAAGGCGGAGCATGCTGAGCGTGTTCCTCCATCCCTGGGGAGTGATGCTATGCCAGGAATGTCCAATCATAACACTCAGTTAGAGTGCATGTGTCATGGCAACACATCAGTGTGTCAGCTTTTCCTACCTTTATTGCAACCAAGAGACTCTGTACAACTGCTGTGGAGCTGAAAAGGTGAACCGTAGCATCACTACTAAGGTGAAAGGATTACACAGAATAATATTATATTTAAATGCTGCTAAGTAAACCATTCATTTTGGTAATGAAATTGGATACATACTGTAACTCAGACACACTGTTTCAGATTCATCAAAATTTTACTGAATGTTTGGTAACATCTATAGGCTTGATTTTAACCATATGGCACTGTTACTAATTCTGAAGATTTATCCCTTTTATTTATTCCATCTGCATTATTCTGAAACATGGTACTAATGGAGTAGATACCTATTGTATGAAGTTATTGAAGAATTTGTGGATTAAAGTAATGTTACGTGAAACACACCTTTCCTAACTTCAAGTAAAATGAAAGGAAAGCCTTCCAAACTCTCCTGTTACACATGAACATGTGTATATTTTCATTATCAGGTGGTTTTTACTTACATTTTCAAGTTGCAATCAGTTAAAATCCGTTCATTAGTAGCATTAAAAATGGCAATAAAAAACACTGTTGTACGTGATGTTATCATACCAACTGTTGGCGTACGTGACTTCAGCATTAGCACCGGTTCATGCTGCGAAAAGAAAAAAGGTCCTTAAAGATAGGTATTTCTCCGGGGAGCTCCCCAGTGAGTAGTTCCTCTCAATAGCCCCTTTTACACAGCCTGCTCATGGTGAGAATTTTCTCCTTCATTCCACTTTGGCCTTCTGTATAAAAAGTCAGAATCCAGAATATTTTAAATGCTATAAACATCTATGAACGTTCACTGTGAACAGGTAACAGATCATTTTCGTTCTTCAGTGTCTTTTATCTAGAGGAGAGAAAAAAAACCACGGCATGAATTAAGTCATCTTCATAATATTATGGCCCTTGTGGTTTTTAATTAGTATACATGTAGCTTTGTCTAGACAGAGCATGTTCTTTTTCCTCTAGAGGTGTTTGTGTGTGTGTGTGTGTGTGTGTGTGTGTGTGTGTGTGTGTGTGTGTGTGTGTGTGTGTGTGTGTGAGACCAGGCACTGTGTGGGATTATGCAGATCCCAGGTTAGGTGGCATTTATCGGTGGCCTGTGGCAGGTGTCGGCCCGCAGGCCTCAGGCTTTAATGGGCAGCTGAAATGCACAGACTCGTGTTGGCTTTTATTTGGTAGCTTCAGAGAACAACCCAGGATTCAGGCCTTCTGGGAAAACAGGATGCATTAGAGCTGCTAAAAAGGAGAGGACAAGGAAGTGCTGAGATTTTAGATTTGGTCACCTTGATGAGCACTAAGGCACCTATAATGGGTTGCAAAACTTTTCCCACCACCTTGGAAAGACATAACATTATCAAAATTACCAGTTTTACAAGTTCATATAAAAGTTATCATCAACATTTGAAGGTTATTTCAATGTTAATGCTTCAAAAAATAACAAAAAAATACACTGCCCGGCCACAAAAAACAAGTCGCACACACAAATTTGTTGTTTCGCCTTTAGCCTTGCTTACAGCACATAATCATCATGTCCCTCCCTGAACCACTCTCTCATTATTTGAGTCCCCATTTTATATCCGTGCCATCAGGGAAGAAAAAGTCCATTGATGTGATAACCTGCTCATTCAGTACATTCAGCTCATCAGCCGACTTCATTTTATCGCCACATTAATGTTGCTGAGCCTCAACCTGTCCAACTGGAGCAACGATGCCATGGAGATTACACACTGTGATCAAGACTAAATGCACTCCATGAAAATATCAGAGCGTGTGACTTTTTTTCTGGCAGGGCATGTATTTATTTAAGAGGTATGGACTTACGCTCTGTATAAGAGGTATGAAAACTTATGCAGCATGTTTCCCAGTTTTTTGTGAAATGTTGGGCGGCATTGTGGCGTAATGGTTAGCACGTCCGCTTCACAGAACAAAAGGTCCTGGGTTTGAGTCCCGGGCTCAGGCGTTTTTGTGTGTGGGGTTTGCATATTCTCCCCGTGCTTGCGCAGGTTTCCTCCGGGTCCTCCGGTTTCCTTCCACAGTCCAAATACATGCTCATTAAGCTAAGTGGCTGTTCCAGATTAACCCTAGGTGTGGTTGTGAGTGTGAATGGTTGTCCTGCGATGGTCTGGAAAGCTGTTCTTCACTGTCTCTGTGTTGGCTGAGATAGGCACCAGCCTCCCGCAGGACCCTAGTAGGATTAAGTGGTTCAGCAAACAGGTGAGAGAAAATAGAAACCACACAATCCATTCGGTGCATACATGAAAGCATCCAGTATATAATGCTAACGAGAGATATTTGTCAGTAAACAGATGTGTTATTTGTAGCGGGATGCTCATGTGGGATTTGGCGCTTGAACAAGTATGCAAAATGAGCGTACAGTGTTGTGTGTGTGTGTGTACAGTGCTGCTCTTCGATGCATTCACCTTTAGAATGTTGTTGGGGGGAAAAAGCAACAGTGCCATTTTGTTTTTGTGTTTAACATTTTCTAGTCCTAATATATGTGGCGCTTAATGACCCCTGTTTTCCATTAGGTCTGTGTAGCGCGCTCTCTCTCTCTCTCTCTCTCTCTCTCTCTCTCTCTCTCTCTCTCTTGCCAAACTAATGTTTGTCGTTTCTCTTATCGAGTGTTTGTTTAGTCACTTTTCCTGCATGTAACATCCAGAGGCAGTAATAAACGCTCTCAGGTGTGACAGTGTAACTCAACCTGCAAGAATTTGTCATGGATCAGTGACTCGGTGCCTATCTTACACAGTTTATGTGCCCCTTGCCTGCACTGCATGATGGGATATGTAGTTCGGGCTTGTGTCATTATATTTATTATATTAATTATTAAATGGGTATGAAGATTAGAGCCTGTGCATGTATGATTCTGAGGAGTGACATACCAAATCCGGGATGAGACACGAAAAAAGGAAATAGAGGTGTGGAAAGATTTACTAACAGCGTTAAACGAGTGTAGGTTAGAGAAGCTGAAACAAGCACACGGGATAAAAAGAACAAAATCAGCTTAATGTAAATGTGTTAGGGTGAACGGTGTAGATGTGTGTGTGTGTGTGTGTGTGTGTGTGTGTGTGTGTGTGTGTGTGTGTGTGTGAGTGAGTTTCAGCTCCATAGCCAAGCCCTGTGCTGACTTTGCGCCTCTCAAAGGAAAATTGATTTGGCCGGGCTGGAGAGAGAGGCACTTAGATGAGTGGAAAAGAGAGATGGGATGAAAGCAGTGGGTAAAAAATGGAGGTGCTTTGGCACACCTTCAGTTTCTCATCCACTCTTTCTTTAACGCCTTCTCTATGCTATTTCTATCATCAACATACACTTTCACACTCGCAGGGTTTATACCTCTCAAAAGAATGTTCAGGGAGCGCACCTCGACTCCTCTCATAGTGAGTAAATATCTCACTCGTTTATTTTGATGAAAGAGTTCAGGACTGGAGGATATAATCTGAAGGGAGGAACTGTTTTTAGTGTATGTACACTATCATGGCACCTTCTCTCACTTATCTCAGAACAGTGTTTTTTCTCTCTCTCTCTCCCTCTCTCTCCCTCTCTCTCCCTCTTTCTGTCTTTCTGTTTCTCAATCCTCTCTCCCCCCCCCTCTCTCTTTCTCTTTCTGTTTCTCAATCCTCTCTCCCTCTCTCTCTCTCTCTCTCTCTCTCTCTCTCTCTCTCTCTCTCT
>JBCNYH010000021.1:35012115-35022390 GCA_039654325.1 Tandanus tandanus
TCGATTCAAGACGTCGGTGAGAAATGAACCCGACACTGGATGGAAATAAATGTTATGTTGTTTAAGTTTGTTGAAACGATGGCATGATGATTACACACTGAGTTGAAGGCTCTAAAGGCACTCCAAGAAAATATTAGTGTGTGCGACTTTTTTTGGCTGGGCAGTGTATGTAATCAGCTCAGGAGCAGAGAGTAGTACACACATCACAAAAAACCCAGCACTTTATTATTATTATTATTATTATTATTTTAAATAGGCAGAGCAGGTCGGAGAGAAAAGGAAAACCAACCCATAAGAAGACATTCATTTATGGATATATTAAAGACCTTAAAATAATTTTAAAGATTGAGTGTCGAATTGATGCAGCTTTCATCTGTAACATGTATAACCATGATACGATGTCATTTTACTGGATTTATTCCCTGGAATCTTTCATAGTTTAAAGTTTCATGCTGCATAAAGTCATGTGCTGCAAAAACTCTGGGTGTATAGACCCCATAAAGCTGCTAATCATTACTTTTATCTTGGATTCTTTTCCCGTTTGACGTTTGTAATACCACTTGTTTATTACAGGATAGAATGTAAAGTAACACAGGCAGGAAAATCTCCGTCAGAAGAAGACATGAGAGAAAGAAGTGTGAGACAACAAAAAAGTCTCCTAACCTTGAGAGCTAAACCAAGGTTATTGCCATTGATCAGGGTTGGATTTCAGGGCAGGTTTTGGGCCAGAGAGCATGAATTAGTAATGCACAAATCTATAATCTGATGAAAAGTCTGAAAATGATGCCATGTTACACCAGCTTCCTCTCTCTGATACTGCAGGGCTAAATGGCTGCTCATATGGAGTCTTTGCTTTGCCTGTGTGTGTGTGTGTGTGTGTGTGTGTGTGTGTGTGTGTGTGTGTGTGTGTGTGTGTGTGTGTGTGTGTGTGTGTAAATATCATACACTCATTTTACAGTTTAGAGGGAATGCAGTGACGCTGGCTCAATTGATCTCATGTTCATATTAACTTTATTTACATGGCCAGTAAACGTGTGGTTAGGAGTTTTAATACATGCAAATATCTTTATCATATCTAAGAATTCTCTTGATTGATCGTCCGTATTATGACGCCATTATCAAACTCGATGAGGGCTATCATTTATCCTTTATTACAGTTTTGGGGTCATTGCATCTGACTCAAATTTCATTTACAAATATTTACATAACTTCATGAAAAAAAAAAGTCCACCACCCTGGCAATAGATTCAAATTTAATCAGTTTAAAATTACTCAATTGCTGAACCGCTTAATCCTACTAAGGTCATGTGGAGGCTGGTGCGTATCTCATCCAACACCAGGCGAAGGTGGGGTAAACCCTGAACAGCTCGCTAGTCCATCACAGGGCCATAAAAACACAAACCATTCACACCTAAAGGCAATTGAGAATATCCAGTGTGCATGTCTTTGGGCTGTGGGTTGTACATGGAGGGAACTTGCACAAAACATTGGGAGAACATGCAAACTCCTCTCGCTGGGTACGGGGCTCGAACCACATCCCTTCGTGCTGTGAGGCGGAAGTGCTACCCACTATGCCGCTCTCAATGAGAAATACTGTTCTTGTCTTTATTTAAATAATATAATCTATATTAATAATAAATAATCGACTCCTGAGCACTTTCCACAGTTGAAATAAAAATGTTCTTGTTTAGCCGGTTCTGTTCATAGTTATTTCAGGTCACAGGGTTCTCTTTTCCATAATCTGTAATATTCATCAAGTAAGATAATCAGGTCATGATCTTTTTTTTTCTTCTTTTCTTTCTTTAATTTCAGCTCGCTACTTGTAGCTCTCGTACAATTCAAGGACAATTCAGAGCTCTCTCCATCTTTGTTTCTCTCTAACCCTTCTGTCTCCTTCTGTCTTCTCCTGGGTCTAATTCAGTTACGCAAGAAATTCAATTTGTCTCAGGTATATTTCAAGATACTTCACCCTTCCCGGCAGTGTCTTTAACACTGTAATGCGATGTCTCGTACTGAAACACATGGCCTGACGTAGTCAATCATGCTTTCATCAGACCATTTACTGGATACAACACACATGCTGCATGAACCCCATTAGTGCCTGATGATTGAAACACTGCAGTGTGTGGACCGTATATTTCGCCTGCATTGTTGCTACGTAACGTTACACAGTTGAAACAGAGAACGATTTGCATAATGGTGGAGTTTGGAATGAATGCTTTAAATCATCATTTCAATGCTGTTTTTCATTGGGGTGCAGGGTAGAGGACCAGGATCACGTGCTAGATGCTATGAATCTCATTAGTTTCCTAATTCCAGGCTTTGGTCTAAAAACTGTAACCAAGAAATCACCTCAGTCAAAGACTAGCTTCTCACTTCTGCCATTTTTCCTTAAAACGCCACTCTTTTGTCATAATTAAAGCAGATTAAGTGATTAGTGGGTCCATTAGGGTCGTGAATATTTTACTGCAATCACAATTCATAATTCACCAGTAAGCACAATGCTCCAAAAATCACAAACTTCTCGAATTCATTGTTTCCCTCACTCTATTCTATTCCAGCACTAATGTTCTCTCGCCTCATTTCTACTTCATGTTGCCCTTTATTTCCAAACTCCCCCATGCTTCCCTGTTACTCAACTCACCTCTACACCACCTCAAACTCTGGCACATTTACAATGTATTATTGTTCAGACACGTTTGACCTTTTACCTCCAATGTGCGTTAACACTCCAACTGCTGCATGAACAGAGCTCTGGATCTGTGTGGATCTGCAACCCAATTTTCAGGGGTTTTCTTTATTGCTCATCCCTCCTTCTGTGCTTCAAGCCAGATGGCACAGGGTAGAAAAATCAATTAGAGCTCCACCTAAGGGACGGGGAGTTTATCCCAGCCGACCCCTCCTAAAGCATTGGGCATGGGAAGGATCACTCAGTCGTCCTGCTGCCAGCGTCCATCACCTCAACACTAATCCACTTCAGTCTCTCCCTCCACCCACTCTAACCTCATTAGAGCACCGGGAGAGCGAGAGATAAAGGTGGGGCGTATTTGGAAGTACAGTGTACTCATGCTAAACATTGAATTACAAGCACATACATATGCAATTGGGCAAGGGTGGAGAAAGAGCGAACACAAAGACATTATTCTGTATTAGAAGTACAGGCTGTCAGAAGATGGGTGGGGGTGGGGGGTGAGAAGCAGTTAAAAGGTGATCGTCTGGAGAAATAAAACAGCTAAGACGATGGTATGAATTAAGATTCTGTCAAAAGGGAAAAGAAAGCAAATGCAACATTATGAATGCACATAACACTGCAGGTCTATAGAAATATTTCTATTAAACATATATGTCGCACGATTTAAGCTGTACATTTTAAAAATCATATGCTAACATTTGAATCCTGTGCTAAGCTGGATCCGTTCTGAATGGAGGATACAGAGTCATTTCCGGCACATTCAGGGGACAAGTTAGATTTAAAGACATGTTCTGGCATAATGTGGGGCCGGTGGTGTAGTGGTTAGGGTGCTGGGCTCATGTTTAAGAGGTCATGGGTTCGATCCCCAGTTAGACCCCCTGGGCAAGGTCTTAACCACAAGTGTACCTCTGTCTACAAAGCAGAATGAATAGGTACCAGTAGAAATACTGGGAAGGTAACCTGCGGAGGAGTTGAACGCCTAGTCGCTTCATGCTATGGTAATCAGGGATAAGCTCCAGCCTGATGAATCAGTAGGCTTGGGTGTAAAAGCCCAACAGACTTACCTTTACCTTACCGCTAGCATTTAAGAACCTAATCTTTAACCACCACATGTACAGCATATGTGTATATGTGCAAATATTAAAGACAGGAAAGTCTCTGTAGTGAAAAAGCAACAGAAAAGCTTTCCTTCATTTTTATTTTTTTTGTCAAAACATTATCTAAACAGAAGCCATGTTACATTTAAAGCTTTACAACTAATTCGGCCATTAAGCATGTGCTTCAGGTCACTACGCAGACTCACTGCATCACTTCACTGAGCACTGAGACACACACTGGCCATGTGTGCACTGTGGGAGTTGCTGCACACGACCCTGCTCATTAGATCAGTAACCGATTTGTGACTTCTACATATTGACAAAGATCTGACTCTCGGCTCTCCTGTGGATCTTAACATCACATGCCATAAACCCAGAAATGTAACGTTTTGGAAGCCTAGTTAGATTGTCCTATGAAACCAAGCATGAAGCTACTCATCTAGAGTTGTTATCCAGGGTATTTGGTTACCAGGTTCACAGAATAGTGTTTTATTTTGCAGAAAGTTGAACACTTTCTGTTCACAGTGTGGCCCTGTAAGGTAGTGCTAAGCACTCACAGCAAGAAGGTCCTGGGTTTGAGTCTGGAGCTCGGGCATCTCTGTGTACTCTGGGCACTCCGGTTTCCTCCCACAGTCCAAAAACATGCACGTTAGGCTAATTAATTGGCTGTTCTAAATTGCCTCTAGTTGTGAGTGCGAGTGTAAATGGTTGCGTGTGTGTTGCAATGCGATGGTCTGGTGAGCCGTTCAGGGTGTACCCTGCCTTCGCCGAATGTTGGCTGAGATGGGCTCCAGCATCCCCGCGACTCTAGTAGGATTCGTCAAATAAGTGAGTGAGTTAGTAACATGCCACTTATATTTTAGCTGCAAATCTGATTAGATTGAGTTGTTGCATTGAATATTCCAAATCTTCCACATTTTATTGATGGGAAACAAGAGTCTTCAGGAGAGGATATTTCCACATGGCCTCCACATGTCAGAAAATAAAAAATATAAAGAATTGTAGAAATCAAAAGGAACAACTACACTCCCTGGTAGAAGGAACTGCTAAGGATGATGAAGAAATCTCAAAAGGTTTCCGAGTTTTGGCCCGGAATTGAAATGATTACAGACAGACAGACATGTTGATGACTATATCTCCCAGCATTATATACCGTGGTGAGGAAAATCACCAGAACTGTTCAATGAAATCTGATCAGCCAGTCCAGTACCATGTTTACTCAGTTTAAGATGCTAATCAAAAGCCAATCTTTTGAATAATTAAAAAAGGGCAAGCTGTTTAATCTCATCAGGACACTTTACAGGTATAGCAACTATAGAACACAAACAGGCAATAATACTTCATCTTCAGTAACCATGTGATTCTGCGCAGGGTTCCAGTGAATTTGGAGTCTCATTCACAACCAAGGGGAAATGCACTCTCACTCATTCAATCAATCCTACTTGGATCACGGGAGGCCGACGCCTATCACAACTGACACTAGGTGAAGGCGGGGTACACCCTGAACAGCTTGCCAGACAAGCACACAACCAACACACACACACAACCATTCACAACCAGACTCACACCTTTCAGGAGCAGTCAGTTACCCAAATGTGCATGTCTTTGAACAGTGGGAGGAAACTGGAGTACCAGGAGAAACCCACGTAAGCACAGTGAGAACATACAAACTCCACACAGAAACGCCAGGCATGGGACTCGTACCCAGGAGCTTTTTGGTGTGAGGTGGACATGCTAACCACTAAGCTACTGTGCCACACAAGGGAAATTCAGACTACTCAGAAATCCATTTATCAAAATGTTTGTGTTTGCAGGCTGACACCAGAGAACTCGGAGAAAACAGACTATGAGACAATACTTCCTATAGCAATGCAATAATATTTGATTGTTATTAACTTTATTATTATTATTATTATTATTATTATTAAGGGTTTTTCCCCCCACAATGATTTTGATCTGAAGGTTTTCCCCCCTCATGAGACAAAAATTAACCACATGCATTGGGCTCTGAGAACGTAGTCTCTGCAAGGATGAAATACTCAAATACAGAACTTAGATTACAAATACAAAAGAAATCATCAAAATGCTTTCCATAACACACACAGCTCACAGTGGCTCAGTGTAGTAGTGGGTAGTCTTGAGTTTGAATGTTCTTGCATAGGTTTTCTCTGATTACTCTGGTTTCCTCCGACAGTCCAGAGATAGGGAGATAAGGTCAGCTGCCAATCTAAGTTGTCCATAGGCGTGAATGAGGGTGAATGGCTGGTTGGTTGGGTCTGTGTTAGTCCTGCTTTAGACTGGTTCAGAGTGTGCCCCACAGGTGAGAGACCTGAAGTCAACTTTATTTGTATGGCACAATAAAAATATTGAGGTTAAGTAAAGTGTTTTACCAAAGGAAGATGAGAAAAAATAAAATAATAAAAAGATATAGTGGAAAATAATAATCTCACATTATAAAATTAGAATAGAGTAGAAAAAAATTGCAATAAGTAATACATCATAAAATAATGTAGGTGAAATTACATTTACTAACCATAAATAAAATTGCACATGAAATATCTTGCCCGGAAAAAGAACATACTCAATTCAGAGAGTTGGCCAAAGAGAAGATATGAATTTTGTTGAGTAGCAAATTGTTCCACAATCTGGAGGCAGATACTGTAAAGGCCTGATCACCCCTGCTCTTGAGCCTGAAGACAGCTGGGATTGGCGCCGGCTTCCCCCGTGACCCTGATGGGTAAGATGCGTAGATCAGGGGTGCCCGATTCTGTTCCTGGTGATCTACCTTCCTAAAGATTTTGACTCCAACCCTAGTGGGGCCCATCTGACAAATCCAATCATCATTTTAAGTCTTCATTTCCAAGTCTTAAGTCCTGATTAGATGACTGGATGGTCAGGTTGGCATAATTAGGGTTGGAGTGAACGTCTTCGAGAAGGTACATCATCAGGAACAGGATTGGGCACCCCTGGTGTAGATGATGGATGGATGGTTCGCAGTTGACTATTCACTGCTCCCAGACTTCCAATATGAGTTTCTTTGCTGTTTTTTTTCCAGATGCCGGGATTCTTATTGGGTCATAATGACACAAACACTTCAGATGTAAAATACTGAGTTTATTTTGAAGAACATGGGAGAACTCCTTTCATTCCCTTTAAATAATACAAACAGTCAGTAAAGTGCGAGTATCCTGAATAGTAATGGGATTGTCTGTTTATTACAGTGTTCCTTCTTATCTACAAATGCTTCTGGGAATAAAAGTCCATAAGTGGATACTGCATGTATCCGCACAAGATGCCCTGATTGATTTTCACCTTGAAACATGTTTCTCACAGCCACAGTGGAGCAGCTTCAGTTAGCAAAGCACCTGCTTGAGTACCCACCATAAATCCCCTCAACAACAAGGTTTGAGTGCACGTGTGAGAGAGATGCGTCTGGGTGGGCAAGAGTGTAAAGTAAACTCTGGGGAAATGCAGTCATAATACCAGGACAAACAACCCTCATTTATCATGCAAAAGAGTGTGCACACACTAATGTACATATAACACACACACACACACACACACACAATTCTACACACTAACAACCCTATGATTTCTCAGGCTATAATTAAGAAGCACACAAAGCTATTTATAAGAGTGATCGTCACTTAGTAGCACTAATAAGGAGGTTAGATGTTGAAACACGTATCATTAAGTCTCTGAGGGTAGCACAGGCTCTGTTATTGACTCTACATCCTAATAAGCTGCTGACTAGGACCAGCTCCACTGCTGTGGCCTGAAGAGGACTAATCAGAAAGGAAGAGAGACCCACCACATGGCCGTCAGGAGCAAATTAGTAGCTCAAGCCAAATTAGTAGGTAGGAGCACTCCAAACCTTAAGAGTGTGAGGAGAGAGCTGCGTGTTAAATATCACACCGAAAATCACATGCTGTCCTTTTCCTCTGGGCGGTGTCACGGTGTTGCATCAAGGACAATTTATAGGCCCTTTAAAGACGGCTCAGGTAATGTAGCATGGCTAAGCCAATCACACAGCAACCCTGTGCACTAAACGGACATGCAGACATGGCGCACTACCCGTCCCACTCAAAACGGCGAGCTCATTTAATGAGATAATTGTATTAGTGTATAAAGGGACAATAATTTGCATGTGTGTGTGTGTGTGCTGGGCGGGGCAGGTGTCACGTTGGTTAGATATACCAACCCGGTATTTCTAGCATTCTGCAATTACCTTATGTAAATCCGAAATAAAACGTCTGTTTAAAATGCATTGGATTTTCCAAAGCAAAAAAGACTTCAAGTCCAGCCAGGAGAACTTCATTAATACTGAAGCACAGCCCATGACATTTAAAATACATGATTATGTCATCGAGGACGCACAGAAATGCGATTTAAAGCATTCTAATGCAAAACTATTTGTGAATAGAGGTCAAATCAAACACTTGGACTGAGTGAGCAATATCTTTATTCAGGAAAGACTGGAATATGTAATTAGGGCTGATTTGAATACATCCCGGGCTGTAGGAGAAAAACAAATAATGCTTCTATGTACTTAAGCACAGAAAAATCAGTCAATTCATGCAGCAAAAGCATACCAACAAATTACAGATTTGTAATTTACTGCAAATATGAGTGTATTTATAATATTTATACACATTACGGTAACAAATGTGGTTACGAATCAGAAGGTCAGTGGTTCAAATCCTAGTATCACCATACTGCCACTGTTGGGCCCTTGAGCAAGGCCCTTTATCCTCAACTGCTCAGTTGTTTAAGAAAAATAATATAGAGATTTAGGCACTGCCGAAAAGCGGAGCTTTACAAGTTTTTGTGGGAACTCTTAAACCCTGTACACATATCCTACATATATCAAGATGAATTTATTTTAATAACTTGTTTATAGAAGGGAATAAAAATGAGGGAACCAAACTTAGTTTTAAAACTTAGTCTCGACATGTAAAATACGCCATTTAGAAAGCGTAGGTTTAGAGAACATTTCAATAACACAATATCATTAGTTGTTTATTTATTTCCTGTCATTAACGATGACATGACATCTCATCACGTGACCTGAGATTATACGCCTCTTCTTCACTATATTACTCTCTATCCCAGAAAAAAATTCTTACGTTTTTCCTTTTTTGAGATATCGAATTTTCAAAGAATAACACAGGGCTCCATGTGTACACATACGCCGGAGGACGGAAGACTGAGGGACGGATGGACGTGCGCTATAGGTTTTTCTTGCAACTTGACGGTTAGACGCTTTTTCCTTATCTGTGGTGTGCCGCGTTGGAGCTCCACTAAAAATAAAAATGTAAGTTGCTCTTGATAAGGGCGTCTGACAAATGCAGGAAATGTAAATGAAAAGGAACACACACATGCGCACACCAGCTTCGGTGTGCTGGAGGCCCAGTTTCCTCATTGAGACTAAAGTAAAATATGAATTTTTACTGTTAGGACACTCATAATTGTCAGGGAGACTGACTGACTACAGAATTATGGTCAACTAAAACGGTTTATATTCATATGAACATCCATAAACGCAGTTACCTTGACAAATAAAATTCTGCAAATGTTTCTCCATGTTTTGTTCAGCTCGGCCTGTAAAGACAAATGAGGTAAGCATCTGGTGGAAATGTTGTCTTTAGTTATATATTTTGCACTACTTATCTTCCAAGATCTCAGCAGCATTAGCCTTTCAACAATACTGCAGTCTCCACGGCACAGCTGAAACAGATCTAAACGTTTCCATGTTTCCCATCGAATCCAATTACTCACATTAGGTGTGGCTTCTACACAGGAAATACAGAAACTACTCATGAGACTACAAAGGCTATGATCAAAGAGAGATTAAAACTTATCGCTGCAATTTTAAGACCACAAGCTTACTGCCAAGATGTGTGTATACGTGTGTGTGATTGGAACAGAGTGCCCCCTCCCCTCCCAACACACACACACACACCTACTTTAAGCCATATGGCCATATAAGCTTTATCTTGGTGGATAAAGAGACCATGAATTAGAAGTGTGAGTGCTGGAGGAACGCTGGAGAAGTAAAAAAAAACAAAAAAAAAAAACAACGCTCCAAGGTGATGAATGTTTTATGGCTCATAATGGTGAGCTCAAATTACCTCCCCACAGTTTGGCCCCCATGGACCTGAATGTTTCTGCCTTGCTGCTCTGAACCCCAAAGTAGAACATGATGTTCACGTCACACACCGCTAACATTCGAGCTGCTCAAACCTGCGGTCAGAGCTCTGAATTATGGATATGAGCTAATTGTTTTCTCATTTGGAAATTCGGATTCCCTCCCCTTTGCTATACAGGTTGTGGTCTCAGGCATGACTGTGATTTTATACTTACCCTGTTATTTGTCCTGTATTTGTACAATCCAGGCAGGCTCCTACTGAAGGGAAACACACACACACACACACACACACACACACACACACACACACACACACACACACACACACACACACACAC
>JBCNYH010000021.1:35045239-35055504 GCA_039654325.1 Tandanus tandanus
TATATATATAAAAATACACACATACACATGCATTAGTATGTATGTATACTAACTGTATAGGAGTGTTTAGGTGAAGAAGGACAGGAGTCAGAGTCAGGAGAGTTATGTTTGTTGGGCCCAGACTCCTAAAAACCAAAAATATAAAATGAAAAGCACAGTTAGTCGCACTGAGGAAGAGGTTAAAATGCAAAAAAAATTTCAGCCAGTGTCAATGTTTGTCAAGTTCACTGGTTATCTGAACTAATGGCAATACTTATTTATTCATTTACATAGTTTTGCCTTTTTAGTGCACATGTAGCGCAGTTATTCAGAAGCCCTGCAGAAGCGATGCACCTTCAGCCTACATCACATGTTAGTACAATCTACATGATTCAGCTTTAGTGCAGCAGCATGCTTTCACCTGCACTCACACAAACATATACATCCATGCACACATGCACACAAACATGTGCTGAAATGCTTTTGATTAACGTGTTATACTTCACTGATTCCTGTAGAAGCAATTTTGTTTTGCAAGACTAAAATCAGGGGTGACGGCCAAATCTGATTGGGACATAAGTTACTGAAGGGATTGGCCACTAACTTGATATCTGTACAAAGACAGACCAAAACCTCTGGAGGTGTGTCCCAAGGTGAAGCGCCTATTTTTGACTGGGAGCTGGAAAAAAAAAAAATCAATGTGCAGTACATGACTCCACTGTGAATTTACTGTTAGTATTTAGAGCAGCGTGCACCGGTCCTCTCCTTGATAACAGGTTAACAATTCAGTCGAAACAATAACGCTAGAGCTGGGCTATGTAATGCTAACTTCCTTCAGCTGTGCATTAATAGTTGTGACCTCCTCAACAAACATCAATAGTGACGTTGAAAATAAAATCCAAAATCTTTCCAAGGGGTTTATATACACCACACCTACATTTCCATGTGCAATGGGCTCTGTTTAAAACCCTGTGGATGAAACCCTAAGGACATTTACAGTCGTGTGCAGTGTAGATTATACACCACCACTTTTGTCTAAAAGGGCTCCTAATAAAAAGGAACACCTCTTACATCTCTATAATGTTTTGGTGAAAATGTATTGAACAATGCTATTGTAAGCAATGATAACCAAAAAAATCATTCCGACAAGTATATCGAGGTAAAAGTATGGCTAATAAACAAAAACACTGAAAATACCAATTTTTCAGAAAAATTGAAAGGTGTCACAAATTTAATTTTTTTGACTTTTGCATAGCATGAATTAACTTTAAACCATATGTAATGGTTTAGGGAGGGAAGAAATGAAAAAATATGTGAACACTATGCCTGAAAGGTTAAATGCTGTAATCAAAGTGGCCACAATAAATATTGACTTTTTTTTCTAAAATGACTGTTATTTTTATTACTACTATATATTGTTGTTTGTTTACTTATTCTCATCAATATGATCCAATATTACATGAAATAAACATTTGAATAGTACTTGGTTTCTGATTTAACTTCATTTTGTTAAGTGTATAATCATCATTGCACACTACTATAGTTGTCAAATGGGTTATGTTGGGAAAATGCTTTATTTCTGTGTAAATACAGCCGGATGGTTAAGTGTAATAAACCAGTCACACTCCATGGGCACAGCATGTCTTAATACAAGAGCACTCCAGCAAATGCAAAATGTCCAAGTGTTCCTTCATTGTACATGTACCTTGTCACTGAGGTCAACAAGGGCGCTATACCGCCATTTGGTCAGAACTATTGGATCTGGTTTCCTGTCCAAACTGCGACTTTTAGGAACTTCAGTTGCGTGTAGAGAAGGGAGACTGTACTGCAGGAGGAAAAAAAAGGAAAGAAAGGAAAAGACAAACCCAAAACTGTTAAAGCAACTGCAGGACTGACGTGTATCATGCCAGCATTATACTCGACTTCACCTAGAACAGGTTAAACAAGACACGTCAACAAGACAGCTTCCCATGTAGGGTATACTACAGGTGTTCTGCAGGTTATCCTCAAAAATGGGCTTTGATATAGAGATCATATAAACTGTGTGTGTGTGTGTGTGTGTGTGGACACGAGCAACTGATTTGATAAACTTTACAAAATACATTTTTATATCCCATTTGAAATAATTTCTTAGCTTGATGTTCTTAGAAAGGATCCCATGTTTCATAGAAATCCTCCATATTTGTATACAAAACCCGATGGAATTTAAGACCGTTCTGAAGGGAAAATGTCTTCAGTTAAGCTCGTCTACATGTGTATAATGTTCCAAACATTAGTTGGGAACTCATTAACATTTTATTGGGTAATAATGAAACCAGACATTCAGGTTGTTCTGGTTCTTATCTACCCACCAGTGGCTGCTCAAGGAAGCACAACAGCTACAGAAACCAGTATGTGAAAAACAATAACACTGTACTCATACATGAATTACGATTTCACCAGGGAGAATGGAGAAACTGCGTGAGAGACTCTTACACTCAGTGTCTGGGCCAGTCAGTTGTGCAGTGGTTGTGTGTGTCATATGAGGAGCACAGGAACAACATTTTTATGGTTACAGTTACAGCCTTGGTCCACATGCAGGAATCCTAAAATTGAAGTGACGGGTCAAAAGTGGGATTGCTCACTTTAGGAAGTTCCCATTCGGAGCGAGATCCATCAACGCTGTAATAGTATGGCCTGCCCTGTTCATCCACATGTTTTATCCACTACAGAAGAGGGAGAGAGAAAGAGACAGAGAGAGAGAGAGAGCGAGAGAGAGAGAACAGCCCGAATCAATCAGAACCAGAGTGGATAGCACCATAAAAAGAATGTAAAGTTTGTACAGATTGAGAGTTTGAAAACAATGAGCCAGCACCTTCTCATTATTGTATTCACACACATAAAGAGTGTGGCCATGTTCATCCAGTTCTTCAGACCAGCCTCTAGGGGGTGAACCATATTGACTGTCTGACTGACTGGAGTGTGTGCTCAGGCAGTTCTCTTCAGACGACAGTGGCTGAGAGAGTGATGGAGCCAGAGAGAAGGAAAAAGACAGAAAGAAGTGAAATCCAGTTAAAAGTGTATGCTGTTACTCATGACTCTGTTCTACTTACAGTAGCTGCGGATGTACCGGCAGATTTCAACAGTTTCTTGTTCAATTCAGGACTGTCAGACTTTGTAGAAGGTTCTCTGGATAAAGCAGGCATTTTTGCTTTTTGATTTGAAGCAGTAGTTTCTAGCAGTAACATTAGGAGTAAAATATTTTGTGCTTTACAAAGAAAATGCCCCAAACAAGCAGAATTAGTTTTTTAGGTTTTCACCATATTTTCCATACTTCCTAATTTGCCCACATCTGCTGCTTACCTTGGCAGGGCACATTCCCTGGTGAATTTGTGTGTGTGTGTGTATGTGTGTGTGTGTGCACGAGCGCGACCGCATTTCCTGCATCTGTTGCAACCACTCATCATTATATTCAAATTCAGAGTGATAATTCTCTGTATACCAAATGCCTCACACGGTCGGACATGTTGGCCTTGTCCCGATAGACGTGTCAGAATGATCCGTGCAAATCAACATGCTACACACAGTAAAGAGAAATTAAGGGAGGTCTGGATTCTCCCTTTATTAAACACCTTCTAAGAAATGAAGTTGTTGTATAATTAAACATGCAAAGTGACAACTTGTAGCAACGTGTATGTTATACATGCAAAGTCTTCTGTATCAAACATTACAGTGTCACCTGGTATTTGCAAGAAACACCAGAAGCCCATATCGTGATCAATTCAGCTTGAGGCTTCATTACAAGTGACTGTTACTCATTCTGCCACCAGATGGCAGTACTGCTTTAAAGCAAAATAAAGTTAACTAAAAAATAATTACTTGCCATCATTCTCAATATACATCATGAACCACACTATTTAGATTTTCTAAGGTGTTTCTCTGGAACAAGTGGCACTGTATTCAGATTGAGGTTTAATTAAACAAAGAAAATACAACACAAAATATATTATAATGTCTAAACAGCAAATCAGTGATAATGTTATAAGGACACTGGTATTAGTATTATACATCACCCAGCCATGCAAACATGCACCGACATTAAATTAATCCACCCTGTGACCACAGAAAAACCTTATGCAACGCTACCAGATGTACCACAAAGTCCTGAGTGAAGCTGGGTCAGTTTCAATTGGGCGAGTCTTAAATATCACAACAGGGTTTTCAGCAGTTTATATATAGTAGAGACCTACTTCAACTCTGCCCCAGTTAGAACACACACACACACACACACACACACACACACACACACACACCTCACATATTCAAATCAACTGAACTGATCTGGTGTGAGAGGACAGTGAGGGTGGGCGATATGACACTGCCCACAACACCACTGATGCGGTCTCACACAGTATTGTCTTTGTATGACTGACGTAATACTGACGCCATTCCATGCATTGTGTCTGCATTGCACTTATAAGTCGTCGTACATTGAACATAGAAGGCTTGTATGTAAAATGAGTCATAACTGTGAAATCTCCAATTCAGAGTCTCCTGAAAAACAGTTTATGCCAGTTTCCATCAATTTAACAGCTGGACCAGTAAACCAGATGTGGAAGTTTTATGTATGGTTTAGTAAACAGTAACCAGAGAGATATTTACAGGCTGTGTTTAAATGCATTAGGAAAATGTTTTAATCATCCAAAGCCAAGATCATCACCATCATAAAAACAATTCCAAACAAGTCAAAGGATGTGTTTTAATTGCTGCTGAAATAAAAGTTAAAAGTATTAGCAATGGAACTTTATTCAGACTGCTGCAGGTACATGTTAAAAGAGTAATTTCTTAATAGGTTCATTAACTCAGTTTTGGACTTCTTTGAAACATCAGTGACCATATTTGAAGGGACAAAAGCACCAGCATGGATATTCGCTAAATTTAATATTTATATTCAGCAGTATCTAATCTCAGATAATAAAGGGTAACAGGCACGTTACAACTTCTCATTTCTAGAAAACTAAAAGTTCTTTGGTATTATAGGATAAGTGAATATAAATTCGCTTCGTAAAGCTCTGGGATGTTTTTTCATACTTTTAATTTCCTGAGTTGGGAGGTGTTTCAGAAGGACATGCACACTGGGCAACTAAGCAGAGAAGCAGCGGTCAAGACTTACAACACAAGATGAAGAATCTAGCAATTCTTTACTCCAGATCACCAAGTAAAGCTAAATCTATCGACAGGTCTTGTGTGCTGGTAAATTGTTGTTTTATATTTTTTAAAATAAAAATTCCCCTTTCAACTTCAGCTTGTTTTTAGTGAGGGGAGGGAAAAGGCATGATTACTTACTTATTTATTTGTTTGTTTAGGCTTTTTAATTTCGGATTACTTTTGCCATCACAAAGATGCATGCAGGGTAGAAATCAACCATTCTGCCTTTCCTCCCTTATTTTGCACAGTCTCAGCTTGAAGAAGTGTGAAGTTGGCTCACATATTAAACCCAAATTTATCACCATCATGTACAGTATTACTGTGTTGCATTCAATAATACACTGCTATTCACATTCACATTATTAGTGCCCTACCTCCATGTCAGTGGTATTGGCGGCGTCTCCTCGGCTGCCCCCGATGGTGTCCCGAGAGCGTGGTGGTTTCCAGGTCCTCTCCTGGGTGGCCTTGTTGTAGTAGAAATGTCTTCCGTTCACGTCCTTATGGGTCTCCCAGTCCCCCAGTGCATGCAGGGGAGAAGTCGAAGGAACAGGAGGTAAGGATGAATGTGTGACCTTCAGCTCCCGCAGGTTGGTGTAGACAGGGGACTCTGAACGACTGTGCCCGACAGGAGATACCGCCTACAAAAAAATAAATAAAATAAATATACAGAGAGGTAGAATAGTTCAGGACCAGGTCATTATAGAGGCTTGTCTGTAAATCCAAATGAGGAATTCCTGTATTTAACTTTTTATTTAAAAAGTGTCTGGGAAGGTTCACATAAATCCTTTACAATCAGGAGAACAAACAGTTAGCTGACTCTACAAGTGAAAGAAAAAAGGTTTTACACATGTACACCTGCAGAGCCAAATAACCCCAGAACATAACCTCTGAATAAAAGCAGTTCAGAGAGGTCTGAATGGCTCTGCCAAGCAGTGAGGAAACTGTTAGAGGGATCCAGAAGTCTGGCTCTGATCAGGCCAAGGAATTTTGGCGCATTGTACTGTTTCTGGTATGTCAACAGGGTATACCGTCCTAGGTTCTACAGTAAAAGAACACGTTAGGAGAAAGGGTTTTAAAAAATAATAAACTACCACCACCCCCCCTCCCCACCACCCCCCGGTTTAATAGCTGCTTATTGTATTGTACCTAATACGTGATAAAGATAATAAAATCCAATTTACATTAAAAAAAATTTAATTCATTAAAAAAAAAAAAAAAAAAACACCAGAATCCCTTGAATAGAGACCAGGAATGATTAAAAGCTCTGTATCCTGGTAACTGGAAGAATGTGCTGGATATGAGACGGGCTGCTCCTGTGGAAACACTGCGCACAGTAATAAGTACACATACATCATCATGTTCATCTGCAGTGCTCCTGTTTGTGCATGACAGCAGTCAGGCTCGAGTTCCACAGTGATGGTAAGTGTGTAATCTTTTAACAGGGTTAGTGAGGATCTCATTCTTGGTCGCCAACAATGAACTGATTCATAAATTCCTACGGGGCACTTCTTTGCACAAATGGTGTTTCCTGGATCAAGTAAAACGAAAACTTTCAGGAAAACAGGGACAGCAGGATTGTGGGTTGCACATACCAGTTAATAAAAACACTGACAGCTGGGGTAATAAAAAAAAAAAAAAAAAAAGGAAATGAGGGATTAAAGAAAAAAGAAAGAAAGAAAATTGCATTATGGCATTGTCAGCAGAACTTAGTGCTGTTTTTTTTTTTCCTTTAAAAAAAAAAGTACACTACTCGAACACACTTGTCTTATCAGATTAAGCCACATTTGGCATGCATGGAAATATCAGAAGTAGGCATTATTTTCCATCTGTATCAGCAGTATCGTCTCGCTTACAATTCTGCTGTGCACCCAGGGCATGAGGAAGGAAAATTCTGAAGTAGTGACAAGTTCACGGTCGAACTTCAGTCACTGAAGCTGTGAGGTTTCCCACTACACCCCTGTGCCACCGCAATATTCTGATCATGGCCTTTATACTGAATCAGAGCCGCCACCTCACTCACAACATACACTACCTTCTACACATAATGAGGAACAACAACAAAAAAAAAGTTTCAGGATATTTCATATCAGCAAACAGCATAAAATCTGAAACAGAGTGAACCCAAGCTATGCTTTTCTTGCCTCGTCATGCCTCTGGCTGAGTACAGCCAAGAAATATGTGCGCGCATAAGCATTGGTAATGAGGGGAAAAACACTCAGTCGAAGACAGTGATGAGGTATACAGCAGGCTGTATAGATATAAAACATCACAAACACAAAAGCATTTCAGACTGCACCAAGCTGGGTTCAACTGAAAGATGATTTCTGGCAGGGGGGGTATGTGCATGAAAAAGGATGAATCAGGCTTCCTGGTATACTTAAATAACCCCAAAATGATAACGCACTCATTTTGCTATGGATTATTCGTGACATTTAATTCCTTCTATCAGAAAAATGGAAAAATAAGATGCTAATGAATCTCTGCCCAAACCTCAGACCCAGTCACGACTAACAAGATATCCAACCATAAATGATCCATTACTTCATAAAGAACCCAGCTTTTAGACAGTAACAGCTAATTCGCACTCAAACAGAAAGACTCGAGCAAGCAACAAGCTATTCTCATTAATAATCCGGGACAGGACTGCAGTACTGCGTTTACATTCATTGGTTCGGGTACAAGCAGAAGGGGTTACAAAATAAACAACAAAAATTAAATTCTCACTAGGAACATTCAGTACACTGTGAACCCTTTTTTGTTTTTAAGAGCATTCTATGGTTTACAACATCCAGAAAAGTGATTAAAGGAAACATTTGGAGGGGTTGTGTTATGCTGAGCGAGGGATTTTACTGACATGTTGTGCCCTCTGGTTCCCTGAATCATCCTGTGATGAAACAGAGCTGTCTCTTCCAGGATGACAAAGTCCCCAATCCACAGGACACAGAACGGGTTTATGAATAGCTTAACAGGAATGAAAATCATATGCTCCGGCCTTCGCAGCCACTGGATCTCAACTCCACTGAACACATGGGAGATTCTGAAGCATCGAGTAAGACGACACTACACCACTATCATCACCTTTTCAAAAAAAAACTCGATTTTCATCCCTGTAGTCTAGCTCCAGAGATATACAGACACCTTAAAACATTTTATTTAGGGATTTCTTTTCCGCCTTTCTCACTCATATGTAATTTCCATTCATAAAGAATATCAGTAACATCCATTTCTCTTACCATTTGGCCGGTACTGCAGATAAACACATCGCATTCCTCCTCCCCTTGGAGAAAGTTGTTAAGGTTGAGCATAGAGAGATGATGAATGAACGCTGCACTCTGGCTGCCCTCTGCTCTGTTATTCTACTCTTCTCACGAGCTGCTTGTCTATTTCTCCCAGTCACACTTGCAGTAGGATTGCACTAGAGTGAGTTTTCTATGCACTCCTATGTTACTCCTTATTCTATTCTCTCTCTCTCACACACACACACACACACTCAAGGAAGTGGAAGTGAGAGTCCTTCATGGCCCTGCCTTAACTACAGAGTATGACAGCATGTTAAACCACGGTGACTGGGACCGAACCACTGAGTCATAGACACACAGATATGCTCGAACACATGTGCACACACCCTGCCAGGCATAATATTTCATATAGAAAAATTATTTTAAAAACTAACACAAAGCAATATATTGGGTAAGGTAGCCTAGATTCTCTTTAAGGCAAATTACATTGTCAAAAAAATAAATAAATAACTACCGATAACAATGTATTAAATAGATTACATAGGGGAAAAAAATCCTCATTTATAAAGCGTCAAAAAGATGCAGAACATGAACCCTCTAAGCAGGAAGACTTGATTAATTTATTTGGGATTTAAATGTGAATGCTGCGGTGACTCAGACAAGGTTTGGATTAGCTGGTGCTTAATGAGGTCCTCTGTGGCCATCACACACAAAAACAAACACTTCACATGCTACTCTGTCTTAGCTCACTTTTATTCACGTGGAAAATAACAACTTGGAATCTGATGCTGGATATAACTGATCACGATAATAATTAATAGTGTAATATAAATATTCATTTTATTTGATTTACTAACTCTACTCCTCATACTTAAAAATTCACTGGGCCATTATCCATTTATCCTTCTGCTTCCATCACATCCTGTGTATAGGTCAGGTTCAAAAAACTTAAAAGCATAAAACGTACGCTAGCCCTTCCGTTGAGTCATTTAGAACAGGTTCCCAACCACCAAACCACAATAGTTCAGCCACAATGAGAGCACTGGACCTCCCCAGGGTGCCATAACAAATGAATCAGTCAAGTAAAACTACTGAGGAACACGCCTTTTGGACAACCACCACACATGCACCACCTTCATAAGTGCTCATTTGCTTTGACCCCCCCTCCCCACCTAACACACACACTTCCTATCCACCTAACCTCATTATAAAATCATTCATAATGATGGGTCTCCAGCTTAGTTGATATCTCTAATAACATTATTAATCAGAAGGGATTGAGACGGTTACTATCATATATATGGAGGGTAGCTGTGGTTAGAGAAGTGGGTTTGGGAGCAAAAGGTCGCTGGTTTGATTCCCAAACCAGCAGGAAAAATGTGCGGCGGGGGGGAAGTGAGCAGCACCTTCCTCCACCTTTGTGACTGAAGTGCCCTTGAGCAAGGCACCTAACCTCCAACTGCTCTCCGGGCACCCCAATGTGTGCTCACTGTTTGTGTGTGTGTGTGTGCGCTCACTTTGGTTGGGTTAAATGCAGAAGCTAAATTTTCCTTGTGGGATTAATACAGTATATATATTAAAAATAAATAAAAATCAGAAACATTACAACACATTTAGAGTGCAATGATTCCAAATAACCACTAGGGGTCTACATATAAAGTAAAACAGGGTACAATGGAGTTGGAAAATTGATTGCACAAACAAGGACATGCCTTGTCCTCCCATATGAGAGAGAGAGAGAGAGAGAGAGAGAGAGAGAGAGAGAGAGAGAGAGAGAGAGAGAGAGAGAGAAAAAAATCACATGGCATATCTACCCCCCTGCACCTCTCCACACAAAACACTACAAGCAAAATACACATA
>JBCNYH010000021.1:35056248-35070137 GCA_039654325.1 Tandanus tandanus
AGAGAGAGAGAGAGAGAGAGAGAGAGAGAGAGAGAGAGAGAGAGAGAGAGAGAGAGAGAGAGAGAGAGAAGAAAATAAGATGGCCAGTTTAACCTACTGTACATTTCCACACAAAAGGCTGCAGGCGAGATGCACATACACACAATCAGTTCATCTACAGCCATGACATCTCTCTCTCGCTCTCTCTCTCTCACACACACACACACACACACTCCCACCACCCCTGCACCTGCAAAGATCTACCTAGACCACGTGTCACTGTTCCTGTCAGCAGATGATCCCGCTCTGACCTTCAGGATACATGTGTGTATCCTCGAAATGCTACTACATCTTCATTATGTACTGCTCATTACCCAGTCTATAGGAGCGCGCCTATAAAACCAGCATAAAGCTGAACTGCTAAGACAGTTTAAAATGGTGCTTAAGACAACTGTGATGTAGTAGCAGCGAGTACAGCTTACACAACCCTATTTCACACTTTGGTGAGTTTAACCACACTTACTTTGGCTGACTGACATGCAATTAACCTTTCAAGCCTTAGCTATGCATCCAAAACCACAGATGAATCCAAATATGCATGCACGCATACACACACAAAGTCAGTTAAATTGGGCCTCTTAACACAGAACTTGACAATATTAAACTTGCCTTGATGAGAACTCTGTTATGCTTAGAAATATAATATCCTAATAAACAACTATAACCCCTGTTTTAGTTCATCATCATCTCCATCAGTGCAGTCTCAGGATTATTGAATGTGTGCACACTGTAGGAATCCCCACACTTACACAAGTCAGGAGCTCAACTTGAAATCATCTGTTTGTGAGTATGTTTGGGTTTGTGTGTGCCTGCTTTAAGTCTTATTCCAAATCCACTGTGGCGTGTCATTTGTCCCGGAGTGGCTACAAATTCCTTTCTTACTAGCTTTTCACTCCCTTAATTATTAAATCAGTGAAAGATTGGTCTCCTGGTCCTGACACTATTTTCTTTCATTTAACCTTCCTCATTATTTGTGTATGTCCCACATTCTCCACCAAGCATACGAATATGTCTTTTTTTAATTGAATTAGGTCAGAGGATTTGTGTAGTTGACTGGAAATAAAGCACCAATGACACAGTCATTTCTTAGAACGGCAGAGACAATAATAATCGGGCAGAGTCCTTTAGGGACAATTTTCAGACATTAGTATCTAAAGTGAAACCAAACATAAATCTGCTCCAAAGCTGCATGGATCATTACAACAGTCTTACACACCCAAAACTGCATCAGCCAGCCTTCTATACACACACACATACATACATATATATATATATATATATATATATATCGAGAGAGAGAGAGAGAGAGAGAGAGAGAGACACGAGTTTAGGGGTGATTATTGTATGTTTTCCTTATGAAGCTGATTAGAGTTTGAGAGCAGCTGGGAACAGTTTTTAGCAGCAGCTGGGACTAGCACCCTAATCCTGACCTATCTGACCTGTACTCTTGCATTTTAAGTTGTCCTATCCTGTCCTCAGGCAGCGTCTGGAAGACTTTCAAGCTATTAGTGACAGCACAGCATACAACTGACCAACAATCACAACCAAACACACGCAGCGGAAGCTAGAAAGGCCACACAGGCACATATGCTGTAAAACTACACGCATTAACATTATATTAATCAAACACACAACAATGTAGGGTTTTCCCCAAACTGTTTGAACTGCAACCACTCTCCCTTAGTGCCTACAAAACACAAATGAATAATTCTAGGTCATCAGGGCTTCACAAAACATAAAAAGCACAACAGTCCATATGTTATACATGACCACAAGCTACTTGTCATGCCCCCAGGAGTTCCTCCGACCAGATGGAAATATGCGCAGACGGCTCTGGATGACCTAATCCCCCGAGCTAATGAATAAATGCCTCATTAATTCCTGCTGTGCCATTGGTTAGATAATTAGTAGGTCAGTGCATGTCACGGTTTGCCTGTGATGGTAGGGTAGTCAGAAGTGGCACAGATTTATGCAAAAGGCAGCAGAATCATGCTGCTACAAGTTCAGCTATCTCTCTCACACACACACACACACAGTAAAACAGGACATCAAAAAATCCACAAAAAACTTAGCTCTAACCTTTTCAGCATTCAACTTTTTTTATGTTGATTAATCTTCATAAGAACTTTTTTCTATTTTTAAAATTGCATTAAAAAGTTAATCTGATTTTGGTGAGCTCTACACATCTACACACAACAGGTCCAATTGTTTTTTTTTTATGACATAATTTATCTCAAACCTTTGTCTCCTCACATTGCTCAGCCTTAAAGGGGACCTGTGGTGAATTTGTATTACAAGCTCTTTAAAATGATCACGTATGACATCAGCGGTTCAGTCAGGCAACGTCAGTCCTTGCTTTTTTGTCAAGTATGCGTGAGTGCTGCCACACTGCTACTACTACTACTAGCGATGCTTCATTGGCTGTTCCAGCCCGGGTAGTGATGTGAATTTGTTGTTTTGTCCTATTGGCTGGGCTGCGTGCCGCAGACACCAGTCAGAGATAACGCATTATCGGCCAGTGCTGAGCTGTGTCGCCAGGAAAAAAAGCGGAGTGCAAAGCATACGGCTGCATAAACAACAAGCGCAGAAATCGTGGAAGACATAACACAACATCGGCACAGGCCGTACTCTGAAAACATTTCCTTTCGGACACAATTCAGTAGTCTGCAAAGATCACTTTAATCCGACCTGCTATCGGTGTGACCTCCAAGCAGAACTACTTGTCCCAAAGGATGACAACGGATGGGGCAGTATGTTTGAGATTCAACTAAGCAATTTACATTTTCATAAATCATTCATAATTTTCAAAATCAATAGTGGATTTTTAAAATTGCATTAAAAGGCCAATCTGCTTTGTGAGCTCTACACATATCTCTTCATTTTCACCAGTTCTTGCATGCATGCATGTACACTGTACTCCCCCTTACATTAAAATAATAAACTTGATTCCTCTGAAGTAACACATCCCGGTTTTTGTAGGGAAGAGTATTACATATAGCATATACCGCAGTGCAGCTAGTTTTGAACTTCATGTATACTCAAGCATAAGAAGTGATCCTGTGCTGTACTATTAGAATGGTTTATACAGCTGTAAATGCCACAGCAAGCACAATACCCCAATATGAGTCATGTCAGTTTGTCCTATAGAAATAAGCAACATGCTATAAGTCATGGGTGTGTGCCCACGCAATATTCAAGTCACTTACAGACTAGAATTTTCACTCGTTCTTTCTCACCCACTCAAACAAGAAGCAAGCAATAGCAAAAAAAAAAAAAAAAAAGCTTTGTCTTAGGAGGCTGATGATAACCAAGAAAGATTACAGGATTTGGTCTATGGTCTAGACAAGACAAAACCTTCCAGAGTTTAGCAGAAAGATTTGGTGCTTGTCTCATAAGGACCCTAAAAGGAGACAACAGCTCTTTGGTACAGACTAAACAACAGCTATTCAGCCAGGCCCGTCCCCTGAACCTCACAATAACAGACAATGACAAGAGAAAGAGCGAGGCACAGCGGGAGGAGCATCAAGAGACAAGCGGGGTTATGAGAAAGGGTTGCAGATCACATGGTGAGCTAACATGCATTGTCAATAGTGAGACTGCCATCAAATGCTTCTTTGAAGATCAATACGACCTGAGAAATCCATCATGGAACAGTGGATTAGAGAGAGAGAGAGAGAGAGAGAGAGAGAGAGAGAGAGAGAGAGAGAGAGAGAGAGAGAGAGAGAGAGAGAGAGAGATTTATGCAGGTGCATTTTTAGAAAAGATTTACTTGTTTTTAAAAAGGCTGAAAAATACCACATTTACCTTAAAAAAACGTTTGCATTGTATTCTACTACTTTATTCTGACAGACATGACCCCCAGCCCCCAATCAGGAACTCATCTGATTGAGAGAGAGAGAGAGAGAGAGAGAGAGAGAGAGAGAGAGAGAGAGAGAGAGAGTGTCAGAAAGACGGAAAGGGAGAGGCAGGGAGAGAGATGGAGAGACAGAGGCAGAAAGAGAGAAAGAGGGGGAGAGAGAGAGAGGGGAAAAGAGAGAGTGAGAGAGTCAGAGAGAGAAAGGGAGAGAGAGAGGCAGAAAGAGAGAGGGAGAAAGAGAGGGAGAGAGACAGAGAGAGAGAGAAAGAGGGAGAGAGAGGAGAGGGGGGGGAGAGACAGAGATGGAGGGAGGGAGAGAGGGAAGGAGAGAGAAAGAGGGAGGGAGAGACAGAGAGGGAGAAAGCGAGAGAGAGAGAACTCATTTGGATTTTTTATTTATTTTTTTTAAATCAAAGAATTGATTTAACCTAGCTGTGGTAATATTAGGACTCAGGATAAGTTTCATTTATGTTCCTAAAATAAATTACATGTAATTAGGTCAAAACAAGCAATGAGCCAACTTAATATTTGAGCCGTGGTGTCTGAGCTGATACTACCCTGAAATACTGAATCAGTGTTGGACTGAATTTGACATTTTCCTATCGATCATATCAGTCAGTAGCTAGAGTACTGTTATTGGTACGCTATAAAAAATAAAAAGGAAGAAGTGAGATTAGTCCTCCCCTTAAAGAAACACGAGATGTTTTTGAGTAGGAAACAATGCTCATGTTTGCTTGACAGCACAAACAGTGAACCTCACAAATAGAGCACAGAGCCCCTTTCAGCAGCTTCAAAACACAGAGACTGGACATTGTCATGCATCTGATTCGAAGATCTCGAGTCATGGTCTCATTAGCAAATGGGACGCCAGTAACCACACTGACGTAACATACACTTGTGTCTCAGACAGTAAGGTCTTACTGTCTCTTTTTTCTTTCTTCTCACCCCTTTCACACATCTTCAACTTTAAAGGAAAAAAGTACATTGTGAAACTACACTACACAATCCCCTCCCAAGCATATCTGACTCTCAAAGTCCAGTTTGTATAACTAATGTGTTCACTGCGGATTGGACAGAGTTCAGTGTACGGGGGGGGCATACTCAAGCACATTACAATGCAGTCGTGCCTGGTGCGAGTACATACATAATTAATATTTGAACTTCCGTCTGATGAAATCCATGAACTACAATGCTGTTTAACTGTGTGCTGCAAGTGGGGCAGGTTTAACTGCGCTAGCAATGTGGAACACACACCCGCCGAGTTCTTACAGAAATAAAAAAGAAGCACCAACCAAAAAACTACCCCAAGAATAAAAAACATTTCAATATAAACATATTTCATGGTGGAGTCATTTTCAAAAAACACTTACACAAAAACATGGTGAGAACAAAGAAGTCAAATTTGGAGTTCAGTTAGATTCAGTACCCCATTACCATCTTTATAACTTACAAGGTAATGAGGACTTCGCAGGTAAGAGAACATATCCCCTCTCTGACTCGAATCCCACCGACATGGAAAAAGAGAGTCTTTTCAAAACAAAGACACCAGGATCCCAGCAGACGTAGTTATGAGCTTCATGGGTGCATCTTAACAGCTATATTTAGTGCCAGCTGAGTTCACTTTAAATAGACTCCTTCATTAGGACACCGTCCTTCACTGTTAAAGAAAAGGGCACAAGCCACAGAAAGAGAGTTCCACAAAGAGAGGAATGGATGGAGCAAAGGAAGGACTGGTATCTCAGGGCACTGGGGGTCTGTCAGCACCATACATAGGTCAAAGGTCATGGTACAAAGGGTCACATGAGTTGCAGTTCACACGCTCCAGAGCAGAAGGGTGGCATTTGATCACCTGCAGAGTGAAGGCGTGTGAGGGGGGTGAATACTCATGAGGATTAAGCAACTGAAGGAAAGGAAGGAGTTAAATAATGGTTTCTCATTTTGCTGTTTGGAAGCTAAACGTCCCCCAGTGACAAACAGACGCAGGGATACATCTTGTCTGACATCGGATCGGATTATGGAGATTGTGGGAATGACTGTGTGCAATTTGCATATGGACAATGCAACACAAAAAAGTTACTCTTCAAGTGGCTTTTGTCAGAAAAACATGAACCCCGTTGACATTTCATCTTCAACACTTTAATAAAATCTGTTTGTTTTATTTATTCACAAAATCAGTGTTAAACTCTACAATCTAATATTGAAAACAGCATAGAAACTAGTGATATTTAGATCATATACTTTTTATACTCACTCACGCTTTTAAAACAAAGGGTTAGTTTTTAAAAATTAAGGATTACACACAGGGGCAATTTGGAACAGCCAATTAGCCTGATGTGCATGTCTTTGGACTGTGTGAGGAAACCAGATTACCTGGAGGAAACCCATGCAAGCATGAGGAGAACATGCAAACTCCACAGAGAATCGCCCGAGCCCTGGACTCAGACCCAGGACCTTCTTGCTGTGAGGCGCATGTGCTAATCACTCTGCCACCATAATGCCCTGGATTTGAATACAATTACTTACCACAAATATTAACTTCAAATGTAATTAATATTTATAATAAAATGTGGTCATTTTGCTATTCTGAATGGAGGTTTCATTAAAAAAAAAAAAAAAAAGGTTTTTCTAATGTTTACTGATCAACATAGCCAAGGCACAAAGCCCAGACTATCTGAAAGACATCTTCCTTCATCAGCAGTGATTTTCATCTCTATCCCAAATCCTTCTCTGCTGGACAATGAGTTTTTACCACTAGTATGCCGAGTTTTGTCGTGGTTTGGTAGCTCCAGGTTCATATGTGATGATATCTGTACACACTGGCTACAGGAGATGTACAAATCCGCGAAATTCAGGTTAATTGCAACCTCAATAGCGCGTATAATTACTGCCTTCATCAAGCGGATTTAAATTTCCAATCAGAACAGGATGAGACTGCAGGAACTTTGTAAGTGTGCATACATCAGGGAATGAGTGTGTATGTGTGCAAGAGGAACTCTTTACCTCGTTTGTCTTGTTCCTTTCTTCTCACTCCGAAGCCTGATAAGTCTCTGATAGTGCCACTTCCCATTTTGGTACACTACACCATTCTATTCAGTAGTGCAAACGTTTCAGAGCTACTCCTTCGTCAGGGTCGCACAGTTTTCATAATATTTGTTCAGGATACATTTGAAATGCAGTTAGAATAATCCTTCAAAATTCACTCACTATTAGGTCTAGTGTTTGACAGACCACCAGAAAGCTGAGTAGCCTTTTCTCTTAAGTGCCTGAATGAATGCTTTAAGACGAAATCTGACACTGAATGTTTAATCAGGTAATCAACAAGCCCAGTAAACGTTAAACCTTCTCTGACAGAAGAGCCATCAAGCTCAAGAGATCTTCATATTCTAGGCACTGAACAAATGAGACTTCACGTAACCACAATATTAGTTTGTTTTGGTGTCTTTTGCCTTGACCGGTGGTACAGTAGATTCATATACCCCTCCACCCCCTCCAGAATTTTATGTGAGGTATTTGATAGTTGTTTGACTCCAATAAGCACACACACCGAAATAAAGAATGAGACTGAAATTTAAAAGTTAAAAAAATACAGCCAGTACTTTCAGTCACAGACAGGAAGTGATGTCACATACGCAGAACAAGGAACATACCCAGACAGGAAACGACTGCGAGACCGACTGTGATGTCTGGGCCAGGGGTGAAAGTCTGGTGAAAAATTAAACATAGGAGAAAAGAAGTGAAAAACAAAGCCAGAATTTGTGGCTTGTGGCTGAACCTCAAGATAAAATTGACAAGATTCATTCTGTATCTGTTTATATAGATATTAGTAACTTCTAATTTTAGACTCACACACACATTATATATATATATATATATATATGTTTGTAGACTTTCAGTATGTATATTGTATATATAGACATTTGTAATTTTTCTTATTGAGACTTTTATCTTTATCTTATCCTTTTCTTGATATGGAGCAACTGTGTGCACACAATTTCCTCCGGGATCAATAAAGTGTTCTGATTCTGAAAATTATTATTAAAAGGAGACCGAGGCTTAGTGAAGCAGCATCACACACATTAGAAATATGATCAAATTCTTCCATAATTTTTAGCTTCTTGTATTTAGGAATACGACATAACCAGTAAACAGTGAGACAGCAGCGATAGTGGTACTGGGGTTACGGCATAATATTAACCGCTCTGCAGCATGCTTTCTACAGAACATTGTTGGACAGCATGAGAGTTAACTGAACATCATTTAAATCCTTCTCTATGCATCAATCAACCGTCCAACATCAAACCGCATTTTCTATCAGCATCAAGTTTTTCACAGCAGGCTTTTTTTTGGTAAATTTTCAGCCCAAGCTACAGCCTCCACCAGAACACGGAGACAAAAGGAGGAATCAGTGGACTAAATAAGATGAAGAGGACAGGAGGCAACAGTCCAACATTCATTAAACTAAAAACAGACAAACAGCTATTCAGTCCAACCTCTAAGCGATGCCTGTCTGAACTTTAAATGGAAGTGAAGTATGTGTGCATGTGTTTCGACCTCATGCGGTGCTGTGACAAGATTCTTACAAGAACAGAATCTATTACCATGATCCCCGGTATTTTCCAGGCTTTCAGGGATTCGGGTCACATCCATTTTAGGTTTAAATCCAAATACAGATAGAGATATGGCTATTTGAAGCACTAAATAAACAGTGTCATTGCGTTACACCCAATTACAGAGTTTCACACATGAGAAGGAAGATCTCTATTTAAAATAATATTTTTAAAGATATTTTCTTGGGAACCGAAATATTATGAGATGCCTTGAATGTGAAGATCTAATTGCTGTTCAAATATCGTGTGCAGTACTAAAAGTAAACATCCTAAAAACTCAAATTTGGCAGGTGTTCAATGAGGAGCCTTCCACACAACAAACAATAGCCCAAGTTGTATGAAAGGGACTAAACTCTAGCATCTCCCTTTCTATCATTCATTAGCTCGCTAACTCGTAGGGCAGGGTAACGAGGTGGCCTGCTCCAAAAAAACAAACCAATCATTGTGGAGACGTTAAAGGATAAGAAAAAGCGCAGAACAGCTCTTTGAGTGTTTGGACTGGCAGAGAAGGCATTAGACCTCCTATGTGCCTAAATAAAAGGGGCATTTATGGGTGCCCAGTGCCTGCTGGCACAAACATCACACTCTTTCTGTCAGACTCTTAAAAAGCAGTGCTACACCACCACACCACAGAGGACACATAAGGAAGAAAGGAAAGTTTGATGTGTGAGGAAAGAGTGCTGGGCTAGGCTATGGCACACTGGTGTTAAAAAAAATCTGAGAAAGTAAGCTGTTCTAGAGGGGATCAGGATGCCAAAAAAGGCACAAAATATATATTACTTAATGTATAGCTTCAAGCAGGCCATGGATCAGCACACAAAATACACTAAACCAGAACCAGCTAGATGTGTAGATCTCTGTGATCCGCCTAGACGCCGACTGAGCTCCAATAAGAAGCTTTAAGAGGGGGCGGGGCGTGTGATTGTGAAAAGCAGTATGCCGATTTTCACGTCCTGCACAATGAATCCACCCTTAATGCCAGCATGACTAGCTCTCCATGTAACCCAGACAAAGGGGAGGGGAAAAAAACCAAAAACATAATGACTCTGCCACACACCACAAGTTCTCCACATCTGTGCATAATGTCTAAAAAATCAGTCAGGTTTCTACATTTAGATTTCTGCCTGGACATACAACAGTTAAGCTATTAGTTCTAGTTGGGACCTACGTTCATATAACCAGATACATCATACTTACACTGTGAACTCCACAGAAAGCAGAAAATAGGATTAGAACTAGGATTAGTTACAGGCAGGTTAAGCTTCTTCGTGTACAGACCTATATTATTTATATTTAGGAAAAGCTGTGTTGGGAGGACAACACAGTTCATAAACATGGCTGTATCACTGCAAAGCGTGATCACGGAAGGGTGGAGAATTGTCTGGAGCGCCCTAGAGTCTGGCTGCTCTGAACGGACACATAGTTACAGGTTGTCTGAAATCCTACGATGAGCAGTGGCATTGCTAGACGCAACAAAACTTTGTGGTCCCAATAATGAGTTTGTATTAGCTTTTTATTATTATTAATTATTTAAATTAAGCTTCTAATGAAACAATTTAATGAGTATTTTTCATCCCTCAGGTCTTTCTTTCTAGTGCAAAGAGATGGTTTTGTACAGAGTCAAGTCCAGACTTGCCACCAATTTTGTTTGAGCAGATGTCGAAACGCATAGTTTCAGGTATTACTACACATCCTTGCTTGACAGGCTGCAAATAGCTAGAACCTCCTACTGTTCAGACAGCTCATGACTGCTCCAGACTCAGAAATTTGTTTCAGCTCTTTCTTAGTACTACGTCTGATGCCACATGTACATGAACATGGCAACTAATCTGGAAGTGAGAATGTCTACTTAGACAGAAATGCTGAAAAAACATGTGACTGACACTCAAGCTGAGCTTCTCACGAACAGATGGCCTGCAGGCTTGGATGGAATGGAAAGAGGAAGAATGGCCCAGATTGCTTTCGCGGGATTACTAAGGGCCCCTAGAATCAGGGTCCTCTCTGGGTAAATGGTATCGTTGGAACCATGTGTGTTATTTACAAGTGCATAATGTTTACCAAGTAGAAAAGCAGAAGAGCACAGCACTTTGCCTGAATTCCTTTGATCCTGAAAGTATCTTATTTCAACAGAATTTAAAGTCGGTATAAAATTCCACTTTATATAAATCAGGACAACTTCATATTCAACTACAGCACCTCTTTACCACATTTTACTCTACTTCAGCTGTTTTTATGTGGCCTGAGATCACTTTCAAAGAAGATTATCATGAAAAGTCATTTCAAACTGCACTACTGGCTGCTTCCCGAACCCTCCGGCTTCCACTGAGCCTTAGGGTCTGAAAACTAAACACTGCAGGAACTCCTCTGGGTTTGTCTGCTCATACGGTGTGTGTAGGTAAGCCTACCTACCTACCTACACACACACACACACACACACACACACACACACACACAAAACATATTATATACCTATATATGTACACACACATACAGAAGGAAGAATCCAGAAGTGGAATAGAGGGGTGAACCAGATAATCCAATCACAAACAAGAACACATGGTCCAGTGACCTTGCACTTCCTATCCGGTGTTCAACACACACAGAGGTGTTGACGAGAAATGTTATATTTAGAATAGTACAGCCAGAAGTAATGTTTGTTTTCATTCAGCACAATGTGTGTGTGTGTGCGTGTGTGTGTGTTCTTCAACTGTAAATTGACACTTTGGTTAGATGTAAATGCACAATTTTTAATCGCAGTCATATTCAAGACAACCAAAGTTGTGCAAAGTATTATTTAAATTTACACTAATTTTGTAAAACTTGATCGTGTGTGTGCTTTCTGGGCTATAGAAACTGGGGGTTAAATCCTTTTTTACAGCTTTATATCTACATTAAACTAAGACAAGATACAATCCAAGCACACAGCTGGGGGTTAAAGACCTTGCTAAGAATGAGCCTCAAAGTAGCTTTCTGGAAGCATGGGATTTGCGCCTGGGATCTTCCGGTCAGTATTCTGTCACTTACACCATATGATTTAGTATTACAAAGGCATTTTCACCACAATGCCAAATTCATTCACATGACCAGCCCCATTTGTGTATGTATTGCTTGTATGTATATGTGAGACATAGTGCACAATCTGCTAACCCATAATAGACAGGCTTCATAAAACACAGTGATTATGGCAGCACCGTTCATGGCACAGATATGGAGGACTGGAGAGATGATTCCGGAAAATTCCTTCCTGGCATATGCTCCGTATTGTCTAAGTCCGCACTATTCAAACACCCAGAGGTGGAGCATCCCTCCAACAATAAGCCCGGCTGCTCTAGAAGAGCCATTCACAGTCCCTATGCATTATAATGGGCTGCAGCATCACGAGGCCCAAAACAGAAGAGCTCAAACAGAGAGAGAACAAGGGCAAAAGGATTTCAGTGACTCCTCCTCCAGTCCCATATAAGTCACTGAGAGAACAGAGAAGGAGAATAGCTCAGCTAGAGTCTTTAACGTACCCCTGAACTCAACAAAGTGAATTTTAAATGGTTCATTCCTCTTGGTTGGGTGACTCGGAAAACAAAAAACCCTACTACCTTTAAGGATATGATACTTATTTCAGGCCAAACTATTAAAAAAAAGAAAAACGAACAACAGGTTCAATGTTAGCACTAAATTAATTTCAGAAATCATAAGCTGAATAAGTAGGATACACACACACTGCTAGAGGTTATTGCAAGTGGCCAGTCCACCCATTAACATGTCTTTGGGAGGAGGGAGAAACAAAGAGGAAACCTGCATGGGGAGAAAACTAAACACAAAACTACCCACAGTAACCCGAGCTCTCACTGCTGCTCTACTTGCTGTGCTACCTCGCTGTGCTAATTGAAACATGGTTTCTGTTAATATAATATACTGTAAGTATATTCCCGCCCTCGCCCAGAGTCGGCCGAGATGGGCGCCAGCCTCCCTGCGACCCTAATTAGGATTAAGCGGCTTAGAAAATGAATGAATGAATACCATAAGTATATGTTAGTGGTAAATTACCATGTGTAATTTAGCTTGGCTACAGAAACAGATATAATAATACCTCTAATATATGGCTGGATATTAGGGACGGCAGGAGGACCCCGAGGTGTAAAGAGCACTTAGCATTTTTATACGTCCTCACATTTTTTGGTTTAAATAAAGCTGTAGTAATGTTTTAAGAGCACTGTAGTAGTTTGGAGTAAACAGTTACAAGTGTGTTGAGGAGTACTTTAAAACAAAACACAGAAAGCTTTAATTCATATTCAGACAGATTAAAAGGTCTGATGCGGTTGCCCATCACTGCAACATTATCATCAGTAAAAAAAAAAAACCCCAGCAGTATCTATCAGCCTAGCAAACTCTCAGCACTGATTACGTAAGGGCAGCAACACAGAAACACACACACACACCAAGATGAATTGCCTTAATGTCTTTTCAACTTTAAACAAATGCATCTGATGTAATCACTCCTCACGTGCATCTCCCAAGCTGAATGCATCATCAGCTAAACAAGCAGCACAAGCTGCATCTTAACCCAATATGCACAGACTGTGTGACGAGCATGATCAGATTATTCAAACACACAGCGAGAGGAACTGCAGAGAGACGAGCAAGGATTAGGAACGGGACTATATGAGGCTGCAGAAGGGGGTTGTGTCAGGCATGACTTACCTTAACAGAATTTAGTGTGGATTATGTTCTACGTACATCGGAACAATAGTAATCAGCAGATGCACAGAAGCACTGGCTCAGTGCAGGAGAGAGCGTGAGAGTCAGTACAGCATTAAAAAGGCAGCAGATGCGGTGACAGCATCACAGACTCTGCCCAGCTACAACACACACGCACGCGCAGCCACACTCACACACACACACACACACACACACACACACACACACACACGACTTCATTCCAGCTGTTTCCCACTGCAGGCCTATACCCACTAACAATCCCTTACATGCATGTGCTGAGTATACATGTGCACAGAAATGTCACATCTCTGAACACACAGAGTCTCATCATCCACAGGTGACACTACGAGTGTGTGTGCGTATGTATGTTCCAGCATTTACCTTTACTACAGTTATGAAAACAGAGCAGAGTTTATACTGTATGTGTGTAAAAGAGAGGAGGGACAGCAGGAAAAATCTCCCTTGATAGATAAACTGAGGGGAGTTTGTCCTCTTGTGCATGAGAGAATTTCAGAGTTTCTTAACTATGTCAGATTGTGTGTGTGTGGGGAGGAATGAAAGGAATGTTCAGGAGAGGAAAAAAAAAAAAAAAAAAAAAAAAAAAAAAAAAAAAAAAAAAAAAAAAAACCCCGGACCCCCCTCCCCACACCCACACACAAACACCCCCCCACCAC
>JBCNYH010000021.1:35072252-35085772 GCA_039654325.1 Tandanus tandanus
ATTTTACTATGTAAAGCTGCTTTGTGACAATGTCAATTGTAAAAAGCGCTATACAAATAAAACTGAATTGAATTGATAGGGAAGGCAAAAAGTTGATGGGTGAAAATTGAATACGACTAAATTAGGGAGAAAAATGGGGGGGTAAAAAAAAGAGACAAAAAAAATTGCACTAATTTGAGTCTTTAAATTTGCGCTACACGGCACGTTAGATTTTTTCATTCCATTTTCTGTTCACGTCTCTTTGTGCATCACTCTTTCAAACAACAAATAACATTAAGTTTTATGTTAAACTTTTGAGAGAGCTGAAATTATGAAAATTGCAGCTTGCCCCATAACTGTTAAACTGCCCATGTGTACCAAACAACATTTAGACAACAGTGAGGCAAAAGGCTGGTGTGGCTGCCACTTAATAACTTTGAGCGTCTCCATATGTATTTATTTATTTAACCAAACAAAGATACTACAGTCCTGGTTTCTACTAGCTCAGGCCCCTGGGGCTTGTGAAGTTACAGGTCAAAGTTTAAATAGATAAAGTCAATGCAAAGCCACAGTAGCTGCTTGCAGAGGTAAATGTACACATGTCAGCTTCACCAAATTGCCCTTTCCACACAGAGAATATTACTCCATTTGGTCAGAATTCTGCTTCAAAAATAAATAAATAAATAAGGGTTGAAAAGCATAGCTTTCAAGTCTGTCCCAAAAACAGAAAGGTTACAACCCTAGATATTAACACCTTTAGCTTTTCTATCTATTAGTAAACAGCCTGTTTTCGCTACTGTCTCTTTAAGAGTTATGTGAGTCAACGACCTCTGTTCTGATTGGCTGAAACTGACCACAGTTCTCCAGCAAACTTATACAGCCGAAAGAATACGAAGCAATAAAAATGACAACACTGTTCAAACATTGACTTGATATGTGGGAATATAAACCTTTACCCATTGCTATGATGGATTCAAAAATATGTTTTGGATGTGGGAGCCTGGAAGAGCTCAACATTTAGCTATTATCAGTTATTTCAACCCAGATACCTGTGCTACGGGCTACAGTGGCAACATTCCTAATCAATGAGCTGATCTGCTGGAGGCTAAACCACGGTACATGTGCTCATGGACGTAAATATCACAAGCATGAGCAATTCAAAATCTCTGCAGCTTATTTTCTTATGTACGGACCGGGGAAACGTAATCATGCTGGTTAAAAGTCGAGAAAATCCTGTTTTCTGTGACACTGGTGCCTTTAGTGGGTGATGAGTAAATGACTGTGTGCTTGTTAAAATAAATAAATAAATAAATAAAAAATAGGAAAGAGCTAGAGAGAAGGAGTACAAGAAGGAAACCAAATCCATCAAATCCTAACTCCTGGCTGGCATACTGGGAAAGAAGAAGAAATGGAAAATAACAGATTAAGAACCCAACCCTCCGAGAGGGAGAGACAGAGAGACAGACAGAGAGAGAGAGAGAGAGAGAGAGAGAGAGAGAGAGAGAGAGAGAGAGAGAGAGAGAGAGAAGACATGACAAAGATTCATTTTGATATTGGTTGATTTATGTACCCCGAGATGCAAGAGTGGCTAATTTGCTAGCATTAGCATCTAGCACATACAATCAAAGCCTGACTCTCACAGTAAAGCAGAACACAAAGTTCTGTCCTTAGCTCTACCCATCCCAATGTAACCCGCTGTTTTGCTGTCATCTACAAGCAGACACAGACACAGTGGGGGTGGAGGTTACAAGAACCTGGTATGACCCATTTTCTTGTCTCTCACAATCCCTTTTATTCCCCCAGAAACTCTTGGCAACAAGAAAAGGAGAGACAAAGAGGCAGAGCCAGAGAAAGATGGACTACACTTTTTTAGCTCTGTGTATAAGCTGCAGGTGTTTTTCTATAGACGTCGAAAGGCTAAATGCTCTTTTATAAATAATTCATGCACTACGGCATCTCAGTCGTGCAAATGCCTAAGGGTACAAAGCCTTGCCACAACAGATCAACAGATGTCCCATCCTGTGTGTAAACCTGACACTGATTAGCAGGATGCTAGAGCTACAAGAGATTAACCTGCTTTATGGCACCACACTGAGTGTTAGAGAAGAAGAAAACAGTCTTCTGCAAGTGTCTTACTAAACCACATACACACGGAGGAAGGAAAACAGAAATCTGATTAACGGCTCACCGGAAAAAGCTAGAGCAAGTCGTGATTTGCGTACCTGTATGTGCTCTGTAGAGCTGCTGCTCAGCTCGTCTCCTGATTCCGAATCATTCCGCAACACCTCCGAGACGTTTCCTGGCGAGGATCCATCTGTATCTGACGGTGACACTCCTTGGGGTTTCCCCCGGCAACCTGGAGGCTCCTTGGACGGCGACTCGGGCCTGGTGCGGGGCAGCAGCGCTGTGTTGCCATGGTGATGGTTATGATGGTTGTTGTTGTTAAGCAGAGCAAGCTCCGCAAGCACGTCTTTCATCCCTGCATTCTGATTGGAGTCCTGCAGTAAGGGTGGAGTATGCTGCTCTGGTAAAGGGGAAGGCATGCTGGAAGTGGACGGCCGTCCGAAGCTGACCATATCCGACGATGACCTATGTTGCGGGTTCTCGCTGACTGAGGAGCCATGATTTACTGGGAGGGCTATGGGCAGGGTGATGGGGGGTTTGATGCGTGCTTTTGGGGGTGGCATGAGTGCCCGACGCACCTCACGCACGTACTGCGCAGGAACATAGAAAGCCTTAGTGCTGTCGTCCCTTTTCACCTGCCACCAGTCAGAGTTGGTTTTCTTTACCAGCATGTAGCACTCGCCCGGATGGATGGAAATGAGTCTGTCTTTGGCTTTGTACTCATAATCATACTCCACTTCCACATAGACCTGTCCTGCGGCTAGGCCTGAATCACTGCGACCCTCCATCTCAGACATGACTCACAAGTGTGTGCGCGCGCGTGTGTGTGTGTGTGTGTGTTTTCAAAATGCACCGTGGATAAAAGATGAAAGGATCCACATTTTTAAGGTATATCTCTCCTCACGTCTCTGCAAGAGGAAAGAAACAAGAGCTGTGTTTAGAGAACAGGCAGAAATAACAAAGTCAGATCAAATATGTGCAATATTTGTTAAAATTTCTAGTTAGAATTGGCTTAGAAGGAAAAACTTTGGTCTCTGTTGTGAAATTGGTGAAAATAAAGAGATGAAATGATGCGGACTGCCTCTCGGCTTGCCTGTTGATTCTGACTGCTGCCCCTCACTTACCTTTTTGCCACATTCTAGTTTTAAAACAGAGAACCTCAGCTAACTTCAGCTAAATATATTCATATATCCATATCTAATAGTACAGACGAGATGACCGGTATACTTTACGTTCTGATACTTATGATAATGTGGTGCTGATGTTGGGGGTAGCCGTAGCCTAATGGTTAGAGAAGAAGGTTTGGGACCAAAACCAGCAGGAAAAACATGTGGCAGTGGGGGAGTGAGCTGCACCTTCCCTTAGTCCACCTTTATGGCCCAACTGCTCTCCAGGCACCCTTAATATGTGTGGCAGCCCACTGCTCCGAGTGTGTATGTGTGTGTGCTCACTGTTTACGTGTGTGTGCTCACTTTGGGTGGGTTAAATGCAGAGGCAATAATTTCCCTTGTGGGATTAATGCAGTATATCAAAATTAAAAAAATCGAAAAAGCAAAAGCAAAAAAATGTGCCAAAGTATATTTTCATTGGTGAATAATATACTAAAGTAAAACTTTACAAGATGCTCCACATTTCTCATTTTCACGAAGCGGCATGCTGCTCTTCTGATTTCTTCTTTGTACGCCTACAAATCTACAATTTTATTTTAGAACTTTATTCTCACAATAAATTACTAGTATTAATTCAAGAAATGTTCCCATTTCTAACTGATGGAAAGCCATGCAAATCTTATTGGTGGAAAGCCATTACTTCATTGCCATGGGATAAATAAATTATTGCACTGTTGCCATGGACTAATTTGAATGATTACTGCACAACTGGTACATGCTACACAGTAATGTGACTGTCTACTGAGAGAGAACTATTCGGTCTCTGCCTTTGGCCTCGGCAGATAACAAACCCTCGATTGAATGATTCTCCATATCATACTTCACCTCATTTAATAATTGTTGTCCTTTATATCAACTTATTATTATTCCAGCTAACTTTCAGCTAACCAGTTAATAGGGCAAAAACTGTTGGGCCGATCAAAGTGAATTTCACATTATTAATTGGCATAAGGATGTAGAATATTGCTATGACTTTTGTCATCAATCGTCATCAATAATTAAGAGATATTAATTACTTAATGACTTTTCTATGTACCTTTATATCTTGGAAACTATTGGACCGATCAAAGTCAGTTTCACATATGTTATTGAAAACTGGTATTATATCCGCAGACGAAATTTTTACCACAAAATTTTAATTCTAGTTGCTTATTATTCTCATAATATCAGCCTAGGACTTTGACCTTTAACATTAAGACCTTTATTCTCATAAGAATATAACCTTATTCTAAAAATCTTACGATTTGATTTTTTCCCCTCAACATGGCCTGAATAGTCCATCAGTGATGTATCTTGCCTGCACACAAGCCAAATTTTGACTAATAACTAACCACGGACCAATCACATAGTCAACACATCCAGGTAGAATATCCAAACCTCAGAGCATCTGTTGAGCCCCTATATGTATCCAGTATCTAGTAATCCAACCAGCCCTGTACAACCTCCAAAATATATTATTTGATAAGTAACAAAAAAGTTAATTCATTTACTGTTCACAAAAAAAATCTAATTGTAAATACATCAGACGATCAAACTGGAAAGCAGGTCATAGATCTGACACCTCCCCAATGACTGAAAACACCCATCAGTAATTATCTCTCAACATGACAATACGTGCGGTGGATTCTGGCAAACAGATTTGGTGATTTTGCAGCATGTTGGGATTTGTCCGGCACTGTATTTCTCTGCTACAGGGCAGAGCATGCACACGCTCACAGAAGGAAAGCTATGTCTTTCCCTCCTGTACCCTCGAGCACTGAGGCGATCTGCATGGTAACACAATCATGCGTGAGGACACCATGGCAACAAGCATATCAGTAACTTAGTAATCGATTTACAACGACAGGACACACACAAGTTGCACACGTACAAACATATACTGTATAAACACATACGTTTTTCAGAGCACGTCACAAATTTTACACCGTTATGCCACTTGCATACAAATAGTAGCAGTTCAATCGTCATCTTCACAATACTAATATTCCTTCATGTCTTAGTGCTGCAAAAATACTGCTGCAGGGAAGCATAGCTACACAGACATGAGGGGCTCCCATTGGTCACACGTGAGTTAAATATACACTGACATGTTCACAGAAGGGATCTACAGCAGCAACAGATGACTGCAGCAGCTCTTACATCTCTTCTTTCATTCCCTTCATCACTCAACGGATTAAAGAAAAATACTCACTAATGCATACAACAATTATTTTCTGTAAAAATACCTACAGTTTTGAGATCAACTCACAGACTCTTAAAAACACTGCTGATCAGCATCTGGTGTTCTCTTGCTTAGATCAGTTTTCAAATCCTAAAACGCTTCCCTTCACATGAATGGATTATCAAGAGGTTCAAATAGCAACCAGGGGCTTTGGACATGAGGGAACAAATACATGCATGTCCAACAGTCTATCTATAACTGCTATACTAGAGCTGAGTTCAGTGTCTTACATCCTAGCCCTAAAAATAAACCTGGATCACTGGGTGTGAAATATGAAGCTTAAAAACTGTACAGAATCAAATACTGTAAGAAGAGACACACAAGCAACCTCTACACTCACTGAGTAGTGTGCTGGGATTTTTATATATATATATATATATTATAAAATATACATATACTGTATTAATATACATACTGTGCGGCGTCCGGAGAGCAGTTGGGGGTTAGGTACCTTGCTCAAGGGCACTTCAGCCATGAAAGTGCAGGACAAACATTTTTCCTGCTGGTTTAGGAATCGAACCAGCAACCTTTAGGTCCCAAACCCGCTTCTCTAACCATGATGTTTGGCCCACCGACTACTCTACTGGGAACCTACAGGACGCTGCCGCCCGGGCAGACAACGTATGAACTGGTGGGATGCTGTTGCAGGAGATGTACAGGAGGCCAATATCTCATTTGAGGAGACAGCGGTGAAGCCCAAGACAGGAAGCAATGGCGATAATTTGTGTTGGCGCTATGTGGGCACGTCCCACAGAAGCAGTGATGATAATGCACATGAACAACATGATCTGATTGGCTCATTATCTCAGGGTTAATAGACATTATCCTGAATGGATATTGCTTGAATCAAACACTCCCGGTTTGCAATGTTCACTAATTCTGAAATCATAGAAATTCAACAACATGCTATGCTAAAAATTATGGCGAAGGCTATGCAACATATCTTTATAAAAGGTAAAAAAGCACTTTATTCAACCTTTGAAAAAGTTTCAAAGATGTTATCTTAAAGCAAGTGTAAGCATTATGATGAAGCAGGTGGAATGATCACTGTCACACTTCAAAAATGGAAAAATCTTGTATTAATTTGCTTTTCTTATGTTTCTGGGTAGTATATACTAAAACTGTGAAGGAGTTTAAAAACAGACATGAGGAGGGTGCTTATGTTTTGCTCGAACTGCTGGCAGTCAGACATACAGCTGTGTGTAGTCATAAAATGTATAAATAAATGGTAAAATCTTGACTTAGTTTGCTAATGTTCTTCTGTAGTATATACTAAAATGATTATTCACCTCAGGCTAGATGGATGTCGCAGACTAGGCACCATAACATTCCAGCTTGTGAACTATTCAGCAACATCCACCTCGCGTTAATTATTCACTTTTCAGTAATAAAGGTCACCAGAAATTATTCTCATGTAACAATTGTAAAATATTGATTATACCTATTCTTAAAACATTTCAGTCTGCATTGTCTTAAAGTGGGTGATTGGTATGTGGTGTCTCTTTAAAATGCATTGTTGAGATGTTCACATTTCACTGATCTGATTGGATGCTAGAGAAAAAAAAAAGGCCAAAAAGAGCCCCATGATCCAGCTAAGTAGCTAGCTAGCAAACAGTAACCTTTATTAAGCTATTGCAGCCCTGCATCATTTACCACATTACCTTCAATTATCTTCTAATTCTGCCCATTTGTAGACAGAAAGCCACACTACAGTGACTTAGTACCCAATCTTACTTCTCATCAGGATATAGTCTGGTTATTACATATCATTACAGCTCTAGTAAAATAAGGAAAGCTTGAGTCTGAGGATCTACTGAAGTAACACAGTACACTTCCAGGAAGACGTCACCAGTGTGGTGATAAGACTGCACCGCCCCAAAGAACGATTGTACCATGTGTCAGCTTACTCCACTAGCGCTCCCTCACACAAGTCTCCTACAGGGAGCCAGTATGCTACACACGGGTTAAACATCTGGTTGCACAGTGTTGATAAAAATGACTGCATCTGTCAGACCCTAACTATGCCTTATTGGGAACAGCTGAGACTGATTAGCACTGTAAATTAAAAAATAGTGTTTCGAGAGGAAGTTATTACAGCTCTCATCTACAAGTGCTTGGTTTTAACACCAGACATAATTGAGGTCTATTCCAGAGGCCAATACAGCAGTGATAATTAATACACCAGTTTATTAGTAACGACCCACTTGCACAAAACCCGAGCATTCCAAATCCAATGTCACATGACTGTAAAGTGTGGTGTAACCTGGTTTTAGAATCAGTGGGGGGTGGGGTGGGGGTGGGGGGCCACCGGGATTGGAAAAAAAGAGTGAACTGGGCATGGCTGTTAGAGCATACAGACAGACAGAACACAGTCAAGCAATTTCACCGTTTTATTACACCGGAGGTATCCGGTGTCGAACACTGTTGTTAGTGACAGTTGGCTCTAAAAGTCCTACTCCTCCTTTATTACTGACCGGAATCGCACAAAACTTTGCAGGCTTATACCAGATGACGTGATGAACAACTCTATGGAGAGGGATTTCTGATTTTCAAACTCTAAATAAAATTATTGGCATTATCAGCTATGTAGCCAGATCCAAATGGGTCACAGATATACCTCCAGTGTGTAGCTCAATTGAGCTCGTTGAATAAAATAACAATTGTGAAAACGTTAACGCCATTTGATCGATACCCTTATCCACAGCGACTTACACTTATCACTTTATACAACTGAGCAGTTTAGGGTTAAGGGCTTGTTCAAGGGCCCAACAGTGGAAGTTTGGTGGTACCGTGATATGAACCCCAGACCTTCAAATCAGAAACCCAGAGCCCTAACCACTGAACCACCAACGCATTTGCCTCAAAAGGGCTCTGGAACAGATGAGGACAATATCAGATGCTGACAATACCTATCTCTGGAAACCTACTGGACCTCAATGGTACACAAATTACTCCTAGAATTAAGAGATCTTTTCTGATCCTATTCTATATTAGACTAAGGGTCCAGGATTGGATCTAATATCAAAATAAGACATGAGTTTCAAGCCTGAAGCCAAGGTTTGAATATTTCTCTTAGCACTAATATTACTCCCAAAAGGAACAAAACTGATTGTATATGAACCACATGAACATTTCTGCCCTCCATGTCCCATCACAAGAAAGTATCCACTCCAAATTATAAAGAACAAATCTCAAGTATTTCTAAAGGATTGTGTAATTATCAATACATCATAGTGAAATCACAATTCTATTAAAAAGCAAAGCTTAAGGAATGAAGACTAACCCGTGCTATTATATAAAAGAATCCATGCTGGGGTGATCCAATATGACCTGATTTCAAGTGGACTACTTTGGTCTGACTTACTTTTTATGCATGGCTCATTTGAATACTTGATTCTGATTGGTCAAAATGGAGCTTTCAGCAGTCACTGAGAAACCCTGTTGGAATAATGGCTCAGCTGGTAGGGATATCATGTTGGAGTCGGCAGGGAGATACGGGGATCCCTGGCTATTTCCGATGGTTATCACTGAGGGTTTCCCTGAATGGCTGCCATATTGCTTCTCGGGATCTCTGTTGTTTATAAACTCATAAGTTAGCTTAGTAACAATTATTAGCTGATTCCTTTGTTGTCTTGAAATGTTTTCTTTAATATTAAATATCCATATTTGTACACAGGCAGTCAAAACAACGTATTATCACAATGCGCTACTTACTGGCGCTTAGTGCACCCGAGAAACTGCCGAAAATAGCCGAGGGAGTCCCAAATGATTCAGTGATTTTTTTAACACTCTTGTTAATTAAAACTGATTGGAGTGTGTCATTAGTGGAAGCAATGAAATCATTTTTAAATCAATATTTTGAGTGAAATTGTTCATTTATTTAATAAGAAGCTGTGTAACAAGCAAAATAATGCCAGTTTTATCACAAAATAAATCCCTTTAGTGATTCAATATCCTGATCACCCAGTCATCTTTTATTTTTTACATGTTAACTTAAAGAAATTAATAATTTAACAAAATATTACTTGTGATTTTAATACGATAATATTGCTTTTGCTAATATTACCCTGGGTTTACACTGGGGCACGATGTTCATGATCTGAACTATTTGAGAGAATTGTGATGAGCGTGGGGAGTCGTGGGATCGAATCGTGATGATCTTGAGGGAACTGGATGGATTCGCGAGGATCTTAAGGGAACTTGGATTCGTTATGATCGTGTTAATATCTGAAATGTTTTTTTCTTTTGAACGCACAGAAGAGCTTAACAGGCCCTGGTGCACCATTGTAGGGGATCTTGATGAACTTGGAAACACGATTCCTTCAAGTTTCATCTCTTGGATGCACCCTGCCTCCATTTTATACCCCAATCGTGCTCCAAGCCTGGTCATAAATCGAGGAGCTCCACGCTCTTTTGAATCGCAGAGATCACGGACATCATGGCCCCAGTGTAAATCCAAGGTAATGTGCTCCAATGCGTTGGTCTGTTACTCCCAACAACTGAGTGTTATAAAGAAATAGCAGACCACTGAGTGCTGCGATTGACCAATCATTATCAAATAATCCGTGTGATAATTTGTGATCATGACCAGTTGGCTGTACATTATCCAGTACTTGTACAGCAGCAGTTTGCTAAAAATTACAATAAGAGTTGTAGCAGTAATCACTCGAGCAGTAGCCTTTCTTTTTCCTCTTTGAAAGCTAAGACAAACAAAGCAACTTGTCACACTAGCAAGAAATCAGAAAGCACTTCCTGTTGACACTGAGTTTATAAAACAAGGGCATGAATTCCTAAGCCACGTATTATTAGCTGTAGATTAAGTGGAGTGTCCCCAATGCAGGTACCTAAGAATGAGCAGTTACTAAATGATTATGCATCAGTACATTAATATAAACCTATTATTTATGTAACTACTGTCGGAGCCATGCTGTTACAGAGAAATGTATTCACACCATCTGAATGGTGGATTCAACCACGCTGTGATATGAAATTAATAACATTACCACATCAAACATTCTGTCTAGGTTGCATTGTTTCTTCTCTGCTGTTAAGCAACTACTAATATTTATCACACGTCCCACCACACACCTACAACTGCTGTAAAACTCTTCTACCTATTAATCAGTTGTTCCAGTGAGGATTTGCCTCGTCTTGTATCCAAATACGCAGCACTAAAGGCACTTGCAGCATTTCTGGCAACAAAATCAAAAGCCCACTTACTTTTATTCACCCTGACATAATACATCAATCCGACTGCCAAAATCGTGCAGCTGCCAGAGGAGCAAAACAAGCTTATTTCAGCACTCATTAAAGAGTTAAGACATGAGAAAATAACATGTAGGGAAACTTCACAGAAGTGAAATGCTGTTAAAAGCGACATAAGCGGAAAATCAAATGAGGACATAGAACCAACATGCCCCATAATCAGATTTAAAACATGCATACCTTTTAAACACGTCATGGGCCTAAGGATGGGCGGCAAGGTGGCGTAGTGGTTAGCATGCCTGACTCACGGCAGTACCGTGCTCGGAGAGTGCATTTCATTATGGGATTTGCATGTTCTCCCGTTGTTTGCATGGGTTTCCTCCAGGTACTCCAGTTTCCTCCCACAGTCAAAAACACATTAGGCTAATTGGCTGTTCAAAATTACCCCTAGGCATGAATGGTTGTGTGTGTTGTCCTGTGATAGCCTATTGAGCTGTTCAGGGTGTACCCCGCCTTCAACCAGAGTTGGCTGAGATAGGCCCCAGCCTCCCTGCGACCCAGCCTTCCGGCAAATTGGCATCAATTACAATCCTTTTACACTCCAAACTACACAGAATAGAGAGAACCAAGTTCTCACCCCTTAGTACCCAAACATAACGGCTCATCAAACAGTTATCGCCGCCTCCTTTAAACACCTGCAAGCTAACAAACCTAAAACACTGACGCAGAGTGAGTGTCTACTTCACGCCATGTGACAGGCAATGGGTGATTGACGGTTTTACACAATGAGCCGCTTGAGACAAAGACATGTCTCTATTTACGTGTGCAAATGGCCTCATTCCATCAGAAAGCAGAAAAGGCTGGGATTTCACTCGACCATGTGTCTCCCATTTCAGAATTTGAACAGAGCCCAAAGCGGAGGCAGGGAGCAGATGGAAGGACTTGAGTTTGGCTGAGAGTGTGAGGTCAGGCTCACAAAGCACAGAGGAATCGCTACTGGCTCTCACAGCGTTTCTGGGTTTACGGTCAACTAAAACGACCGACAGCCTCTCAGAAACCTGCTTCCGCTTCAAACCATCGCAGCGATAATTTGCAAGGCGACAGTCTTGGAATATTACAAGAGCCACAGACAATTCCGTAAGTCAAAACCAGTCAGTGTATCTGTAATAGAATACCACTGTACCATCTGTATCTTTATCCAAATATTTTCATCAGTATATACCAGTATTTCACTGCCTGATTACTGGAGGAGGACGAGTCCATGAGAAAGAGCGTGGGCGAAGGGAGTGTAGTGCTTCGTGATATCTAACTACCTCATGTCAGAACACACTGTACATTATCATAATGGATGTAAACAACAAACATGGCTACAGTTCGTACTCACGGCTGTTGACTAGCCTGCAAGCTTTAAAAATGTGTCTGCAATACGTGTGCTTATCCGAGTGGAGCTCTACAGTAATGACTGCACAGGCAGAGTTCATGCAAGCAGGTCAGGCAGGCAGACCATCGAGAATGAATGAAATGACTGGACAGGCTTTTTCCAGCCCTGCGTCTACCACAGATTATTTTTTTCTTTTTTTTATCATCAAAGCACTGGATTTATTCATTGCTTGAGGGACATAAAGATAATTTCAAGAAACGCGATACAAAAAAAAAGAAAAAAATGACCTGCTCTACTTTCATTGCGCATTCTGAAGCACTCCATCCTTTTGTCAGAGTCGCACGGAGCCTGGAGCCCACTCCAGGCGATTCTGGGCGAAGGCGGGGTACACGCTGAACTGCACGCCAGTCCATCGCAGGGCCAACACACACACACACACACACACACACACACACACAACCACTCACACTCACAGCTAGGGGCCAAGTAGCATAATATGCATGTCTTTGGACTATGGGAGGAAACTAGAGCACCCGGTGGAAACCCTTACAAGCACGGTTTAATCTTTTAACAAAATAAATGTTCATTGAAGGGCGGCACGGTGGAATAGTGGTCAGCACGTCCAAGTCACAGAAGGAAGGTCCTGGGTTCGAGGCCTGGGCTCAGCAAGTGTGTTTTGTGTGAAAAATGCATGGTTTCCTCTGGGTACTCCGGTTTCCTCCCAAAGTCCAAAGACATGCACATTAGGCTGATTAGCTGTTCCAAATTGACCCTAGGCAAATGAATGTTCAGTAATATTTGAAAGCATGTACTTGAATTATCATTAGTATAGCTACGGCCAAAAAAAAAAAATCTAATTTCATTTTAAATAAAATGACTCTAGTGTCATTGTGATAGTTTCAGGGATAATATATTTTTCAACAAAAAAGATATCGTGACAGGCCTGTTGACCACCACTCAGGCAGAGTCGGATGGATAACAGTGCTGAACTGTTGCGAGTTGCCAGGCCAGCTCACAGCTACATGGTCCCTGCTTTAAAGATGCCCAATCATGAATGAATAGCCTACGTCTTTTATCCTATTACCAATTCATTTTCCTGGAGAAACCACCCCAGATTTCTGGCTTAGTATCTCCTATTCACCTGTTTACAATAACAGGAACAAGACCACATGACCAGAGAAATGATCTTGCACATGCATGGTAACTTGGCGGTGCAGAAGGCATGGGATATCTAGAGAAAAAAAAAGACGGTTTACTAATGTTTACTAATATCGTTGCGGGTGCAGGGATCCCTTGGGGCCGGTGGCGCAATGGTTAGGGTGCTGGGCTCATGATCAGGAGGTCATGTGTTCGAATCCCTGTTAGACCCCCACCGTGCTAAGACACCTGGGCAAGGTCTTAACCACAAGTGTGCCTCTGTCCACCCAGCAGTATAAATGGG
>JBCNYH010000021.1:35096502-35108612 GCA_039654325.1 Tandanus tandanus
TAGGTGAGGGTTGGAACGTAGATCGACTGGTAAATTGAGAGCTTTGCTTTTCGGCTCAGCTCCCTCTTCACCACGATATATATGCACCCTATCCTTTGTAAACATTACATCTTAAATATATGTATGATTACTCCTATACCTGTCAGAAGATTTCCTGGTCACTATAATAAATGTTTGCAGACCAGAGTCTACTTCCTTTCACCTATCCTTGATCACATTCCCAGAGCTCTACTGAGGAAAGTTCTTACAGTCTGTTATGAATGTACGCAGTTCAACTCAGCCGGTGTGGGGTGCAGTTATCTAAAGGTTATATGCTTTCCACAGGCACACGGTTTCTCTAATTCATCACTGAATACAAGATTAAGTTTCTTCGCACACTCTTCCTGGAACAGAGCCTGGTGCTGGGCTGAAAGAAAATTTACTTAAAATAAGGAGAGAGGACGAGTTAATGAAAACAAAACCAGGGGAAAATTAGCGTGACGCCTAACGAGAAATACTCTGTAGCCCAAATTGAGTGGCTCTAAATTTTATTACGCAGATATTATTTCCATCGTCGCTGTTCATTATTCGTTCTTGGGAACCCAGGACTATACGTTTCCTGGCTGAAAATATTCTCTCAGTCTCACATCATATAATTCTACATAGGAAACAGGAAAGTTCTCCAGAGGTCATCAGTGGATGTCAAGATCTTATATAAAACCACAGGAGAAAATGTAAGAACAAACAAATACTGAACCGAAAACATTACTGTGGATTAACAAAAATGAATCTTAAACATTCAACTGCTGTAAAAATCAGAAATGCTGAATCTTAAATCTGCCCAAAAGGGCATTTGAAAAGTGGAAAACACCGTTCTAGCTCCACCCATTCGTCCTGGGCCAGATCACATGAGGTGCTTCTCAAAACCTTTAAACAGCACCATCGTTTTCCTCACTTACATCTCATCCTTTTGGCTTAGTCCCTTCTACACAAAGACTGACGCAAGCAAAAAGATGTGCGGAGTGTAGAAGTGAGGAAATGTGTTTTCAGGGAAATGAGACATTGGCCCCTCTGGAGCGCAGTCCGCTGATGACGACAACGGTACAGCTGACCTGCTTCATAAAAGCATCCGACATCGTGTGAGGGGCCGGTTATTTATATGCTGGCGTGCAGCTCTTCTGGGAAGGTTACTTTTTTGTAGCCTCGCTCATCGCTTCTCCATGCAGAAATAAGAGAACTGGGTCTGAATTCTGGTTCTGAACTTTGGTTCAACCGCGAATCAGGAAACAACAAATAAGGGTTTTGAGAAGCTCCCATGGTGTTCAAGTGAAACAGAAACCCAAATACAGCAATGGAACTTGTGTCACATGACTCACTTAAACTCACACTCAAAGTGTGATTATATTACAGGGATTGTTTGTAATCACATACCTTGACCTCGTTGGCTGTCTGAATCTCATTCTCTTTCTCCATAGCATGAACTTTCTCTGTAACACATGACACGCAACAAGTATTCAGAAAAGAGAAATAATGCGGAGGCAGATTTCCTCCAAAGCCATTTTAAGCTTTGGTATCAACAGGCAAAATGTAAGAATGAAAGACTGTGTGCCATTGTGTGCGTACCCTGTGCACTGATTTTGACAAGTTCCTCATTGAGCAAGTCGACATTTTCCTCCAGCTGCCTCTTTTTCTGTTCCACATTCTGAAGGTACTCCGTTAGAGACTTAATTTTCGCCTCATGCTGCAAAGACCGAGACGATCAAAACACGGAAATTTCCACAATTACACAGAAACTTAACCTAGCGCCTAAATAAACATCTGTTCGGCTTTCACTCAGCCCTACTGCTCTCATGTCAGGTACCTGAGAGATGCGGAGCTGGCACGCAGCCAGTTCCTTCTCGTTCTCGTCCATCTTCTTGTTGCTGTCGGCCTGAGCTGCCTCCAGCTGCTTGCTACGCTTCACCAGGGTCTTGACCTCCGACTTCATCTTACTGATGTAAAGCCTGGCCACAGTAAACTCTTCATCAACCACCCCGCTGCCCTCATGCTGTTGAGAAAAACACGGAAGAGAAAAAGGTAGGAGAGGTGGGTCAGGGGAAAAAAAAAAAAAAAAAAAAAAAAAAAAAGATACAAAGAAGAAAGAAATACAAAACTCTGAGGTCAATAAGTATCGGTGTGGCAAAAAAAAAAAAAAAATAAATACCTTTTTGATTTGTTTGAGAAAGTGGAAAAAAGGAAGTTTACAAGGTTATGCAAAGCTCCATTCAAGTTAAACTGGGACATTCTACTGATGTGTTGAAGCACAGCCATTCTGTGACTTACCTTGATGTCATTGCTACCCACAGCAATTCCGATCTCTGCCAGATCTTTAAGCAATGACGACATCATCTCAGTCACTCTCTTCTTCTGGTGGTTGGTCATTTCCTTTAGCTTCTGCAGCTCAGAGTCTAAAGAGGCTAAAACACTCTGACGAGAAAAGAAAGAAAAAACTATAATGAACACTAAGAATAAAAGTCATCAGGGGATGACACATACCCCGGCCTCCAAATGTCAGAAAATATGCATTGCAGAAATCCCCAAAAAAATATCATAAGGAAGCCTAGGAGAAGTTACTAGCAGGTTTGATGAAGAAACGGTTTCCGAGTTCTGGCCTGGAATTGAAATGATTCCAGATGGACGTACTGATGACTGATACATTACATGCGATGGGGATTAAAATTAATAAATGAATAAAATATTAAAAAGCCAACTGTTCTGGTAAGGAAAGATGTGTAGGGCTGTATCATGATTAACATGACTAATAGCAGAGCGCCGTGAGTGCAGAGCACCACTGATAAGGAAAAAGCGTCTAACCATTGAGTTGCTTTTGTAATGTCGAGAAGTTTTCGTTATTTTCCTTATGTAACTGCATTCGCCAAGCCAAACGAATATGGCTTTGAACTACTATCTCCCCACAGATGAAGTTTGGTTGCAATAGGTGGTTCCCTTCCTGAGATATGAATTTCTTTTCTTTTTTTCTTAATAAAACCTACAGCGTCCCTCAGTTCACCATCCACCGGTGTACATGTACTTATGGGAACCCTGTGTTATTCTTTGAAAATTTGACATCTCAAAAAAGGAAAAAAAAAGTAAGAATTTTTTCTGGGAGAGAGTAAAATAGAGAAGAAGAGGCGTATAATACTTGGGTCACATGATATGACATCATTGTTAATGACGTGTAAAACTGTGTGTTTGGTTCCCTCATTTTTATTTCCTTCTATAAACAATCTTGACATACGTAGGATACGTGTACAGGGTTTGAGAGTTCCCAAGTAAGGAAAATCCTATGGAGCTCCACCTAAATCTCTATATTGATTTTTTTTGTGTCATGCATAGAAACTGCTCTATTAACTCTCCTTAGCACTCTAAGTGCCATTATATCCCTTAGTGAAGCCCCCCGACTCCCTCACTCTCACACCTGTTAACAGAACGTATAAAATAAATGCCTGCACACCGATTTCTGGTTGAGTTCCTCACTGAGGGTCTCGAACTCCTTGGTCTTATCCTCCACCTCTTGGCTCTTCTGGTCATAGTTGACAGCAAGTTCCTCCAGTGCCTGCAGCACTTCCTTCACCTCCTCCTTAGATGCTTCGTTCTCCATTTGCAGACGCATCAGCTCTGCCTGCAGGTTATCGTGGTCTCTCCGCGAAGAGGCCAGAAGCTACAGAGCACAAACGTTCATCAACACAGTGCACACATACAGGTATGTACACATGGCTCATCCTACAGGTTGTCCCAGATTTACTTATAGAAATCTGACCGGGGGGGGGGGTGAAAAACACTGTGTAAAACAAAAACCCGCATAGACTCTCACCTCTTCCTGGTCCAACATCTGCTGCTTGAGTTTCTCAGCCAGCTGAGACTGCTGATTTATCTCATCATCCTACAGGACAGGACAGAAAAAAAAAGAGAGACACAGAAACCAGGAACTGAGGTTATGTGAGAATGTATAAAAAGGGAAGCCTTTCAAAATAACCGGCTTTAAAGAATGGACCTTATCATCGAGCTGCTTGTAGAGTTTGGCCAGCTCAGCCTCGCACTTCTCTCTCTCAGTGTCGGTCAGACGTACTCCAGGGATGTTGGGAGTGGAAGCTATCTTGTCATTATTCATGGTGTTATCCAGAGCCAATACCTCAGCGTTGGCCTTCTCTTTATCATATTGCTCGTCAGTCGGCACAGTCTCGCCTAAAACAACCACACAAACCTTAGAGCCTGACTAAAATAAATCCACTTGACACTGTCCGTCTGAAGAAGTTCTTTATCATAACTCGTGTGTATGTGCAGGATTGTACCGTTCCTCCAGCGGTTCAGCTCATTTTCCAGCCAGGTAATGGTGTTGCGGAGCGTCTTGTTCTTCTCCTTCTCCCTCTCATATTTCTTCTTCCATTGTTCTGCTGTCAACTCCACATTCACACACACTGTGTTCTTAATGGTCTTGGCCCTGAAGACAGCATAACACACACACTGTAATTCCCCAAAACATTTTCCTTGAATGATCAACTAGCAAAAAACTCCAGAGCAGATGTCGTCAAGTGTTTCAGATTCAAGCACATAAAACACACTGCAATATGGATCAAGGTTAAAAAATAAAAATACTTTTTTTGTTGTTGTTAACAGCCACCACTGTGGCTCCTGTAACAAATTCCCTGTTGAAGTCCCATGTTTATGTAAATTATTTACCTTTGACAAATTCTGCTTTAAAGCATGTGACCGGTGACTGAATGACTGACTGGGGACCAATTTGCATATTTACAGGCTATCATACCAAGGTTAGGACTCTATAACCTGTATATCCTCACCTTTGTCCAAACATCAGTGTAGATTTGGTCTCAGCCTCATTAAAAGAGGAGGGGGAGCAGCAGATGACAATGGTAGTCCTGCAGTTGCCACCCAGAGAGTCCTGAAGAATCCTAGTCATCTTACTGTCTCTGTACGGAACATACGTCTGACAGAGACGTGTGTGATGCCAAAGGAATGGTAGAGATTAACATTATGCACAGGGTACACTGGATATCATATCTTACAACACTGATCATTTGAGTACTTGATCCTAATTGGTCAACTGTGGCATTCAATGGCCCGGCAGTTTTTATAACAGAGCGTTGCCAAGTATAACAGACCACTGCTGTGGAGTATGTAAGTAGCCCTGAAATAAGCAGAACAGAAAATGCACTCGGAGAGTGCAGACCTCCACCAAGGTAATGTAATCTCTACATCTCTCTTTACATGGGTTATAATGGCAGACGATGTAGAATTACAGTGCCCCTTGTGGCCTGTTTCATAATTATTTTTGATCCCTGTATTGTTTCTTCCGGCGAATTCTGGGTGATTTCCACCCTTTATCGCGCAGTGTTAAAAAATCCTTCAATACTCAGCTCTTCGAGGAAATCCGTCCACTGGATCTCGAGTTATCGTGCTCATACAGACTGACACTCATCACCGCCCCCCTTGGTGGAGGTAATAACATAAAGCAAGGTGGTGCAATACCCTATTACAGTACATCCTGATCCCCTTGGTGGAGTTCATTTTGCAATTATAACCTTCCTGCTTTTCATTACCCCCAAATATATAATAGCAGCAATATGATGATGAAATTCATAACACAAAACTGTACTAAACATACCGATCCTTCAGCCAGTGCAGAAATGACATTTCCCAGGGAGGAGAGGGACTTGTTAATGTTTTTGGCTTCATCCAACACAGCTCCTTCAGCTCCAGTTTTACTGACCTACACACACACACACACACACACACACACCTGAATAACCATAATATGGAAAGGAGAAAGCAGGCTGGAAAGAACCACCAGCAATTATAAAGTAAATCAAAACTGAAATGGTGCCAAGATTTACCTTCTCACTTCCAGCCAGATCAACCAGATACAGCTTCCCACTCAGTTTCTGCTCCGTCTGCGTGTTTTCCTGCTTCACATTTATCAGGAAGATACTGTGACTCCTAGAACTGTGCTCATTCATGTCTGACAAACACGCACAAGGGAGAACATACAAGCCGTTACTTCCATATTTTGGATTCTCCTGTGCCATAAATATACTGGGGATTATTACATAACCAGGAACAACTTGGGGCGTTTTTCTTAGCTCAGCTCAACATTAGTCACAGCCAAATCAGCCCGACGGCAAATCAACAGGGAATAGCTTTCACATGCTTCCTCTATGATGCATACATCATTATTCGGCTTTGTTTGGAAAAATCACTCACAAAACATGGATGGTCCGTCGGCCAAACCCGGGCAATGCCAGGAAGAAATGCAGGGCTGTTGACAGCAGTGGTTCTTAACACATTCCTTGGTACTCACAACTCTCCAGTAATCACAATAAATTCAGTATATTATGGAACATCCGGACTAACACGCCAATCAGAATGTTAAGATTTACGAGATAACTAATATTTCCTGGGTAATTTCCTCAAGAGTGCACACAAACACTTTTTTTCTCTGTGAAATCTTTCCAAAAGCACAGTCAGGAAAACCGAATCTGTACACCAAGACAATAGGTGTACCACACATCTACCATACAGGCGCACTTTGGAGGTATATAACTGTGGCCATACACACGTTTCCTTAGCAAAGCAATAACATTGTCCTGCTAGTGTATGTAGAATTTGTTCAAGTGACTCAATGTTGCTGAGCTTTTTAAACTAAACAGTCCATGGCAGAACATCCAGTTTACAGAGTTTAAAAGAACTGATCACTGACCAAGGGCCAGAGGATTTAAACTGCACCTAATACAAGGTTCAAGGTTAGAAGTACAGCGTACACTTCTGCTCACGCCGCCGTCAGAAATAAATTATCAGGTCGGTGATGATCCTATGACCTGCAGTGGCCTTTCATGGGTGAATAGCTTGAGATGTGGTAAATGTAAGTAAGTGCTAATGTATTTGATATACTAGCAACTTGGCATATTGGTGGATTAAAGAAAATGTGCTTGGGCATACTTGTCACAGCCACATGTCTATTGGATTTGCCCTCATCAATGGTGTCCATCACCTCCTCTGGGCTGCAAACAAAGCGCTCGGTGCAACCCTGCACACACATACAGAGGTAGGTGGGAGGTGGGGGGGTTTGTGGACACAGAGAGAGAGAGAGAGAGAGAGAGAGAGAGAAAGAATTATCCATATTTACTCCTAGACGCAAACAAGTTTTCTTCTTCGACAGTGCTCATGCTTCATATTTACCTTGACATATGGGACCCTGTTCTTGTCTTCATGCACAGATAGATTAGTCTTGGACACTGCAAGAGGATTTTTGAAATTAATCTATACAGTAGATAAAATATATACAATAAGATATTATCCGATAACACATTTCTACCATGTGACTTCTTACTGCAAATGACCTTTAAAATGTCGCACTGATAACAGACCACCCGCCTGAGCTCGCCAGTGTGCTACTGTACCACAGCAACTAACATCAATCTCACACTTACCATCCAGCAAGTCTCTGATTTTATCCAGGTAGATTTCAAAATAGGAGACCTGGCAACAAGAACAAGAGTTAAATACTTCCACTGATCTCGTATTTGAGTGATTGTATTTGATTATACTTCATCAAAGTGCATCAGGAGCTGCTGCTGCGTGGTTCTTCTCACTTACCTTGATATGGAATTCCAGGTTTTCATCCATGGAGTAAATGTAGTTAAATATGTCCTGTACAATACGTGGAATGATTCCCATTCCATCTGGGTCGTGCAGAACACCCTGCAAAAATTACAGAACACGTGTACATTACGTGTAAATGAGTATCATGCATTAAAAAATTTGTCATGCTCCGTGGCTTCAAGAGCTTACCTCCATAGTATGCGTTTTGCCAGATGAAGTCTGTCCATAGGCAAATATTGTACCATTATAACCCTCAAGCACATCTGTAAGTGGGAAAGAAAACATCACATTAAACGTATGAAACTACACGTCCTGTATTTAACCTGTATATTGTTCATGAAGCTCTGTGAGCAAGTCCATTCCTAGCGCCGCATCCTCACACATTGCTCACCTTTAACAATCTTCTGAGCGCAGGCGTTGTACACCTGCTCCTGGGTAGTGCTGGACTGGAAAACACGGTCAAACATGTACGGCTTTCCCTGAACAACACAAGAAAAGAAGTTTCTGAATATTTCTGCATCCTGTTTGCCTTCACTGGATTCCACATAAAAGATCATTTGTGTTAAACGACACCATATAAAGACTCTCTTTATTCCACCACACGATGTGCAAAAGCAACTGTAGCTGGCTGGAAATAAACCGTATCTTTGGCTAATCAGCTGACTGCAGTCATGAGACATGGCCAGCACAGTAAAACACGGGCACGCTAACTGTTGAACGGTCTGTGTGGTGCCATGGTCCCGAGAAATCTGTGATAAAACAAGGCTGTGATTAAACAAACATTGTTCATTATCAGAGAAACAAACCTGTTACACGACCACAGCGTGTGTTTTAATCTGTTTATTCCCATTTAATACAAAACGGCTCAAAATAATCCAACAAAACATCCGCGTAATGACAAAACAGAAACATCTCTAAGTATAGTGTGGTTTAAAAAAGCTTCACTGTGTGAATCGGATTTAATTTATAGTGCTAATGCTAATAATAATACTAACTAGAACTGTGAGTAAACCAACTACAAAATCCCCCGCCTGTAACATGAATAAACTGTTGGATTATCTCCTCTTCAAAACATCAGCCCCGGATTATTTTACTTCATGCACATCTTCAGATGATACACTACATCTGTATCAAATTTCATCAAAATCCATCAAGCGGTTTAGGAAAAGTTCAGCTTACAATCGGACTGACAAGATGATTCCTACATACCTCCCAAGCCTTGTTTGGTATAGTAGTAGAAGTAGAAGAAGAAGAGGCCAAAATCGTAATCCGGGATGTTTAAAACGATTTTCAACAGCAGGTCAGCTACATTGTTTAGTCTTCTGCCACCATCAGGTCAATGGAAACCTGCTGTATTTGCCAGCAGGCCAACTTTTTATACAGTCAGAGAGAAAAGCTGCAGGATAGATCACAACCAACCGTGGGCCACATTCATTCCTGGGGCCAAAGTTTAGAGACGGAATGCAACATTATGGCCTTAACACGAACAGCACCACTATTCATCACCTCGTCTATATAACTTAACAGGTTCCTGTGGTGAATTGGTGTCACTAGCTATTCAAAACAATTACATATAACATCAGCAGTCCCATCCAGCAACACCAGTCCATTCCCGTTTTCAAAATACGCGCGTCTTGCAACTCTAGGCATGCTCAGAGACATGTTGCCGCTCTGATTGGCTGTTCCAACCTGGTAGTGAAGCAAACTCGTTGGATTGGTTGGGCTACTTCACTGACCCCGTGCATCGTAACACATTATGGGCCAGCGCTGAGCTGCACAAAGGACAAGCGGAAAACATGTCTTTTGTTCCTAAACCAACTGACGACAGGAAAGCCGAGTTGGCAAAACGTTAGCTGCATAAGCCATATTGGATTTGCCTTCACGCACATTTCGGCATCATTCTCGTCCTCAGAGTCACTGGAATGTAACATCTCACTGTCTCCACAAGATACGTCAACGTGTTAACGTCACTTCCGAGGAACTGCAAACCCCCGCAGTTCAGCCCCGATAGTAATCCACGGGATAAAATTTCCAGTTTTGTGCTTTTTACAGACATTTATGTTAAAATAAGGATCTGAAATGCTTAAACATACTACATATGCACAAACTATGCTGTACGGATGACCACTACAGGTACTCTAAGCCTGAATTACCACTGTTCATACCCACACTACTGGGCTCTTGGGCAACGTCATTAACTCTATCAGCTCGATCTATCCATGTTTGCTGAAGGGTCACGCTGCTCAATCTCTAAGACAATTCATAGTAAGGGAGGTAGTGAAGATGGCAGATATTCAGAGTTCTGGATTCAGAGCTGCCTGGTTTACTCATTTAATATTTTTCACTGATACTGCAACGTTCCAGCTGGTCCAACCATGCAAGGAAAGCCAGAGAAAGTGGATCTATGCCCGGATAAACCAAGATAAACACATCATGAGCCTTTAAAACGAGAGGGCTCTGGACTTTTATAAGTGACGCTACCAGAGAACACAACAGCGTTTCTGTAATGAGTTTGCATGTTCTCCACGTACTCGCGTGGGTTTCCTCCGGGCAATCCAGTGTCCGCCGACAGTCCTACGACATGCACAATAGGCTAACTGGCGGTTCCAAATTGCCCCTAGGTGTGAGTGTAAAGGATTGTGTGCGTGTTGCCCTGCAATGGTCTGGCAAGCTGATCAGGGTGTACCCCGCCTTCGCCCGGTGTTGGTTGAGATAGGCTCCAGCCTTCACGCCACGCTAGTAGGATTAAGCAGTTCGGCGAATGAGTGAGTGGGAATTCGGAAGGGTTTTCCAATGCTATGTGCTAAACTCATCAGCTCAGCCCTGCCTGACCAGACCCCAGCACAAAGTTCAATACAAAAACTTTCACCAGTCCAAAAACGTCTGTGGCGTACAAGATATAAAAGACTAAATTAGAGCAGCAGCAGCTTATCTACCTAAAACAAAGGCTGACACTGCTGCAAAGCAGGAAAAAGATTCATGACAGCAGCCGCATTTCAATGCAAATATATGTGTATGACATGCACAGTCGAGAGAAGGTACGGTGCTGTGATGGTCCTGAACTGTTCGAACCAAACATGCCTAATTGCTTGACTTTGGAAGAACACTTCGAGCTGTGTGTATAATACAAGAACAAAACATTACTTTAACATTCTGACCTGCTCTACAGAGTCTACACGCTTTAAAAACAGACCTGTGCAGAACATACTGTAATATGCAAACTGTGCAAACGAGGAATTACTGCAAAGACTGAAAGCATCAGCAGTCTTTCTGCTCATTTAAAGCCTCGCCAGGTGAGAGAATACAGAGAAAATGCAGATGTCGGACTACAAGGAGGCTCAGGAGAAAATCATTCAATATCAGGAGAGCGCGAGATCCAATCTGATGACTGCAGGGGACAACAAAACTAGCCAGGCTCTCTGGGTGAGAGGAAAGTCACGCCAACTGTGTGTCTGTGAGCTCAAGTATGGGAAGACGCAGATACCCAGCAATGCAGGATAAGCGATACAGACTGGAATCATGTCTCTGAGGAAGCGCACGTTAAGTCTTCACCCTCCCTGACTGGTAGATTTCATGTGATTGGGGAAGGTTGGTTGATGGGTATGAGGTAGCCAAGATAAAATGGTACCTTTGTCTTTTCTAAATAAATAAATTAAATGGGTAAAAAAAAGAAGAAATCTTGGAATAAGTCATATAAAACATCAGCTAAGACAGATGCTTCTGAATGTGCTGGAAAGGAAGGACAATAAAGCTTTTACTTTTTTTATTTTGTTTTCATAAGATTGTGGATAAATAGCTGGTCTTTTTTTTAATTCATAAGGTACACAGATTTCATCATTTTCATTTTCAAATCAAAGAACACACTGTAACCTTGGTGTTTTGATTTATAAAAATGATTTTACAAACATCATTTTATTAAAAGTTGCTTTAATTTGACAGTAAGAAGCTTTTAAACCGATAGATTATTAAACCAAGAAAATCTGAATTGGTCAGAATCAGCATCGGCAGGTCAGGTGTGCAAACAAAATCAGTGATGGGTATTGGGGCGGCATAGTGGCCAGTCCATCTGTCTCACAGCAAGAAGGTCCTGGGTTCGATTTCCGGGCTCGGCCGTTTCTGTGTGGAGTTTGCATGTTCTCCCCGGGCTTGTGCGGGTTTCCTCTGGGTACTCTGGTTTCCACCCACAGTCCAGAGACATGCACATTAGGCTAATTGGCTGCTCCAAATTGCCTGTAGGTGTGAATGGTTACGTGTGTGTGTGTGTTGGCCCTGCGATGATTTGGCGAGCACTTCAGGGTGTACCACGCCTTCACCCTGTGCTGAGATGAGCTTCGGCCTCCCTGCAACTATAATAGGATTAAGCTGTTCAACAAATGAGTGAGTGAGTGAGTGAATGAGAGGTATTGGCTGTAAAAGTACTTTATAAAATAGAGTGATGCTTTGGTCATATCAAGATATATTTATATTTATATATA
>JBCNYH010000021.1:35161421-35198330 GCA_039654325.1 Tandanus tandanus
AGCCATGATTTATGTCAATCAGCTCGGTTCAACAGCTCACTAAGGTGTGCAAGCACTCTTTTTTAACTGCAGACTAAATAGCAGATGAAATCGGACACAGGTGTTTGTTTTAGAACTGCAAAGTACACGGTGAATCCATAATATTCTCCTCAGAATTGAGTGATTCCATATTTTTTCCCCTCTATTTGATCCATAAAAACAGTTGCAACTGACTACAATTTTCTTTCTTTTTGTAAGTGTTTCATAAAGTCAGAAGGTTGGAATGTTAAATGAAAATAGTTTTGTGGCAGGTCTGCGATTTTTTCCCCCTACACAATTAAACAACTGAATGAACATCTTCCAACGATTCCATACTTTTCGCCAGGGGATATACACCAATACCTCCTGTGTATTACATCCCTGCAAAAAAACTAAAAATCCAGCTTGGTCTGAGCAGCTACCAGCAGTCCAATACAGAACTAAATGCAGGAAGATGAATATAGTTTCTAAATTATTGCTACTCTTTCAACGGTGTAGACAAACATTCATTAACCCTTTCATTTAAGTAACCTGGAAGCTAGAAAAGAACGTGATTGTTAACTTGGGCTGAATTTTGGAAGATGTTCATCTTAAAATCCTAAACTGGGATGGCAAGATAGTTGTGTGCCTGTGTGGTGTGCTCAAAGATATTCAGACCACCAACATAGACAACACAAGAAATGAATCTCTTCTGAACATGACAGTGAGTCATATATCACACACTATCTCTCGCCCTCTCACCAACAAACTCAGACATCATGATTTTGTGCATAATGAATATGAACTAAAATGCCAAACCTTACATAAGGATAACAAAATTGCGCTTTATGTTGCTGTAAGCATTTATATTGTCAAACAAATTATGCTATAAGGGTCGCAGGGAGCATGGAGCCGATCTCAGGCAACACCGGGCAAAGGGGGGTACCACCACCTTCTCACTTTGTTCACTCAATAGTCGATAAATACCTTCAAACGCAGGCAACCGTGGCCTAAGGGTTAGAAAAGCAGGTTTGGGACAGAAAGGTTGCTGGTTCAATTCCCAAACCAGCAGAAAAACATGATGGTGGGCAGAGTAAGCAGCACCTCCCTTTCCTCCACCTTCATGGCTGAAGTGCCCTTGTGTTAAACCAATTGTGCCAATGTGGCTGCCTACTGCTTCGGCCTATGATTCAGTTAATACTGCAAGAGGCCTGAATAAACCACAGCAATAAATAAATAAACAAACAAATGAGAAATTCACCATGAAATCAAGAATCAAAAATCTTTTTCAGCCAAAAATTTCTTTTTGATCATTTGAATGTGTAATATAAAGGTTGTTTTGAGAACATTTGCATTTTATTTCTTACATAGTTTATCCTAAAAGCTATTATTCACAGTTTAAGTTTAGTTGGTACATTTTAATTAAATCAAGAAATTATCAAAAAACATTTACAAGCTAGCTTTGAGCATTTAACCACTTGTTAGCTATTTCTTATTCTTAGCGAGTGTTAATCTTATATCTAATAAAATTTCACTGTATTTAAATTAAGTATTTATTTATATTTAAATATATATTTTTTGTTAATGTTTGCTCTGTTCCGGTTCTCAATGCAACCATGTTTTTAAATGTGCATGTACTGGAATTAATGACTGTCTGCATGGAGTCTCCAAGCATTCTCATGAATTCTTTGTGGGTTCCCCCCAAATATTTGTTACCTCAAAAACGTTTTTCTGTAGATATCTGTCATGAGCCGCCCATGAAGTCCTGCCACTCATTGCTAATCGCTGCATATTCCACCTTGTTCCCAGTCTTGCTGGGGTAAGCGCCGTATCCACAACATCCCAGATCAGCACAAAGCAGTTAATGAAGATGGAGATAAACTTGAATTTTAGTAGAAAATTAAGCATTATACTGCAGGATTAAAATGTTAAATATCAAAACCACCACCAACGATTATTCATTCACTCATTGACTGAACAAAAAGCACACAAAGATCTCTCATCACATATAATAACCTGGGCTTTATTATCAATTTCTGTGTGAATGGTCTCATCTTTTCCCCACTTGATTTTCAATATGATTTTTTTTTTTTTTTTTAATAGTTTAATTCGGTCAGCCACCAGGGTTGGACTGGATGGTGGTTCAGTTCAGCCAGTGGATTGAGTATTGGAGATTCGGACTCTGGACAACACAGGACCACAGAACTGCAGCCGTGCCCGAGAGCCATCCTCTTCATGGAAGAGATGAAGAAGCATATTCCCAAAGGAAGGCACACCTTTTTAACTTGTGGTTTTAGGAAATGAAATAGTCTGGAGTCCGTTGGAGATTGGAGCTGGATGACTTCTCCCGCTCCTTCCATCTCATGTGCCCTTTAGCTGAAATAATTACACAGGCACAGCAAGAATGGACAGTCATCAGCATTCACTCATCAGAGAAGGGTACTGACAAGGACAAAGTCTTCCACCATGCGAAGCACAAAGTCGCTTCACCACAAGAACGGAAAAAAAACAAAAAACAAAACAAAACAAACAAAAAAAAGATACAAAAATAAGTGTCTCTTGTACAAAGAAACTATTACGGGAGGGGGAGCTATATTTCAGAGTATGAAAAAAAGAACTGAAATTATACAAAAGCAGCAATAATTACTTAAGTCAAAACAAAATAAAAAAAACAAAACAGTGCTTAGTTGAGGTGGAAGCCACAGATGCTTCCAAGTGAAGACTTTATGACCTGTCTATCACTTGTTTTGGGATTATTAGTTACATGGAAGATTCCTACACACCACCCCACCCACCATTACCAAACCCTCTCAGTGACAAACCCCAAACCATAAAGCCCGTTCTAAACAAAACCAACAGGAAGCTGAACACAAATAAAGGGGGATTAAACAAATTTAAAAAGGCAAAAGGATGCATCTAAAAAAGGCTGCACTCATATGATTTGCAAAGACCAATCAGAAATGGAGAATGAAGAACCTGATGCTGTTCACAAAGTTTAAAACAAACAAAAACAAAACACGCAACTTTAGCTACCCAAACACCTACAACACAGGAACAAATGACGGTACAGTGTTCATGGAAAAAGAAAAGTGTAAACACAGCACAATAAATAGGTAAAACAGCAGGTTTCCTCACCATGCACGATGCAATGACTCAGTACTCTCACCCTTAACACGGCTCGCGCTCGCTCACTCAACATTCTCTCAGCTTCTGCCTTTTTTCTTTTCTCTCTTTTTTTTTTAATTTCTGTATTTCCCAAGTGCAAAACATCACAAATGAACAAATCTGGATTCAAGTAACATATATACAAGATTCTGGTGGGGTGGAGGAGGGATTTTTATACAAATATGCAGTTACTGTACATTGAATATTTGCCATATTCATAATTTACATATGAATTTTCTCTAACAATAATGAATATATATTAAAAAGGGGGGAAAAAAGATGAGATTTGCTGTCAAGGTCTGACAGTTGCTGTGGAAACCGGCTGTCTCTTTGCATTCCCAAAAGTGATTGGTGCACAGCACCAAAAGAACGTAGTGGGCAGGGAAAAGATCGCCCAGGCAACGGTTACTACGTCACCTCCATAGCAACTGTGTTTTCCGATATACTGTTGAGGGACTGCTTTTCTTGCTCATGATTCTCCCTGTGGGGAAAAAAAAAATAAAAAAATAAAAAAATATATATATATCTGTCAGTATATGTTTACGTTCTGCTTTTAGTCTGGCAGTTTACCTGTGAACCAAACACTTGAAGTGATCTATAGTACAGAGAGAAACAAATCAAAGATGAGTTTGTGTGTGTGTGTGTGTGTGTGTGTGTGTATGCTCACCCAGTGGTGACTTTGGGAAGTTGACAATTGCTAGCGGCTGCTGCGAGTTTTAAGGCAGCAGGTGCCATGCCACCAAGATTTCTGGGCAGATGGCGAGAGTTGAGGCTGGCGATCTGGGGCGTGGCAACACTCAGACGCAGATTGTTGCCAATCAGAAGCTGGGGGGCGGAGTTGGCAGCACTGTTCCCATGATTACTGAGTGTATTGTGTGTGTTGTGGAGAGACGTGGTGGTGGAGTTCGTACTGTTAGAAGCAGGTAAGCTAGCAGGGGCGGAGGTCATAGTTACTGGTGATGAGCTCGTGAGCATTGATGCAGATGTAGTTGAATGTTGTAAGCCCTTGTAAACTCCTGGAATACAATTAACATAGTTGATTTAATGACAATAATTAGAAGATGTAGTTACTTAAAAAAAAAGTTTCTCTTACCATAAAAAATATATACTTCCAGAAATGTCTACATTCTTCTCACCTGAGGCCTGAAGGATGCCATTAACTCCACTTCCTACAACACCATCCTCTTTGACTTTTAGGGTTAACAGCTGATCAGAGGTGACCAAAGCCGAAGCTGCAAACTGGGCACTCGCTGAATCCAATGTCTTGGACAGGGACACGACGGACTAAAGATGGATTAAAAGTAAATTAGTAGATAAAAATTAAAGGTCACATCTGCTTTATGATGGTCTTTTACTCACACACACACACACACACACACACACACACACACACACACCTGTGTACTGTTGGGGACTACATTAGCCTGCTGTTGAATCTGCTCCAGCTGTTGTTTCTGCATGAGAGCCAGCTGTTCCTGGTGCTCCTGGAACTGTTCTGCTGTGAATACTGGCACACAAACAGACAAAGATTAGCACGAAGCATATATATTACTATCAAAGTACGCTCTCCAGCATATTCATGTTCACCCTCCTTTCCCTTAATTGCTAATAGTCTGCCTGTGCATTAGCCATGTAGTAGTCCAGCTGTTTTATTATGCATCTGAAATGTAATACAAATGTAAAAGTATTCAAAGTGGCACATTATACCAAAGCTGTGCTGTACTAACCAACTCTACCAACTGTCGATTATTTCTTTGATTAAAAAAAAATAATAATAATCCCATTTTTAAAAAATATCGATCTGAATTTTGAATGACTTCTGATTTGACTAAGAATATTAAAATATTTTACTTTCACATTTACATCATTTGGCAGATGCCCTTATCCAGAGCGACTCACCTTTTTTTTTTTAATACAACTGAGCAGTTGAGGATTAAAAGCCTTGCTCAAGGGCTCAAAAGTGGCAGGTTGGTATTACTGGGACTTGAACCCCTGATCTTTGGATCAGTAAGTCAGAGCCTTAACCACCTGGGCCCACCACTGCCCTACTTTAGGGTACATAATACAGTCTTTGATTACTATTGGGTTAGTTTTGACTCCAAAAAAGACTCTCTCCCTCCATCTCCCTTTATCTATCTAAATCATTGCTGTACACCATGGTGTTCTGCCCTGTTAAAGAGAGTTGTCAAGTTTATTATGTTTGTGTGCAATCCTAAAATGCACATTGCATTTAACAATAGACTCAACAGGTTGATGAAAAAAATACATTGCCAACTATTTTTAAAATCAAATTCATTAATTCGTAACAGCAACTTGATAATTAACACAGAGCAACAGCTCTAATATCTATTAGCCCAGCATTATCACATGGACCAATACAACCACATTCAGTTTATATTACGCTCTGTATCTAATAGAACTTTAACTCATTCTGCTCATTTCAAACATCTCATAAAAAGGGAAACAGGGTCCCTTAACCTCTTCAGCATTAGCATCTGGTTGACTGCTTGCAATCTCACATAACATGCTTTATCTTAGAATCACTTATTGAATGGGGTTCAAAATGAACTATGGATTTGAACTTGTGTTGCTGGGAACAGGAAGAATATTCACAAGCATCATCCATTTCCCCTTCCCTTCTCACATTCCTAATCAAACCATTGCCACATTAATTTTTCATATACCAATAATTCAGAAAACTGATGTGGGTGTGAATTTACAACGCATATATAAAGGAAAGCAGCAAGGTTGCAGGTGAGTTTGCTAGTCGCAGCCTCTCAAAATACCACAGCACGACCAAGCACCAAACAATTTGCACAAATTAATTTTCTTCCCACACACTCGCCTTCCTCTCCAATTATGCCCACACACTGAGTCAAAGGAAAGGAAGATTAACAAATGAGAAAATATACAATTTCTGTAGCCCCAGACCTAGTAATGGCACCATTTCGAAAACTAAAACCCAAATCTAAATGTCAATGTTCTTCAATAAAGGTACTACAGAGTACTACTGAAACCAGTATTGAGCCTGTATATGTATGTACATGGATACAAACTCACCCGGTAAGGAGTTTAAAGTAGCAGCTCCTCTGTTTGGTGCATTAATGCCTGATCCTAACACTGTGGTTAAGGAGCGATTGAAGCCTCTGAGACCACAGTGAGACGAGCTACCCCTCGTGAATGACTGGCTTTTTAGTGTCCGTGGTTTAAAGTGTCTCCAGCGGCAAGCCTTAATGTTTTGTAGGATTTGCCTCAGGTCAGGTGAGGAAGTAGAAGTCCGTGATGACGAGGTGGGCAAGGAGGTACTGCTATAAGAGGAGCTTTCTGGGAGTGGAGAAGCGGAAGTTGCCAAATCCCCTTCTATGTGGGAATCTAGACCGTGGAAAATGCTGTCAAGTTCCGAGTGGGCCCGATCAAGGAGCACCCTGTACATCACAGACATTGCACATTTTAGTCAGAAGTGCTTAAAAGGTGAACAGTGTGAAAATACAATTCAAAGACATGTTTCTAGCTTGCATTTCCACCACACTGCAGGAGCTGAGACTATTATATAAAACAATATATGTTGCGTGAAAATATAAAAATTACTTTACGAAGTAAATTTGTATTTGAAACTTGCATTCAAAGTATGATACAACCAAGACATGAATCTCTGAATATTAGGCCACACATATCCAAATCCAGTTTGGAGGTTGTTTGTTTCATCTGAACACTTTCCTATCCCCCTCCCCCTGCACTAGATGACATCACACTATATAGTATAATTTAGCATGTACAATCCAAATATTACAACAAATCAATGATTTCGAAAATGAATTTACACTTGTATTTCATTTGTACTTGCATTTAATTGGTTTTGTATGTGATGTACTTCAACTCAAGATATTTCATGTGTGGTGAACAAGATCATTAAATGATTCAAGAAATCTGAAGGAATTTTGGTGTATTAAGTTTAAAGGCACAAGCTTAAACTGATCTCCGATGCTTCAGACAGCTCATCATCAAAAACTGCCATTCATCTACAGCTGATATACAGCACTACAATACAGAGTTACATCCACAAGTGTTAGTTAAAACTTCACAAAATGGAAACTTTGTGTTTGACTATTCCAAGTCTTTTCTTGAAAAAATAGATGAATGCTCTGGACTAAAGCAGAAAAAGACCACCCAGATTGTTATAAGCAGCAAGTCCAAAGGCGAGGGTCTCTAATGGCATGGTGTTGTATCAGTGTGGTTGGAAAAGGTAACTTCAGTTCTGTGGCAGTGTTACTGCAATAAGGTGCTAATGAAATAAGATGACTTTGTAACCAAGCAACAAGGACTGCTTGATAGGAGTAATTTGGAAGCACTTTGAAAATGAGGTTGTGGGCACTGTCAGGGGAACCCTACACTCTTCAGGAGGACACAGGGCCAATGTCAGTTTGCCCATTTCCAGTGTTTCATTCAACAATGATGGAACAGCACGAGTGCACCTGTATGGGTTTGTTGTGGGAAACAAGTCTCTCCCAGTTGTGAGAGAAGTACGAGCACTCGGGGTGGGAATCAGATATCCCGACATTGGATGGTATGATTAGCCACCACACAGAAATGTTAGCAGTGGAAACAATAAATATACACAGAGTTGGGACCAAAGTTGTGATAACAGTAACCTTTTCTGGTTTATTATATGAATAGTGTTAACATGCATCACACAGTGCTAAAGTTAGTAGCACCAGTTTTATTTGATAGAAGTCACTAGAGCTGTGTGATACAACCAAAATCTTGTATGATAGTGTAGGGCATTTCATATTCTGATAAAGATACATATCCTGTTTTAGCACATTTCCTTTAAACTTATAGAATAAACAGATGAACCTTTATTAACAAAACACAGAAATGTAGCAGGAAATTCTGTTTAATGCCATATTAGCACCTAAGGTTATTTCACTGCAAGGGATGCCATGTAAAATCTATACAAATAAATACCATGGTTGAACACGCTTACATAGATTGTAAAAAAAGGGGAAAAAAGTGAGAAAAATATGATTTTGTGGGCAAAAATGTAGCATTTTCAAATTTTATATATATATATATATATATCGGAAACGAACTCATCCTGTTACCACCAATGCGGACCAAGCTCTGGCTCCGGTGGTACATAGACCTAATGGCCAGTAGCAATGGGTCCGGTACACGGTACTCCCAGAGCACACCCCACAAGATAGCCCGGGGGACACGGTCGAAAGCCTTCTCTAAATCCACAAAGCACATATGGACAGATTGGGCAAACTCCCATGCCCCCTCCAGAATCCTGTAGATTGTATTGAGCTGGTCGAGAGTGCTGTGGCCAGGACGAAAACCACATTGTTCCTCTTGAATCCGAGGTTCAACCATCGGTCTATCCTCCTCTCCAGCACTCCTGAGTAGACTTTCCCGGGTCAGCTGAGGAGTGTGAACCCACAATAGTTAGAACACACCCTCGACGTGTCAAACAAGACAGTCCTACAATATCCAGAGGCTTGAGATATTCAGGGCAGATCTCATCCACCCCCGGAGCCCGGCCACCGAGGAGCTTTTTGACTACCTCGGCGGCCTCAGCCCCATCAATGGGCGGACCCCCACCCGAACCCCCAGGGTCTTCCTCCTCCACGGAGGGCGTGTTGGTGGGATTGAGGAGGTCCTCGAAGTATCCCTTCCACCTCCCAACGATATCCCCATTCGAGGTGAGCAGCTCCCCACTTCCACTGTAAACAGTATTTGTGGAAAACTGCTTCCTGAGGCGTCGAATGGTGGTCCAGAACCTTTTCGATGCCAAACAATAGTAGCTTTCCAGGCCCTCACCAAACTTCTCCCACACCTGAGATTTTGAATTGGCGACAGCCACGTTTGGCCTGCCGGTACCTGTCTGCTGCCTCTGGAGTCCCACAGGCCAAAAAGACCCGATAGGCCTCCCCCTTCAGCTGGACGGCCCCCCTCACCGCAGGTGTCCACCACCGGGTTTGGGGGTTACCGCCACGACAGGCACCAATGACCTTCTGGCCACTGCTATGGGCTGCCGCCTCAATAATGGAAACATAGCCCATTCTTATTCCATGTCCCCTGCCTCCTTTGGGATGTGAGGTTAGCGCTGCCGGAGGTAATTGGAATTGGTAATTTTAGTGGTTATTTAATTCAAATTTGTGGGTTTTATTGTCACATTCAATACTATACATTTATTTAGAATTTCAATGGCAAAAGCTGAAAAGTCTCAGATCGTGGATACTACACAAGAAAATCATAAGGAATGCTAGGTTTCAAAAGATGTTTATATTTGGGGGTTTAATACCGACAATTATGCCATCATTTTGACCTTGAATATTTAATTGAAGGCCAAACTAATCGTATAATTATACTATAATATTATAGGTCAAGAATGTTCTGTGATGTTTTAGGTTTCATCATAAAATTTTATCTATGAAAGCATGGGTACAGACAGCAATTTCATAAAGATATCATGATTCCTCATGTAATGGTATAATACCGACCACTCTCCTGACCTTTAATATTACCTTAAAGGCCACACTAATAATAGAATATAGGCCAAATTGTATTCTGTGATGTTCTATGATGTTCTAGAAATCACCATTATAATACTTGACCATGAAAACATGGGCATGGACAACAGGTTTGTTAAGGTACCATAATTACTTCAGAATATACTGACGAAAATAGGTATTATGGTAAGGACAGCACAAAAATGGCCGAAATACTTGTCATATTGCTTTGTTTTTATGATTTTATTTTTGAAATGCATCAGGCAGAGTTAGTCTAGACTCTTTTTAGCTGATATATCCAAATAAGTTTACCCACATGCCCACAATGTATGAAAATATAATTTTGCTATATTTGACCTTTGGTGACCTTGAAAATACCTTTCACACGCAAAATCAAGGGTGGCATCCACCCATACCTTTTTTCTGACCCTATAAGGAATTGATCCAGCACAGATGCCTGCTATTAACAGACGACACCACAAAATTTTTTTGTAGAGTACTTTTAGCTGTTTGGCTGGTCTACTATAAGTGTGATTTGCGACAATGAAAAAATATGACAGGTGTTTTTCTATTGTCACATTATATTGCACATCTCTACAATTCACACGCTTCAAGTCTTTCCCCTTAAAGAGCAGCATGTCATTCTAAGCACATTCATAAAAAAGTTCCTAAAAAGGCTCCTGTGGTGGAAATGCAGCACTTATTTCAAAGAAACTTACCTGCCGCCTCGTCCAACCCGACGCCGTGCCAACCCTAAACAGCGGCGTGGCACTGATAGGCTGGTGAGAGAATATCGGAACCGTGGATCACACGAACCACCCTCAGCCTCACTGCACCATGGCCAGCCTCCTCTCTGATCCAAATGAGCCTATGGAGAGAGAGAGAAACAAATTTGCATACAGGTTATTTAAAATTAAGAAATTAATACATAGACTGAAGTCCATCCCATGTATTAACACTTTTTCTGCTGATACTTGAATTTAACTTTGTTTTTTGTCTTTTGCTAGTTCTTTAGTCATTTTTCAAAGTGGGGGGACGGGGACTTACAGCGTGGTAAACACAACCTGCTTTCCTTCTGAAAGCAAAAGCTCCATCAGGATCATTCTCTTCCTCAGCCTCTGATGATCCAGAATGCATCTAAACAACAACAAAAGTGTGTATAATTGATTGTAAAGAATTAGTGTGTTCATAGACGTATGGAACCACAAAAGATCACGCAAAAAAATGCACGTGGCATGTAACTGTACTCAATCAGCTCATACCTGTGAGAAAGGATCTTCATCCGAACTGGGAAAGTCATACTGGTTGAGGTCTTTGAGGTTGAATAGGTGGGATCCAGACTGCTGGGGAGTGGAGAATGGCTGGATCTTGGGCTTCTTCTCATACTTCCTCTTTGTACGGACCACTTCAGTCTTCTCGGGCTGATGATGTGGACCAAATTAATTTCTCTTTTATAGCAAACAAAATGCAGTATATTACTTATACCCAGGTTTGTGGCAGGATCAGACAAACCCTCACCTTAACCCTATAGTCCTTGAGTTCGACATGGTCCTGGTGGCGGTATTGGCTGCTGCTGGGTAGGGGAATGATGGGAATCTTGTAAATAGGCTTTGCCATGGCTAGCGCCTCCGCCATGACATCAGCACCAAAGTCAGGCATGCTGTTCCTGGAAACACGCATCACAGAACTAGTCTTAATACATTTAGAAGGCTATGTCTTGCCCTCTGATGACTGGAAAACATTGCATTATAATCATAATACATAACTGGTATGTAAAGTCCACAATATGCACAAACATGTACTCCATCTTAAACTTCAGTTTCAAACACAAAAAGTAAAATGCCTGCACTAGGAAACCCCAAAACCTAAATGAAAAACAATTCTGGGCAAATCAAATGACCTTGAACGGTATGAAGATTCATTCATTCATTTTCTGAACCGCTTAATCCTAATTAGGGTCACAGTGAGGCTGGCACCCACTCTGAGCGAGGGCAGAGTACACTCTGAACAGCTCGCCAGGTCATCACAGGGCAGAAACACGCTGACGGCAACCCAATGGCCTACTCTTTAGGAATGTCAGTAATGGTTCTTTTATATGCCTCTCACCACAGACAGTGAGAGACATGGCTGGCCTTTGATAACCCAGTTAGCTGCACTGGGGGGCAGCAATAACAACCCGGTGATAGCCAGCATCCTACCACCGGGCCATCACTGCTCCTCAGTGTAAAGATTTCCTTGATAATGTAAATCAAATTAGGGTTAAAAAAAAAAAACAAAAAAAAAACAAGCAAACAAAAAAACCTGTCAAATACCAGGTTTTCTAACATCATGCAATATAATGCATAATTTCTTGACAGGTTTGCCCTGCAAAGTGAGACTCTTGCAGTTTGCTCCAAATGTGTCACTGTTCCGCCTCAGCCCCACACTGGATAAAATCTAGGTAGGTGAATGGGTGACGCTTATTAAGATAGCGCCAAGTTAACCTAGAATATAACTTGCACGGAGCAGAGTTGAGACGATATGGCGACACACCTCACAGAAACCCTACTCACTTTCGCAGCGCTGATTAATGCGGAAGTTTCTCCATATACAGCGTTACCCCTAAAATTACCTGGATAAGCAAGTCACTTCACTTTGTTGCAAAAGCCTCAGGTATAAAGACAGATAAATCAAAATTAATATTTATATTATATAATTGACTAACACTGCTCAAGTAGTTTTTTCTGAGCTAGGTCATTAGGTGCAAATTTAAACCTAAAGCAGTGACAGCTCAGTGCCATGATACATGCACATACCAGAACATTTCTTACAGTTCCTGCTAGGCAGATGAATAAGCAAACAGAACTGTACATGTATTTACCAGAATGCTGCTCTGACAGAGGTTCACACTTCTGTAGCACAAGCCACAAAGCTATAGCATGAGCAATATATATAATAAGCCACTGCTTAAAAATAAGTTCCTTGAGTACTTTGCTGTTCATAATTAATTATTGTGGGGTTTAAAGGTTTACTCCATGCTCTCCAGAAAATTATTAGAAGCAGAGAAAAACTCCTTTTATTTGCCAAAAATACTCTGTCCCTGATACAAGGATTCTGTGATTAGCATTTTCAGTTCTCTGAGGGCAATTTAACATTTAACTGATTTGGGGAGAAATAAGGATTTTACCTAAAATATATATATTACATGACTAGAAACACTAAAGTTATAAAGCAATGATTGAGTACTTTTAAGGATAAACAAGGTATGCTACAAATTTTGGCGCTTTTGAGGTGGAGGCTGAGCTTATTATAGTACTTTCACCCATTACATTTATACCCACATTCAACAATTGGGCAGTAATTAATAGCAGAGGTGCCTGAAAATCTGAAATATGGCTCTGTGGGATGTGTCAGATGGGGAACACTGGTGTGGTGTTTCCTAACCAAAATGCATTCTCTCTCTCTCACACACTAACACATAAATAAATTCGGCCACTGGACCTAGTATTTGGAACACATTGTAAATTTCAGATCACTCTCACTGAGAGAGGGAGTAAGTTTTCAGTTTTCAAGTTTTAAGAGACGTTCACTACCATTCATTCATCCTATGTCTGCAAACATGGAAAAAAAGGATGTTATTTAGTATTTTGGTGTTGTACCTCTTCTCCACAATTTCCAGTGTGAGGTGCAGCAGCTCTCTCTTGCTCTTCTCACGTTTCTTGATCATCTCCAGAATGGTGACAGCCCTGCTCAGGTCTCTCCTCAGTTTCAGCATCTTCTCATATGATGCTTCGTCATTCTTTCGGTTCTGTTATAAATAATCAAGAAAAGTGGCACTTCAACAACACGTGTTTAGATGTTGCAGGATTCAGTAGGACATTCAGAAAAATGTAATGAAATCTGGAGTCTTTATTTGGCACACAGTGAAATAAAGCATAAAGGATTAACGAGATCTTATCAACGATTAAATGGGACACTCACCTTCCTGGTCTGCATTTTCTCAGTCCTGCGCCTAAAGGCCACATAGGGGTCGCTGGTGCTGGAGCAATCTCTCTTCTCCTGCTTGACTACTGGTGTGATTGTTCCAGTTTTACATGTCTTCCTCTTTCTGCTCCAGTACTCAAACACCTCCCTGATCAACTCATCATCCTCTTTAAGCAAGAGCTTTGCTTCCTGCAAAGTCACCAGCTGAAAAATCCAGTGACATATGTACTTGAGGATTTCACCAAGCAACTTTTTTTCTCCATACAAGACATGCTGACATTAAGAGCTTTCAGTTAAACACACTATGAATCAGACCATGACCTTAACTTCAATAATAATAATAATAACAATACTTAAATTATAGCTTCAAATAGTAACTTGAAGCTAATTTGTAAGACACAACATATAGTGATACCTGCTGGCCACTGCCTTTCTCTAGCCGGTCAATCATTTGCTCGAACTGCAGCACCCCCACCTCCATCTTTTTCTTCAGCCTGTTCACAAAAGCCTCATCCTCAGAGTCCAGGTCATAATCCGGCTGCTCTGCATCCAGACTGAAAGCTGCAGAATGATTTCAAAACAAAAAAGGGTGAGAAGGAATACAGGCATATAGTGTAGAGTTCATTCTTTGCTTAACAATTCAACAACCTTTCCCTCGAACAGGGCAAATTCTCATTGTTTTCTTAGGAAGCCTCAGTTAAATTATGATGGGGGCAAAAACACACAAACAACTATCTTCTGCATGTCTCAGGGGACTCAGCACACACAAAACTGATAGAACTGTGGGACAGCTCAGAAGGGGAATAATCATATTCTGAGAAAATGTTATGAAACTAACAAGGCATCAGTATGCATACTATATTTGGCAACATAAACACAGTGATGCTGAGCATTTCAGGAGTTCCAGAAAGCTATAATCCGAGTTAGTGTTTTAGTCTTTAATTTCTCCCTTTTATGCTGTGATGATTTTTGGACTTGTGCACCCACTTTCGCTTCTCTTTGTGGCTCGTGTTTATTGAGGTGCACAGATGCCATTCGATAGCAGGACATTTGCTGTTAGTAATATGTGGATTCTGGGCAGACACACTCCTATACTCAGACATTAGAATAACAAACCAGACAGACAGACAGACAGACAGTTAACAGAGGCACACCATTTTAGCTATAATCTGGTTCTGCATATGATGGTTCTCCTGTTCATGAACACTACAGTACCTACAAAATTTGCAAGAGATCCTGAACTTCAATGCTTACTCGAGGCAAAACCGAAAACTTTAAGTTAGCTCCTTAAAGTGAAATGAAAGGCAAGCCTTCCAAACTCTCTTGTTACACATGAACATGCTTATATTTTTAGTATCAGCTGGATTTACTTGCTAAAATCCGTTTGATAGTTTGCATTAGCCAGTTTGAAAAGACTGCAGTGAAATAGTGGATCCCCAGTTCATGTAAAGCAAGGTAACGGCAATAATAACAGAAAACAGATATTAAACTAACAAATCAGATAGAAACTAATGAACTTCTGAAAAAAATAAAACTGGGCACATCTATAACTCGTACGCAATTTCGTTCACATTAAAAACAAATGTGCACGCCATGTATTCATATGCAAATTCGTTCTGTAGAGACATATGTGTTTTCACTACTTTTCATGTTACAATATCACCCTCCCTCTGTGGATGGAGCTGTTTTTTTAACCTCTACACGAAAAAGAAAGTTCATTAAACATTAAATAGAAACAGACAAACGATTCATTCAAGTTTTTAGGTTTTGGTTTAATTTCCTTTTAAATAAAAGAGAAACGCAGCAAAGGAAACCACCAGAGTAATCCCCAAGCCCCTCAGCATGTCACAAAAATATGGACCTATTTTTCTTGATGAATGTATTTACAATTTAGTATGATAAACTGCCCCAGGGAGTACACGACTGCATTAGGACATGCTGCTTAAAAGCACAAAAAAACTCACTATATATAGCAGTAACTTCTGGGATTTTTTTTTTTTTTACTAGATGAAACATGCAGAGAGAAAAAAAAAATCTATATCAATCTAAGCACACTTGCAGGTCTTTTAAAATGCTCGAGATAATCATGTGTTTCTGTAAGATTGCATCTTTAAGTATTTCATATTTTCCCCTAAACAAGAAATAATTAATAACAGTAGTTTTTAAGCTGGTTTCAACTTCTAAAATAGAAAGTGTCCAGAACTTTTTTAAATTTTTTGTTTTTAAAGTGGAAGACAATTATTGAATTTATTCAGTTCTTAGCAGGAACTTAAATATAGGTTAAGCTCACTGGGTTTGATTCTTCTGTTCATGTTAATTGTTCTTTGGACATATCCAACTTTTGCACATCTTAAGTTCTTTAATCATGTCCCCGCACTCAAGTTCAAAATGAAGGCACTTAAGTTTTTTTTTTTTTTTTTTTTTTTTTTAAATAAATAAACATGCCTTTAAAATGCAAGTATTGTTGTATGACTGAGTCACACCTGTGCATTTTGGCTGACAAAACATGGAATGTGCCATGGTGGAAGTGATGTCATTCATGGCATGAAGGTTTACTTTAAAGGAAAGGAAAGTAAAGTTTCCATCTGTGACATAAAACTAGTGTTGGGAATCAGCAGCGCACAGCTTGCCTGAGTTATCGGTGGTCGGATCAAGTGGGTTATTGATTTGTTGAAAATATGCAAACAAAGAAATAAACAAAAGTTAAAAAAAAATAGCCACTCGAGCCAAAATATTTACACTCAATGAATTTGGGAATGGCTCCTATCGATAAATTGCTTGAGCTCTGGCTCGATCATCCCAATACTACATAAACCATATAGATTGTAAAACATTTTTTTTATAAAAAAAAAAAAAAGAAAGGAAAAAAAAAAAAAGTGTGCTGCCACCTATATATAAAGACGTGTGCGATGAGTAGATATTCATTAGCGAAGGAAGAGGACCAGTAAAGATCAGTGGCAATGGGGCCATCGTTCGTCTGTCCAGGATGCTCTTTGTTATTTCAACAGTTTCATAACAGAATGAAGTGTTTTTGGTGGAATTTTAAATCTTACTCTGTTATTTTGTACCGTTTGTTTGGTGACATGAGGTCTTTTATGCTTTGGGACTAGTGATATGGCGGCCGGCCTGGGTTGGCTGGCTTCACTTCTGAGCGGGCTGACAGGCCGAGTGCTTAATCCAGTTATTTTTAGATCAGTGATATACACACACACACACACACATACAAATTTATTATTTTATTCTCATGGAACTAATTATTTATACATGCTTGCTCACACCACCCTGCAAGAAAGAACAGTTTCTGCTCTATTTAACAAAGTAATATAGGGGTACAAGAAATTATAGTTTATACACTGAACAAGAATGGCACGATCTGATTGGTTTGCTATTTGTTAATATAAAAGGGGAAAAAAAAATAGATGGTCGTGGTCACTTGGAGTACCATGGTCATGGATTAAAATGCATAAAATAATACCATGAAGAGCTAATTTTATAGCATTTCTGCATGGTACATATTAAAATGTTAAAAAAAAAACCCAAAACAAACAAAAAGCCCCACAACACACTGTTATGGAGTGCAGGTCACTGATGTTTCTTTGTAGGGTTTAAAAGGTGCTTTGTATGGGCTTGAAAACATGCTGTTAGCTATACATGGCTTAGTACTGCTTGGAGCATGCAGAGCTCACCTGACCTGTCTGTAACGATTAAAATATGTAAACGTAAGCTATAAAAAAATTATTTCAGGTTGCTTTACAAGTTCCTGTGTAATATCAGAAAACAGTTATGCACCGCAGGATTAGTGGATGTTGCTGAATTGAACAGTCCCACTTGAGGTTTTTTCTCACGGGTAACACCCACCTCACATGCATAAATATTAATTTAGCTTAAAACAAATCTAGGTACAGTAAACTGTGTATAATGTTAAAAATACAATACGGTCTCTGGTGACACTGTGGTGCTTGATTTATTACAGCCCTCAGAGATGCGAAGCTTAGAACACAAGTTCATGACAACGCGCACAGAGTGCATTTACAGAAACGCCTCAATTTTGACACTACTCCACCCGAAACACGAAACTCCATTCACCACACGCAAGGCACGGGTACGAGGAGAATCAGCAGAGGATGAAAATTGCACAGCTGTGTGCTTAAGAGCATCAAGCCCAGCGAGTAATGTTTTTTTTTTTTTCTTTCTTTCAACATTTAGTTTCCCATGCTCCATCTCAAATACATTAGATTTGTAAAATAAGTGAAGGGAGGGAAGTGAAATGGGTGTGTGTGTGTTTACAGTGGATTTTTTTAAACCGGACAAAATTCACGCCAATATTCCCATAGATACAATTACAATAATGACATTCAATCACAATGTCCCCTCACAATGATAAACCTTAAAGTAGGTGCTTAACGCCAACGGACAAACGGCTTCCAAACACCCTGCACGTATCTGCAACACGAACAACTCACACACACAAACATGCTTCCGCATTCGCGAGCTGTCCTGTTACTGATGGATCCACTAACTGCCCTTCTGCCTAATTAACATTCTTATTAGGTCCAAATGCTTGCCAACTCACGCTGTATGTGAATGAGCTGCTTTGGCATCTTGAAATCGCCAGGGTACAGCGATTCGTAGTAGGAGATGTTGCCCTCTGCTTCGGGCACGGGAATCACCATGTTGTCCCTCTTCTCCCCGTATACCTGCTGTGCCGAGATGGCCCGCTGGAGATGGTGCTCCTGCAACAAAGCACACACAGGGCTCAGGACAAACAGTTTCTATGTGCTGTTTAGACTGACAAAACAACTACAAGAACAATCTCACATTGCAAAACATAATTATGCTCTGCACGCATTTTTTCCCATAATGACCCCGTAAAGCATTATGCTGAGACTTTAGTTCTGTAATATTACGTAATATATAAAATAGTGTACTGTAATACTCTGTATTGAAAAATGTTCATAAACAGTGCTTCAATATTTTTAAACCAGCTGTTACAACTGAGAAAGATGCTAATTGATTTTGGCCAATGATTCATACAAATCAGGAACACAATTTCAGTCATTCATCTAAACCGTGTAAAGATTAATTGAAAAGGAAACAACAATCTGGAAGTCTGCAAATGGACTAGCCAAGCCTCCAGATCTTAATCCATTCAAACTCACACCGGATTTAAAGTCACTCACAAACCGATGGTACAAAGTTTTCCTTCAAAGACAGTCATCAGAAACAGTAACACGCAATTTTCCATGTAGTATACTAAAACTTCAAGTTAAAATAGACGTCATGACACCTTGCTTATACTCTGCTCGTGGAGCTCTCTTTCCTCGGTCATGGCTAACATACATAAACACCTATAAAAATCTTGATTTAGTTTGCTTTTTATGTTCCTGTGTATTATACACTAATGCACAATTATTCACTGTACATACACGCAGACATCCCCATCTAGCTGTTCCTACATCTCCCGGCTCCAGTACGCACAACATTATAATTAATGGAAAGACTCGTGAGAAACCAATCATTATAACTATAGCCTTTATTGTATAAAGTTACGTGTTGTTTCCACAGTTCTGCCAAAGAAACTTTCCTTTTTGTCGTCTCCTTTTATTACCACCAAGTTACAGATAATCAGTTCTGCTTTAATTTACCCGACTGCTCCAATACTAATCCAACATGCAGTTTTCTTATTAGTGGACACCGGTGATTCATAGATTCACAAATTTCTCCAACAAACTCCAACAACCAGCTAAGAACCTGGTATTTAACCCTATTTTAAAAGTGACAACCATAACATCTGTGTGTGCATCCTCCAGTGTGGCTCTTATTGAGGTGTATGTGGTTGTAGAGATGCTGCTAATTTTGCACATGTACACTACGGCTGGGCAATATCTCAAATTATTGTCATGACCATTTATATTGCCAAATCACTGAATATCATGATTATTGAGATTTGCCAAAATATCACCTTTCCTTAAGAAATAGAGAATATTATTTTTAGGTCATAACACCTGGCCCTACCTTCAGAGATTACCATGATTCTCATCAAACTAACAGCAGTAGGGCAATTCCATGAAAAATATTACTCGAGGGGCTAATTTGTTTTTCTTACAGTTTCCCGTTTTTTGCCAGTTTACAATTTCCCATTTTTTGCCAAAGGACTATTTTTATTGTTTAGTTAGTTTTTCCATTTGTTGCCAAAAGATTTTTTTTTGTATTGTTTATTTAAATTTCTTTACAATGATTAACGCCACGATCAGGAATGCTGTCAAGAGATTTGTTTACAAATGTTGGCCAAAATATAGTGAAAACATCAGGTTTTTATTAATTAAACTTGTAAAGTTGTAAAGTCTTAAGTTTTTGTTGCTGATTCTCTGAAAATATTACCCAGTGAACATAAATTAATCTTTGTTGCCTTTTTGTTATTAAAAAAAGTGTCAACATTAATTTGCATATGTTACATCAGTTACGAATTATGTTGCGTCAGTTCCAGTATATGTTTCAAATTACTAAACACTGAATTTCAGGAACAAAAGATATTTACTTTGAAAAGGTAAATTAGTAGACTACAAAATACCATTACAAGTCATAGTATTCGACTCAAACATTCAGAGAGATATGGCCTGATCTGTACATAGCCAAAACAAGTGAATTTTTATCGTTACGTCGGTTACACGATCTATTTTTAGGAACAGGTACTTGTTGACTTTGAACAAAAGCAAGGTTTTTCTGGTGTAACTTAAACACAGTCAATATATTTCAGTCATTGGGTCAAACAAGAGCGATTCCTAAAAATTTAATCACAAACATGGAATGAGTTTGTTAATTTCTCTCTGAATGTTACGTCAGTTACCGTGGAATTGCCCAGTGTTAAATTATATATAGGGCAATTACACCGTAACTGACATCATTTGCACAAAAGATAACAGTGTGTCCAAGGATATTTATTTTTCAGTGTTGACGAGGAGCAGTATTAACCCTGGAGGTTTTGGCCTTCGGCTTGGCATACATTTGGTCCTTTAGGAAAATAACTTTGGGAACACCAAAGATATGCTATAAGCAAGTAAAAGATGACTACATCGTAACCATGTAACATAACAGTCCAATACACCTGATTATTTAATATTTACATATTTCACTGTTAACTCACTTTAAAACAAGTAGAATACACCTGTTGGGGAGATGGTGCAATGAGACCCTGCAGTCCACCACTAGTCAATGCAAGTATAAAATAGGGGCTTAACATGTCTGTCTGCCTCTCTCCTACTCTCTCTCTCTCACACACACACACACACACACACACAACTCCTGCACATAAACAAATAACTGGAACAGACCATGGTTATAGTACCTTTGGCACAGCGATTTAACTAAAGCTAAAGATTCAATACCTACACAGCTGTCTCTGGTCTGACAACAGCAGGATCTGAACATATTCATCCCTACAGTCCAGCAGTTAATATGCAGTAAGGCAAGTCTGTTGGGCTTTTCACACTCAAGCCTCCTCATCAAGATGACGCTTATCCCCAGTTTCCATAGTGTGAAGTGACAAGGAATTCAACTCCAGGATGGCAGGTTACCTTCCCAGTATTTTCACTGGTACCCATTTATACTGCTAGGTGGACAGAGGTACACTTGTAGTTAAGCCCAGGGGTCTTAAGCAAGGCGATTCGAACCCATGACCTCTCAATCATGAGCACAGCACCCTAACCACTACACCACCGGCCCCATGTTAATATGCAGGTAGAAACTTATCAGCTTGTTAACGTCAACCTGCAACAAAGCTGGCATAGAAACAAAACCTAGAGTTGGACGAATTAGACGCTTTACTTGATGTTACAAGTTGCTGTTTTATTCTGCTCTTGCAACCTTTTTCTTTTTTACCAAGAAAAAAGAAACTTTTTTCATATATTTATATGACTGTTTTGTAAAACAATATTTTGGCGCAATAATTTTTAAATATATAAGATGTGCTCACAATTTATAGCAAATGGTACTGAATTTACTCCTTGGGTCGATATCCTGGTCTCCGCTAAACCAGCAATCACCAAGGTACGGTCCGGGACTAATTACAACATGTAACAACAAAGTCAGCATATTTAATCTTTTCATTATAATGTGAAGGAATTTAACTCCAGATGTAAAAATAAAGCAAGCAATTTTAATAAATAGGCAGATAATTACAACTTTAAATCGTGAGACAACAGCTGGATTAACGTTCTGGCGTTAACATAGATGTACCGAAAGCCAAAAACAAACAAAACAAACCCACCCCAAACTAATACTGATCTTTCGTCATCCGCCTAATTTATCTGTGCAGCTTTAGGGTGACTTGCGGCTCCTGAAAGAGGGCACTAAGTGTTTACCAAAACAGCCCCGGCTGTCTATTTACTCTGGCTCAGCATTTTGCCTTCAAAGCAGGTCAACTCTAACTGGAACACTTCCATCACCTCTAGCCCAGTATTCATAATGACAAAGCAGCCCAGTTGTTTCAAAATAAGCATTCAAGACATCCGTAATATTTAAATGCTACCTCAAGACAAATGGAGGATACAGGACTGCTGAACATTACAAATTAATATATACTACACAGGATTGCGCAGTCTGATTGGTCAACTAGCTCATGATTAATAAACACGATTGAGTGGATAGTAGAAGTTTGAGAAGTTAGTCCAGACAATCACTTGTAGCAGGCTTCATCAGGGTTTATAAAACCTCATATTAATTAGTTTTTTTCTCTCTAGTGTTTCTCTGTAGTAGATGCAATAAAACAGCTTTAAGGGGCACAATTAAATTTTCTGTTTAGCACTGAACTCCAAGTGCATAACTGTAAAGCACCAGTCTATTAAATCCATAATTACAACACTGCTTGCTTCTGATGACAACCAACAACACAGGCTTCATGGGTAAATACTTAACACTTTCAGTACAACTTTCTTTTCTTGCTTGTTAACTCCTATTCGTCACCATGTTGGCATTTAGCAATTCCCATTTTGCTAATTATACAGGTCACATGATTGCCTTGTTTTCAACTAACACCCAACTCAAACTAGGGCTAGGTGACATCAATAAATTATTGTTGTGATCTGACCTTTCCTAACACCAGCCAACCCAACATCATACTGTGATTTAGCAGCAAGATCAATTTTCCTCTAGAAATGAATAGGTATCTGCAGTGCCTCACACCAAAAATATATCAATGAAGATTTTGTGAATGTAGCATGACATGTAGAATCATTATATTACAAGCTTAATGTCAGCAGAGGTGGGAAATAGAGAAGCAGACAGCAGGTCACAGGTAGAAAAAAAAAGCTTTATTAATCCTAAACTTTGGTAAGCAACAGAAAATACAGAAAAATACAGAATACAAAAGCAAAACGAATACAGGCTGCATTTAACAGCAAAGATAGAGGTGCGTAAGCATAACACTAACTGCTACACAGGCACCTTGCTTTGAATGCAGAACAAGTTTATTTCTCCAATGAGCCCAGATCAATTACAGGTATGCACAAGAGCACATGAGCATGCCTTGGAACCTGAATATCTAGTCTGAACGTACTGCAACGGGTGCATTCTCAATCATTTTCTTTAATTCCATATCAGCACCTAAGACCATTTCATGCTAAAAGAGATTAAAAAAAATTATACAAATAAAGTATATAAAATACACTGATAAACAAACAAAAACAAACAAGAAGCTACAAATAAAAATACAATTTTATCAGCAGGAATGTAACATTGTTAAATTATGAAAATTAGAAAAAGAGTTCAATAAGAATTGACCCGATATTAGTCTATTTCGTGCTGCATTGATTCGTGCTTTCCACGCATGTGCAGTCGCTGGGTGGGCAAAAGAAAAGAAAAAGACAACGGAGCACAAGAGCAAAGTCTCGTGAAAAACCCAACAATGAACTCAAAACAAGCTTCCTGATCTATACAACATCGTGGATAAAAACAAGGAAAGTTAGTTGAGTCAAAAACTGAATGTCATCTTTCCAGATATTTAGATCTGGCCTCTGATATACTACTCGGGACTTCACACACAAGAATCACTGAAAGTCTACAAAGCTTTGGATGGACATAATTATCACCATTCAGGAGGTTTTATATCATATCATAGACTTTTAATTGAAAGAGTTCATGTCTGATAAACACTAAACAAACCCAAAGAAACAAAAAAGCCAGGATGTGTGTATATGTGTACTGGATATGTAAAGCACTCACTGCACATGCGAGGTGCGGTAAGCGGAGTGTAATGATTAAAAATGGTAATCACACATGCGGTTACTGTTTCTCTATCACTAGAGCATTCAAAGTGGAAATACAAATGTGACCTGTCACAGCAAAGTGGGTAGCAAGTCAGAAATTAGTAAATACTTTGTTGAAATTTAAACGCGATTTTCTCCAATGTTGCATGCTTAAAAGGTTTTGGTTAAGTACTAGACAATAATTGTTGAAAAAAATTTTATCTTAAAAAATTTGCCATCATTTTAAAGCTAAGGATGTCAGCTACAAAAAGGAACCAATAACTCAAAATTAATAATTTGACATAATACCAACTTTGCTGTGATGGGTCACATAAGAATCACTAGAAGGCTTTAATGTGTGGAGAAAACTACCACTGGTAAAGTTCTCCAAATTTTGTAATGGATACAGTAGAAGTTTTAAAAATCCTCTTAAAAACGCATGAGTTAGCAAGCAGTGAAATTTAACCCTCTGTTAACCAAGTCCCTTTCTAATTGTGTTACAATTATTTCCCCAAGCAAAAATGTTGATTTTGGGCCATCATTTATTAAAAAATAAATAAATTATAGGCTGTTAACCTGTTCACTTCTTGTAGCAGATATGCTACACTGGTTAATAGAGGACCAAGGCTCATTCAGAGCGGTCCTTTGAGAATTTTCTGTTGATCTCTTAAAATCAGTAAAAAGGATTCCCAAACCTCAAACGAAACGCTTGATGCATCCTGAAACAACAGTTAACCGGCCTTCTGTTAATCACTGTAAAATAGCAAATAATATTGTTTGGTGATCCACATGTGAACCGAACACAAACAATCCATTTGTTCTGTTTTGCCCACTTGCTGGATCTGCTGACCAGTGACATCACCAGTAAATGAGTCTTTCCAAGCAAATTGTGTTAAGGTTGTAACAGTGGTAAAGTCAATAGCATGATCTGTCCTGCATTAAAATGACAGGTTATCAAAACCATGTTTTGACCCAAAATAATAGCTTTTATTTTACACACACACACCCTCATCTTATTGACAATGTTAGTTTCTTAGACAAGAAAGTCGATCTCTAATACCCCAACTTCTCACTCCTTCAGGTATGTGTGTGTGTGTGCGTGCTCACTAGTCCAGATTGGTTAAATGCAGAGTCTATTTTCAAATTGTGGAATTAAGTGATTTAAAATAAATCTATAATCTTCAGCTAATAACTGGGTCCACGCTAATATATGGCCATAACCATTAACTATAGCACCTATCCATCAGGGCTGTGGTGGGGTGGAGGGTAAGGTGGAGAAGTGTACACCCTGGGCAGGTCAGCAGCAACTAGCATAGCACTTAGCAGCCTGCGATTCAGAATGGGGCAGTATACAGATATATATATATATTTTTTTTCCCAATATATATATGGTCTCTATATATAAAATATATATAGATTTCAAATCAACAAATGAATACAATGGAACCTACAGGAGGCACAAGTGCCTAGAAATTGTCACTAACTATTTGTTACTGGTGGTCGAGTGATTAATGCTACTTTCAAATAATTAGCATTGGCTGATGAGCAGCTCATGGGGCTGATTACACAAACAACAACAAAAGCATTGTTACTGGCTGTCAATTGGGGGGAAAAACCCATCGGACTGTTGCTATCTCACACATTTATGCTTCTTCACACTCTGACTGTTCAAGAGGTTGGAAACACAGCAAATGAGCAAGAGACTAACTGTTTATTCTGCGCTGTGAATGATGCACACCACTGGTACAATATCCCTGTGCAATGCTTGCACCCAAGATACACGGGATAATCTGTGCATAACTGGGACACCCTGATTCCGGGAGTCAAAATCTTAGTGTGTTTACACACCGTTCGGATCAGACAGATTAAAATAAATAAAATAGATATTTAACTCATAAATAATGTACAACATGCTATACATTTGCCTGTTTGACCTGCGATGAAAGTCAGAAGCCACCATCTGCAGTTGTGTTTTTGTTCCGGTGTGAGGTAAAGGTCTGTATGGAAATGGAAGGCCATTAGTGACACAAATGCTAATTATTTTGTAGACATTTTGCAGTGCTGAGTAATGTAAAGATGGGCTAATATTTTATTACAAATAATTGGACAAAATTATTTTAAACAATAACCTAATTAAATCAATTATTTTATTTTAATTGACACATTTAACAAAGATGGCCGAATCCCCCTCAATGATGTTCTTTATTTTAAAAGTAATTACGGTGTCCGGTCTCCAAAATGGTGGTTTTTACCCTATCGATTCTCCCAACAGCTGCACTGCCCCTGGACCCTGCACAGCCCCCAAACCCCTGGAACACTTCTTGGTACTTCTTAACACTCAAAGATTAGCTGCTATCAAAAGAATTAGCAAGAACCCTGCACTCGGCATGTGTTTTTAGCAAAGACTCTGAAACACACTGCAGTTCGTCCTGTGGAATCACAAGCAATGCCTGGGCAGCTGTGATAGGATGCTGAGGTTGAAAAATCATCCCAATGGGGATGTAAACCAGCCCATTATTGTTTGAAATAAAAAAACCACTCGAAGTTAGGTGGCTCATGACATCACAAACAGCTCGGCTGATTAAAGATGGCAGATTTCATAACAGTTGATGGAAACACTCTGAATTAGACAGTGGTTCTAGCATATTTAATGTAGACACAGAAAAAGCTAGATGGTGCAGTGGTGTTCATGTCTGCTGGCTTCAATAACACAAATGGAATGCAATTCTCTTACGGAATTCAGCAGTATAAGTCTTACGACTCCAATGATGAGCTTGCAGAGTTACACCCAGCTACAAGTCAAGATCATTTACACAGCACAAACTGGCAAGACTGTAAACTGCATTTTTACACTTTTCTACCTATATGGACGTACATGTAGTACAGCTAGTGATACCTGCAATTCATCTCCTACTGACATGTACTGATGCAGGCTTCATGTAACTATAATCCATCAAAATATAAAAATGTAAATAAGGGAAATTGATTATGGTATGTACTAAAGCTGCACCAAGAAACCAGCCAGAGATTGGAATCAGTTCATTTTCATTTCAGTGTTATTGGTTTGGGTAATTATGTCAGTCACGCACACACAACGTCATAGTCGCACACGCGCCTAACGTAACAGGATAGCATTGTTAGTGTAGAAGCTTTTCACTGAGTGAAGACAAAGCTCACAATTTGTAATGCATCGAAGGCTAAAAAAAGCACGAAAATGTTCAGAACAACAAACCTAAAGCCACACTCCAGCCACTTCTGGGCTATAAAACAGCTTTTGGAGAGATGAGCAGATGAAGGGCAACTGGTAAAACCACACTGTTGGAGTTGGTTCAGATCCCAGAAGAATTATATAACCTATTGTTAATAGCTGTATTAGTAGAGATATTGCCAAAATTATCACTACTGCAACTAATAATTATGTCTGAAAGTGCAATCACTTTTGTTGTACAAATAAAACTTAGTATTCAAGAAAAGTTGTTTTTGTTTGTATGTGCAGTCATTTATACTCATTTCATTAATTTTCTAAGTCCCTTAATACTAATTATGGTCGCGGGGAGGATCTCAGCCAACTCTGGGTCGAAAGCAGTGTATGCCCTGAACAGCTTGCCAGGCCATTGCAGGGCAACACACATACAACCATTCACACTCACAACTAGGGGCAATTTGGAACCGCCAATCAACCTTCTGTACATGTTTTTGGACTGTGGGAGGAAACCGGAGTACCCGGAGGAAACCCCACGCAAGCACAGGGAGAACATGCAAACTCCACACAGGAACACCTGAGCCCGGAAATCAAACCCGGGACCTTCTTACTGTGAGTTGGACGTGCTAACCACTGCGCCGTCGTTTATTCATATGCTGATGGGGAAAAAAAAGTTCTGACAGGTCACTTACAAAAAAAAATTGGAACTTGAAATCGACCAAGGAAATTACAATCGGTGCATCTCTAGTATGTACACAGAGTACGAGTCTCCATACTAGTACATACCTCAGTGACTTTCGTTCGCCAGTTGAGTTTAATGATTTGCCTACAACGTACAAAAACAACAACAACGACTAGTTTCGCTTTACAACAGCACCTCTTTTAGATTTAGGTGTCGACATGTACAATCCTGAAAGGTGAAACTCCACACTGTTAAGAAGTATCAAATCCATTGCCTCAGAAGCCTGATGTTACCAAAAGCCAGCTGTTCGAAGGCAATGCACCATCTTTAAGGTCCAAACCCTCAGCAACAGAGTTCGGTTCCTTGAAAGAACCTGGCAGAAAGCGGGATGAGCAGCTCAAGGACCACGTACTCGGGCCAGCCCACACGGGAGTATTTTTCACTAATCTCATTCAATTTTTCAGCACCCAATAATGCTCATGTTTTGGAAATGTGAACAAAATATTTTAAAAGAAAGCTCACACGCCAAGCGTCAGAAAAGTAGCCTTCACTTCATCTTGACCAAGGAAAAGCTAAAAGGATTAAATATATATTTAAAAAATAAATAAACAGTCCCATGAAGCGAGCAATACCCCTCAGATCATGCTGTGATAATGCTCGGAATATAAATTTAGATGTGGTGGCCATATTGGATATCAGACCTCAACAAAAATTGGTAGTCCCCACCACCACAGCAAAAATGGTGGTGATCAGTTATGGTGTTAAGATTAAGTCTGCAGAATACAACTGTGGATAGATTGACAGACACACGCTATGACAATACCCCTCAGACCCACTGGGCTGTGTGGTTTAAAAAAACAAAAACAAAAACAAACAAACAAACAAACAAACAAACAAAAAAAAACAACCCAGACTACTTCGAAGCATACTCTTAGTATCCCACATTCAGAAGCAAGCAATAGCTGGAAGATTCCACCCTCAGGTCATTAAGGTTTGGGAGCACTTTTGCTTCCCAGCAAATTACAACGCTGACAGGAATTGAGTGGTGAAGCCACCGAACACTCACAGTACACTGGTATTATTTATAAAAAACATGACTATATGGCACACGCTTCACTTACATAACATTTTAATGCTGATTCAAGCTGAGCAAAAGAAATCACAACAGCAAAACAAAACACTCCAGCACTCCTACTTTTGTTTTTTTGCATATAACTAAAATTCTAAAAAAAAAAAAAAAAAGATCATGGGCCATCAGAATGGCCAACATTACATTTCAAATTACAAACAGATATAATATAATTATAATAATTAGTTACAGTTATTATATAGTATCTGTAAGCTACGTAACTCTGGATCAGGAAGAGTTTAACAACGTCTGCTCATCTCTCCAAAAACTCTTAGAGCAGTGATGACTGGACCGATGCTAACTCCGCTAGCGTTAGCTTTCGCCACTTTTCCTTTGTTAGCTTCATCAAACTGGGCATGTTCAGCTGGGTGATGGTGTATCAAGTGTCTAGTGTATTGCCATATTACTGGTGATTCCTCCACGGTTTACATCAGCTTCACATGCATCATAAATGGCGAGCTTTGCGTCTTCATTCACAGTAAAACAGTGCCACACTGATGACATAGCCTGTGGCTTCAAGCGCATGTCTGTGACATTACCTGCACGTGTGGCTGTGACTTTACCTCAGAAAGGGAAATGTCACACTGCCTGGCCAATCTCCGGTCAGAATAAAATTCTGGTCTCTAGTGATTTCCTTTCGCATCTCTAACGTTCTTACATCAGAAATTTGGGATATGCAACATCTAAGCCTTTTCTGGTTAAACTGATCAAAGGAGAAACTGCCATATTTATGTTACCTACCTAGAAAAATATTGTCTTACCAAACCCCCCCTCAACACCCCACTCAATTTCCAACTAAATTTCCATAAAAAGGGAGGAAAAAAAAATCTGCAATGGCATAAAGGAAAAATGCAAATCAACTACAAACACTCAGCTCAACCCCATCCTCGGTAGTGTGTGCCCTGAATACTTTATTTTGGTGACTCATTCTCTTACAACTGAATCATCTTAAGTAACTTGCTAGGTCTTAATAGTTCAGTCCAGGACAGTCAGGAAAACTCCAGCTTTCTCCTCTGAATTGGAGGATTGAAACCATGTGAGCCAGGCCTCTTCTCGTCAAAAGGCCATTCATGGATGCTTAAAGCCGACTACCTCAATCCACGCAAAAAAGATCTACTTGATGCCATCACCGTGTGAGTTAACCTGAAGATGCTCCATATAAACACACACACACACACACACACACATACATATATATATAGGATCACAGTTTGTAACTGAAATGCATGAGTGACCCCAATGCCCCTTTCTCACCGTTGCAACTTGACCTGCGGAAACGCTTCTGCAGAACGTCATTGTCGTCGCATAGCATTTTGTTAAGGCAGAGTGGTTTCTGTCCTCGGGTTCAACAACGGAGACAGCTCGCATGTAGCGCAAGTTGCAGCAGAGAACTGTCAGCACCGCAGCCTTCTGCAGCTACTTGCAGTAAACTCTTTTCTGCGGAATGTGTGTCGTTTACGCGCGACAACGTGACACCACCGCCAGCATCGTATGACTGCCGTGAACATCGACAAGCACCGTATTGCTGGCGGTGACTATACGATGCTCACGGTAATCATACGTTTTTTCCACGATATAAAAGCCTGTGAATCTTCACCTCAGCTACTGTTGCAGGAGGTCAACATGAGAAAACGTTCCATTTCTGCATCTACACCGCGGGGTGCTCCTCCTCGAGGTATCCACGTGAAAGTTGCATCAGTGAGAAAGGGGTAAAAAACACATACATTTATACATTATTCATCACCTTCAGTCATACCAAACTGTAGGCGTGTAAAGATACCGCACGATACTCAATTATGGCTCAAATTCAGGGTTAGAACTATGGAAATAAAGATTAACTCTATATCAGGCTGTATTATATCTGAGGGGCTGCGTTTCTATACAGACATGGTTTATACATAACACAGATTTCATCAGCAGTCTCCGTAACATTAAAACTGCATGTTCACACAGACCTAGCATTTTGATCGCACTCGCAAAACCGAGCGTGCAGTAAGGTCAATACAACAGGCAGAAGAAGCTGAAGACACCAGGAGCAATTACTCCAAGTGCAGAATACAAAAAGAAAAGAAAAAAAAGTAAGTTTATTCTTGAAGATTTTGTTTCTTAAAAGGGTTTTACCTGGTTTTGTATCATCATACATGTTCAGGTAGTTGTTTAAGCCTAACTATAGCCTTCACAAAATGTTAAACATCACTTAATGTTAAGCGAAAAACAATGCTGACGTTTCCATTTTGAATTAAAGAAAAGAAAAAAGTTAATACCTTACTATTTTATTCCAACCATTAAAACTGTTTGCAGTCACACACTGCTGGTTAGTAAATAAATAAATATAAAATTGATTGCATCATTTAATTGATTCTCTATTATTGATATTAAAATGTCTCATTTACTTTTCTTTATCAATATTTTTGGAAAATCGCCAAAACCAATCAATTCATGATGCAAACTCATGTGTTTTAGTGTTTGTTTTCAACGGTAACAGTGAAACATGCCATACAACCGAATCATGGACGAGATGCCACAGGAACGTCGCAGACAATTACAAAATGTGCTCGTCAAATAAATCCTCACGTAGCTCTATAACTACAACGACTGGGTGCACGTTGTTACGTTATTCAATAACCTTCACATTTTTTCCCCCGTACCCTTATCACACATTTTGTTATTGATTATAGCGGCGCCTCGTTATCGGCGCCATCACGGCGGCTGAGACATTAACCAATATTGAACAGGGTATAGCCAAGGGTTCCTTTAATACAAGTTAATTAAAAACAGCGGCAATTTTGGCTAACTTGGTGCAGAGCTCAAGGAAGAACCGACCTTTCGTGCTTCTGTAGCAAAACGCATATAAACGAATGGAGCGTTGTGTTTACCTGAAGGAATGCAATACTTCCTCCATCTACTGGCACTCACATTTCAAACACTTGACAGCAGAACTCTGTGTCTACTACGTGAATACATGGGAATAAAAATGATTTGGTATGCTTAAAAACAATAAAGTAAAAAAACGTCTGATTTGCTCGGGAATGAAACGCCGGGTACCTAACGGTCAGTAATCGGCAACTTCGACTTGCAGGATGCAGTGATGCTACTTTATGGTACAACACTAATGACAGGAGGTGACGCACAGCAAGCTTGGGTTGTCAGTTTCTATGAAAGGTAAACGGAGATGGCAGCGGGCTTTAAGACGAGTTCCATCCTGTATACGCATCTAAGATTTATGCGGGTATTAAACAACACCCCAGTGACATGGAATACATCAGTAGATCCAGTGTTCAGGCCAGTACAGACCCAAACGAATTAGATGGACTCCAACTTACAACCCGCTGGTTCTGTGCGAGTCCAGCCTTAGTTTAGGTGAAACTGGTTCATAACTCATGTTTTAAACCAGGAATAAAGTGTGGTGCACACCGGCCCCAGCGACGGTAGAAACGCTCCGAAGATTCCTGTGTTACTGGTGAGAGGATGATTCGTACCCGAGTATTCGGTATGAACGTCCACTCGCTCTTATTACATCACACTGAGTTGAGCAGTTCAGGCAAAAAGGTCAAAATATACCCACTGAACGCCATTCGAGACCTCTCAGGACACATGAGGAGAAGAAAAACACTTCCCTCCCAGCAGCTCTTGAGCAGGGTTTAAAAATCGATTCGACTCCAGCGGAGGGTGCTACAGGTTTCTCGTCCTTTTCTCTATAAAAATCTGAACCTAGCATTCTCAGATTTAACTTAAAGATGCTCTGTAAACAAACAGGTGTCTGCCATAACATGGGAAAACAATCATAAAGGAAACTTTTACTCTTCCTTCAAGGAAAAAAAACAACAAACCCACCACTTCCTCCAACATATCTGCCATCCTCTCAAACTAAACCTCCCTCCATCCATCCATCCTCAGACCTGACAATAACCCTGCTGCCCTGAATGCACTTAAATGAAATCGCAGTGCTCCATGTGGATGTGCTCTGTGCGTGTGTGTGGATATGAACTCAGTCGCGCCCTCTGCTGTTTGTTCTCTGTCATTACAGCCACAACCAGCTTCCCCGACCAAGCTGTAACAAAATGGCCGCCCGGCCACGGTCACGTGACTCCTTTGTGTATTCCAAGACGGTTGCTAACCACACGCCACGATATAACTCGGATATTTCGTCCAAAATCTTTAGAAAACGTTTTTATGTCCCTGCACGGCGTGAAAAATTTAGCGCAGGGTGCGCGAGCAAGCCGTTTTACCGTGGAGAAAAACGTCAAGCGGCGGCCATTTTGTGAAAACCTGCGCAGGCGATACTGAGGCGATCCTTTTATCGAAAAAACACAGAAATCATGTGTAAAAACGACCCATGTCGTCTTAGAAACGTACCGATTCCTCCTCCTTCTCCATCCCCGTCGGCATCTGCGGCACAGCCCGGTTGATGGAGGCATATTCGTGCAGGTCCGGTAAATCCTCGCAGCGGAAGACGGGTAGGGGCTTGGTAGCGTCCAGCGCCCGCGCCCGAAACGACAATTTACTCATGTTTTATATCGAAAGACGTAACATACACATATAATGTCCCTTCAGATTCCCAAATGACACTGTTAGAGCTCTCATTGAGGAATCTGTGTCGGTCTTCGGAGTCGGTCGTCGGATTAGTTGGGAAAATGCGCGTCCAGCGAGAAGAACGGAGCCGAAAAGGCCCGGGGCTCGGTCGCTCTCTCTCGGTGTGGTTTCGCCGTAGCGCCGCTCTGTCTCCCTGGTTCAGTGCGCCATGGCCAACATGGCGGACATTAAAAACTCTTTAGCTGTGGGTTGTTTCCTGCGGCCCGACCCCCTCCTCCTGCGACGCGCGTTCACGCGTCACTCATTCCCGCGCACTTCAACACGCGTGCGCGTCCCCGTGCTGGGGGAAGGGGTGCAACACACAAATAAGAACTGCTTTTGTGTGTGTTGTGGTATTTATTTGTTTTTGGGTTTAATCCAACTGGGTGTGAAAATTATTAATAATACCAATAATAATAATGAGGAGGAGGATTATTATAATATTATTATTATTAGTTTGCCAACTCTTACGATCTGACGCTATAAAAACACTGTAATTCTTTTTTATTTTATTTTAAATTGCTTTAATGATCCTGCCCGAGGTTCCAGTAATGCACATTTCACACTTACCTCCTCCCCTCCTAAAATATATAATTATGTACAGTAATATAGATTAATATCACATTGAAATAGTCATACACCAGTCAGTTTATTCTACTCTAAGAGCTGATCGTTCCTGTCATGAAAACAGACAAATATTTGGGGTGAAATAATAAAAATGACGGCGGTCTGTACACGGACCACTTGTCGCCCTCTGCTGGTCAAACACGGAAACGAACACCAGGATTCAATTAAACAGAATCTTCCACACTGTACAATCCACAGAGAGGAAAAAAGAAGGGATACTCCATCAGAAAACACCAGATTCAAAGGAACCGGTCGAAAAATGATCCTTATTTCATCATTAAATCTTGTTTCTACTACATTTCATGTTATTGTGTATACAGCATAGACATGAACTCGGTCATTTCTCAGAGCCAAAGGGGCACAGTGTAATTACACGCTAGGAGTTACGCTTTGCCAACAATTTAACAATAAAGGATGGCCAGGCTTCTCAAATTATTTAATATAAATATTACAAAAAAAAAAAAAGTTCATACTGCAATAGTGAACAACAAACAATATAGTAAAGACTTCTGCATATTAAACTGTGATCATGGATGATATTTTTAAAATCCTACTGTATAATAATAATAATTTAAAAAAAAAAATCAATGTCCTGGTTCACAATTTACTGCTGCACACACACACACACACACACACACACACACAGGTTACATTTTTTCTTGTTTCTGTGACTGACAATTTTATGTGAAAACTTTGAAAAGTTGAGATTTAGGGGAGAAATTTCATGTAACAATTATAATAAAACCTAAATTCCTACTGATAGCTTCTATGCTACTATTGTCAGGGAGAAGGCATTACTTAAGGATTTTACACCCTGAAATCTCAGCATATTGTAGATGGAGAGAAGGACATGTGGTATAATATCCCAATTTTTCATAAGTCAGGCATTCAAGGTCTTATACAGTCAATGCAAAAAAGGGGGACTAGACGCAAGGCTTATCTTTGAAATTACAAGCAGTAAATGTGAGGACCGCACCGGTACAAGAACAAATCATCAAAATAATCTGAATCCTTACACGTTTTAGAAATGATCTACAAGCAGTGCTTAAAGCTCTGGCAAGTGGGATGCCCCAGGGTGGTAAAACAATAAATCTGAATTTTTGTAACAAAAAGAAAAAAACGCCCTGCCTACTAATTATTGATAAAAGACCTTTCATATGAGGCCAACATCAAATCTCTATCATAGCATACTGCTATCTAGCAACCAAATCCACTTTTCTAAAAGCCTTTTCAAAGACATTTCGTATGAACCGAACATTTAAGTAACAATTTATGGACTGGGAGTCCGACATCCCACAATCATCATGAAGCTTGTAGGATCATATATGACGAAGGATGTGTAACCTGCATTTTACTGGTCATTGTTTACTGAATCTACGCAGTAGAGAATGGAATATTTTGATCTTATCAGACCAGAGAACCGTTTTCCCCGCATGCCTTTTAGCCAACTTTAAATGTGAATTAACATGCTATTTTACCCAATGGCTTTCTTCTTGCTACTGTTGCATGAAGGTTTGTGGAGGGTCAATGCTATAGTTTTTCCCCCAAACAGCTTTCCCATACGAGCTGAGGATCTCTCCAACTCTTTCATAGTTATTCTTTGCCTCTTACTTGCTTCTTTGCCAAATGCCCTCATTAACCAGCCACTTTAAGTTTTGCTGGATGGCCTGCATCAGGTACAGTCATGTGAGAAAATGAGTACCTCTCATGGAAATTGTTCACCCTCTATGACATAGTGCCTACAAATAAAGGCATGAACTTGCCTACGCTTATATACTGTAGTGTAGTGTAGGTGTCTAAAATCAGAAAAAGTCCAAACAAATTGAATCTGCATGGAAAGAGTGCCAGGAAAATCCTTTGCTGCTCAAAATTAACCTTGGAGCAGGACTACACTAATACACCACACTATTAGATCAAGACTGCTTCTATTGACGTGCTCTTAACAGGATCAGTCCCGGTGCTGCCCGGTCCCGGTGCTGCACGGTCCTTATTAAATTAATTGATCTTCAAAGCAACAATTTAAGGAATGTTTATATTCACTGTTAATAGGGTTAGGGTTGGGGAACACAGGCACGGACCCACTCTCGACAGACTAAATCAAAGACAGTTGTTTGGCCACAGTCACAATACACATGTGAACTAGAGAAGAACTTCATACTGACAGTGAAGTGAAGTGCTGGAAATGTTATGGTTTGGGGTTGCTTTACTGCCTTAAGACCTGGGCAGCTTGCAGTCACTGATTCAACTATGAATTCTGCATCACATCAAAGAGCATCTGAAGATAATGTGAGGCCATCCATCCGAAAGTTTAAGTTTAACTCGAGATCGACCTCTCAGCAGGATAACGACCACCCTAGCCAATCCACCGAGGAATGGCCAAAAACAAAGCAGTGGAGTTATGGAATGGCCTAGTCAGGATTTGAACCTCAATGAAAGGCCGGGGGTTCAAGCCACTAAATACCACAAAGCGGCCACTGTTGGGTCCCTGAGCAAGGACATTAACCCTCGACTGCTCAGTTGTATAAATGAGATATAAATGTAAGCCACTCTGTAAGAGCGTCTGCCAAATGCCATAAATGTAAATGTAGAAAAAGAATTGTTGCTGCTCACAAAGAAGAAGTATAAAAAGTTATCACAGCATTTCCAAGAGTCAAGAACTGGAATGAGAAGTGTTATCAAGAAATTCAAAGAGAGTCACAGCACAGAACAAGCCTGGCATGAGAGATTTCTAAGACATCTAGTGCAGGGGTCTCAAACTCAATTTACCTGGGGGCCGCTGGAGGCAGAGTCTGGGTGAGGCTGGGCCGCATCAGGTTTTC
>JBCNYH010000021.1:35224498-35235123 GCA_039654325.1 Tandanus tandanus
CACACACACACACACACACACACACACACACACACACACACACACACACACACACACACAACCATTCACTCTCACATCCACACTCAGGGGCAATCTGAAACAGCCAATTAACTTAATGTGCATGTGACTGTGGGAGGAAACCGGAGTACCTGGGCAAAACCCACGCAAGCACAGGGAGAAAATGCAAACTCCACACAGGAATGCCCTAGCCTGAGGCACAAACCCAGGACCTTCTTGCTGTGAGGCGGATATGCTAACCAGTACGCTACCGTGCTGCCTTATCTTATCTTATCTTATCTTATCTTATTTTGTCTTGTCTTAAATACAGACATATACTGTATGCTGTTGCACAAGCAATATAAGTCTGGACCTGCCGACATGTCCCAGGAGTTTAAATGCTTAATCACAAAGAAGATAAACCCTTGAAAGGGATCTGTGAGGATGAGACATACCATGGGAAATTATTGAAAGGGCTCGTCTGTCAACAGAAGGCAATAACATTACTGGAAAAGATTACGATATTCTACTGAGTCTTAAGAGGGGTTTATTGCAATGCCACCATCTGTATTTAATTAATGTCCCAAATTTATATCTGTATCTGGATTTGGATTAATATCGGAAGTGACAGAACTTGAACCAGAATGTTTTTTATGTCTCAGAGGTAGAAGTGGCATTAATATTAGTCTTCCTTGTTGGTGCAAGAGCAGTTGGTGAGCTTCAAGCATAGCTTTGCTATGCTGTGAGGAATCCCAGTCCTGCCCTGTTGCAAATAGTTGCTGTTTTTAGAAAGATTCTGTTTTTATTCATACCTGTATTTGTATTAGTCTTGAACACATTATCTGTCTACTGTAAAAAATGTATTTGTATTTTAAATACATCACTACTCTTAATCTGATAACACTTTAAAGGGATTATTTAATGCATTGTCAGAATAAAGTTATAATAGAACTTAATAAAGAGAAATAACAGTGAAACTTTCTGAATCCTGGAGACATTTAGATATGAAGGAACTGCTGACTGTTCATGCAACAGGTACATTTATATTTACAGCATTTGACAGACACCCTTATCCAGAGTTACTTACATTCATAATTTTCATACAACTCAACAGCAGTTGAGGGATATGGGTCTTGCTCAAGGACCCAACAGTGGCAGCTTGGAGGTACTGGGGCTTGAATCGCCAAACTTCTGATCAGTAATCCAAAGCCACTGAGCCACCACTGCCTACCACTACTGAGGTAACACTGGACGCAACCATTTATACAAAAGAACAAACTTAAAGGTTAGAAATGTACAATGCAATCAATTCTATTCATGTAATATTTTCTTTACATTATAATATGTCTAGGTGGCACAGTAGTATAGTATATATCACATCTGCCTCAAAGCAAGAAGGTCCTATTTAGCAAGGGCGGTTCTGTGTGGAGTTTGCATGTTCTCCTCGAGCTTGCGTGGGTTTCTTCTGGTACTCCGGTTTCTACCCACAGTCCAAAGACATGCACATTAGTCTAACTGGCTGTTTCAAATTGCCCCCTAGGTGTGATTGTGAATGGTTGTGTGTGGATTGCGAAGGACTGGCTGGTTTAGGGTGTACCCTGCCTTTGCTCAGAGTTGGCTAAAATAATCTCCAGCCTCCCAATGATTAAGTGAGATTAAGTGGTTTGACAAATTAATGAATATTAATTTATATTATAGATATATATATCTATGTTCATGCCTGTGAGTTTAAATGCAATATTGCAGATTAAAGTTTACTAATGTCCTGGGATTTGAGTATGAAAAGACTTAAAGCAACTACAAATTTGTTATACATTACTCTTGCACTGTAATTCATAGATTATGGCTTTTATCTGGCATAACAAATATGAAATTATTCTTTCTATAAAATAATGGCACCAACATCCACTTTGCTATTTACAGATACTGAAGATCATGGTCAAATAGAAACAGATGAAGAGAGAAAATGACAGTACTTACTTGGTCTTGGAAACTGTAGCTACCGCTAAGAATGGCTGTGAAGAGACGAGGCCGGCTACGCTGCTCGAAGGGCATAGAACCACTTAGAAGGATGTAGGAGATCACACCCAAGGCCCACATATCCACTTCACAGCCATATATCCTACCAGCCACCATCTCAGGAGCCAGGTACTCTGGGGTTCCACACAGTGTCCTCAGTGCCCAATCATGTGACTTTTGGCATTCGGAACTAATGTGGGAACAGTCCTTTGCTTTGCAATGAAGGTTTGTGGATTTTTCATGGCTTTTAGCAACTCTGTCTTTTTTACTCTCTACACATACATTTTGTCTTCTGTCATTTAGTTTGTCAAGTGAGAACCGCATTTGTATATTCTGAGTAACTCTGTCTCCTTTTCCTTCTGCCAGATTAAGATTTGTGTGTTCATGAGCTTCTAACTCAGCTGTCTTGCTTTTGTCTGTGCAGGCATTCTGAGTTCTTTTAGTGCCATCAAAAAATTTAGGAGGACTGGTCATCTCATCCACTCCAATGCTGCCCCGTTCCATTCCTTCAAATCTCAAGCTTTTATCTATTTTCCTTTCATCTCCGGTGCTGATTCCATTCGTATCTTTTCCTCCGTCTCCTATAATGGCTACAACAGTCCTCTGGCTGCTCTCATCTCTGGCTTTCCCATCATCTGCTAATCCACAATTATCTTCAGCACGTTTAGCTTTCCTCTCTTCAATATCACTATCAGCAACATCAACACCCCCATCAGCTTCCCTGTCTGATTGAGTACAACTGGCAATATCTTCACAAGTTCCAACTGCACAACTGCCCCCTGTTACCACATTATCACTCTCCACCATCTGACTTTTCTGACTCCAGCAGGCCAGGCCAAAGTCAGTTATGATTAAGCGTGAGTCTTGCCCTGGATGGTAGTACAGTAAGTTTTCTGGCTTCAAGTCCCGGTGAATTACTCCCAGTGCATGGATGTAGCTTAGTCCTCTGGACACCATGATAAGAGCTTTGGTAGCATCATGCTCTGTGAAGTAGCCTCGAGAAATGACACGATCCAGCAGCTCTCCTCCTGTAGCCAGCTCAAGGACAAGATAAACGCGGTGAGGAGTTTCAAACACTTCCACCAGACGGATGATGTTAGCATGGTGGACCCTTCGTAGAATCCCAAGCTCGACATGACATGTATCATGACGCTTGTGCTCTCTGACCTCCAAGAGTTTGATAGCAAAGGGCTGGTGAGTGTACCTGTGCTCAACACGCACTACATGGCTGAAGCTTCCCCGACCAATCAGAGCCTTGATTTCATACCTGGAAAAATATTTGCAGCTGGTATAAATCCTTCTTATATACATTCTTTAGCTGAAGTCAATAATTGAATTTTCCAAGTGAAACATTAACAAACACAATATTCCTGCACTATGCCAAGGTGATTACTTTTCTGCAGGCACATGACAAGCTCAGATAAGTTACCCTTCGGTGGTTACAATTTACAATTCTTGTAATCACTGAATGCATAATTACACAGCATGTCTTGTAGCTTTATGGAATTCACATCTGCCTGACTGAAAAAGTCTCATACAATTTCCAGGACTGTAAGAAAGCTTTTCTCCAACATTACCAAGTTTTAAACACATTGCTGCTTGCTGTGAAGTGAACAGCTAAAGAATTTTAATCATACTCCTAGGAGTCATATTTACCTGACAAATGACATTGATCTTAGGACAGGCAGAGGGGAGCAGCTTACAAATATGAAAGTGCCTTACAATTATGAAGACAGAAAATATTTCTGCAGACAGTAATATCAGGAGGAGATTAAAATATGAAAAGATTCATGCATGTTGAGATGTATTTTAAATCAGGCATAGACTAGATGAAAAGGGTGCAGAATGATACTGCTCATATTTATCTCAAGGTAATTACAAGGCTGAATGGCTTAGAAAAATATCGTGCAAATGTGCTGATAGAACACTAAAAATAAATGAATTTATTTCCCTAAATAAACCGAATAATGTAGTTATTTATAATACCTTGCAGTGATCCGGGGATCAAACCTTGTCCGAAACTTTTCCTCACATTTGTCTGGATATCTGTTTCGGGTACCTGAGTTGTTGCTTCTCTCATTGCTGCTTCCATGCCACAGGTGAGGCTGTTTTCTATACTTGCAGATCTCTTTATCAAAATCCTTATTTTTGTTGGATTTTGCTTTCATAAAGTTAAAATACTCACACTTCTTGGGAGACTCTGACATTAAACCGACTTTGCTAGAACTATTACCCATGGTTCTTCTTCATTCCAAACAGTACAAAACCCCCAGTCAATTTAATCTAAAGAGCACAGATTCAAGCCACCCTGGAACCACCCCGTGGAAGAGGTACCACCCACATCAACACCTGTTGGTTAGTTTTACAGACAGTTAACGAATTAGTGTAAATGAATGTTGTTAAAGTTTCTTTGTTAAGTCATGTTCCAGTGTCTGAACACCTGCACTGCAATTGTCACCTTGGTGTTAACTGTTTGATCCATTTTTTTAGATATGAGAAAATGGCAGCACTTGTTGCGCAGTAAACAATTACAGATGAACCTGCTATAAAAATCCCCATACCTGTTCATACAGTATTAAAATGTTGACAGATTTTTGCCAAAGTAGACATATTATTTTTTCTTTTTTAAATGTTTGATGGGTAGAGTGGCTCTCAGAACCAAAACAAGACCTCTCATTCAAGATTATAAAGTGTTGGCTAGCATCATCTTCTTAGTACAAAATCTCATTAGCAAACTTGCTAGGTGAGTCAAATAAACTATGCATTACAGTCGTGCCAGTCATTGACATGGATAAAGGCAATTTATAGCTACAGTAACATTTATTATGTTAGACCAAGTTAGTAGCTTTTTTAGCAAATAATAAAATCACTATCTAATGATAACGCACATAGGCATAAACCACAGATAGGCAATTGGTAGTGAAGGCCAGTGGTTTGTCTCCTCACTATAAGTGGGCCAGATCCCTAGTTGTGCACATTAAATTAACTAAATATTGAAAATTACTAATAGACTATGCTAAATATTAAAGATATTACTGCAGTAGTGAATTTCTAATTGAACCTTATTTCTTTTTCAAAAAGCACTTCTGACAGCATCAGCTCTGCCAAAGCACTTCTTCACCAGGTTCTCCCCAGATAGTTGACTCTCAGCTGAATGCAAGTAAAGCCAAAATGGTGCACCTCAATCCAACAGATAACACTCTTGATAGCTTGGCCATGGAGAAAGTGGAAGACTTTAAGCATTTCAGTAGCGGGTCAAATACCTCACACGATATTGACTCCCACAAGACCAAAGCATAGGGTGCCTTCAAATCCCTGCCCAAAATTTGGATTGCCCAGTTGTCCAGATATAAAGACTTTATGGCATCTGTGGAGCCTATACTCCTTGAAAGTGGTACATAGAGGTCACCATGCTTGACTGGCAGGTCTGGCAGAAGCCACTGAATCAAGTCACTCAACCCAATCAAGCCTGCTGTACATCTTGCAGTGTTTGATTTTTAAAAATCATCAACATGGATTGGCAGTAGTATTACTTTACAGTAAACAGAAAATAAGTTGTTCTCAGTTGAAAACTTTAAGAATCATTCTAATGAGAAAACACAGAATAGTTAACTGCTGGAAAGTTCGATTAAACCACAACACAAAGTTAAGCTATATTCCTTTAAAAGTGCAGTCCCAAATCCCCACTGACAGAAATTAATGACCAGCCTTTTCTAAATGTGGCTCATTTGTCTTAATGAGAAACTTGTGGCCTTCCCTGCTGGCAGGAGAGACTGAATAGTTAGATTGGTAATTGTTGACTGTAAATTGTTCGTAGGAGCACGTACATGGGAATTTGGTATTCATGATTTTCCTGCTATTTCAGAAACACATTTGTATTCTACAAGATCCCCTGTGATTGTGAAAATATCTATAAGGAGATTATAGTTGTATATTATACCAGATTCTTTCATTCATTCATTTTCTGAACCGCTTAATCCTAATTAGGGTCGCGGGGAGGCTGGTGCCCATCTCAACCGACTCTGGGCGAGGGCAGAGTACACTGTGGACAGCTCGCCAGGCCATCGCAGGACCTGATTCATATTGGTTAAATACTTTTTAAATCACAGAACTCTGCAGTTAAAATAAAGTTCTGTAGACTCTTTCTATACACTGCAAGTCACCATGGCACATCATTTATTGAAAATGGGTTGTGGCGTGCCATGGGATTCATCAACATTTTGATTCATCAGCAGAAATTATACAGAATTTTTTGTGTTTACTTCGAGTTATAAAAACACTTACACTTTACATACATTATTAAAGAAATTGACAACAAAACTACATTTGAATAACCACTATGCACAAGTTTAATCTGTAACTTTTTGCTTTTTTGCACTTCATCATTGTGACCTTACTCTCACAGATATGAGACAGACTCAGACTGACGTTCACAAAGTTAGACCTGCTGTTATGGCAGTAGTAAAGCGATCACTCAGTAGTGCTATGTGAGGGGGGCTATCCATCTTGGGGACTATTCAACAATGCCTACCTTGCCATCTACCTCAGCAAATAATTGATATGTAGCTAATAGGGTTAACTACATGGGGATACACAGGACATAAACCTAGTAATAACATACTCTTAAAAATCAATGATGAATCATGAAATCATAAATATTGAACAGTGGGCCACATTTAATGAAAATGTGGCTGTATGTGTAAAAGAGGCTTTTATGTCCAGGAAAAAGACTCTTACTTTCTAGATGAGTTAATACATGGCTGTACTTTTTTTAATGGATATAAACTTTTGCATCCTTCGGTCCTCGATAGTTCACATGACAATGAATTAATAAGTGGAGTAATTTTAATTAACTCATTTCACAGGAGGTGGCATGGTGGGGTCCTGGGCTCGATCATTTCGGTGTGGAGTTTGCATGTTCTCCCTGTGCTTGCGTGGGTTTCCTCTGGGTACTCTGTTTTCCTCCCACAGTCCAAAAACATGGCCATTAGGCTAACTGGCTGTTCCAAATTTCCCTAGGGTGTGAATGTGAGTGTGAATGGTTTTGTGTATGTTGGCCCTACAATAGTTTTACAGAAATACTTGACTCTTTTTTAAAAAGTCTTATGCACTTACACAATACTATGTAGTCCTTCGATAATTTACAAAACGAAACAAAAACGTGCACAATGAATCATAATAATGCATAACATTTCTCATTTTAGTTTTGAATCACGATCATATGCTGATTTGTAAAGCGTGACAGACGGAGAGCAGTTAATTCCACTTAACAAAGAATAAGACTGACATGTCAGTTTTCACCATAACAGATCTCAAAGAGGATGAAAATGGTGAGGTAATGGATTCAGATTGATCCATTACATGATATGAGGATCTATTTTCAAGGTAATGGATTATGGTGAGAGCATCCTTATAGTGCAGTATATCTGCACTACTTCATCTGTTTGAGAGTGCTGAAAATGAGCTGGAATGGGATAAGCACTTCTTATGCTATTACAGAAATGGAAAGGCATAGTTCAACTATATTTAAGGGCTTTTGAAAGTGCATGAGCAAATTGAAATGCATATGAAATGAACATAATGAATTGAATATAACAGGACTAGACATTATTATAATTGTAGCAGAACGATCCCGAAGATGCTATGGAAACTTGTTTAGGAGAGACTGCTGTATTCAGTGTACTATGGAGGGCTTTATATTTGCTATTTCCATTTTTACATTGGTGCATTCTGAAATTAAATTCATTATAATTCTGTTTAGGATTTGTGATGCTCAGGAACTGAACCACAATGTTCTTAGAAACTGCTTTATTGAAGTAAACTTGATTTAAATAAATGAATGTGCATCCTAAAAAAATTGGTTTTGACGGCTTGTGACTATCCATCATAATCACCCAATAATTCCACCATAATCCTTTCTCTATTCTAAAACCCTAATTACTATAGTAACCATGGAGCCTGGCAATTACTTGTTTATTCACAGTGAGTGCAACCATTTGTCTGGTTTTTGTATTGTTGTCACATTGCACAAAGCTTGATGAAATCGCTCTGTGATATGTGATTTATAATAACAGAAAGGAGAGAGAAAGATGAAGGGTGAAGCAAACATTTACCCTTGTGTATTTACTGCAGGTGTGTGTGTGTGTGTGTGTGTGTGTGTGTGTGGTGTGGGGTGGGTGGTTTTAGTGGTTAAGGTGATGGGTTACTGATCCAAAGGTCAGTGGTTCAATCCCCACTATCACCATTGTTGGGCCCTTGAGCAAGGCCCTTAACCCTCAATTGCTCAGTTGTATAAAAATGCTAATAGTAAGTCGCCCTGGATAAGAACGTCTGTGAAATGCTGTAAATGTAAACGTGTGTGTGTGTGTGTGTGTGTGTGTGAGAGAGAGAGAGCGAGAGAGAGAGAGAGAGAGAGAGAGAGAAAGAGAAAGTAAGAAGGCAAGAATGTAAGAGGAACTATCCAGCAGCTCAACAGTATCAGCAACTCCACAGCTGTGTTTAAAATGTGGTCCATATACTCCCTATTTCCTATAACTGGGAAAGTATATTTAGGATATTTCCTTATCATCCAAGCTTCACTGTGTGGATGTAGGCCTCTTGCAGTACATTTTCCCTCACTATGTCTGCAGCTAAAACCCCATATGTAGCAGGCTGAAATGCACTGCTTTCTGATATTTTCCAACAACTTTCCATCATAGCCAGCATTAACAGATTCAGCAGTTTGTGCTAGAGTAGCTCTTCTGTGGGATTAGACCAGATGTACTTAGCTCTCCTCATGCACCACTGAACCTTGGGCACCCATGACACTCTTGCCAGTTCACTGGTTGTGCTTCACTGAACCACCTTACACTTACAAAGGTACTTACCACTGCATTCCAGGAACACCCCTCGAGACCTGCCATTTTGGATTGGAATAGATTCAGTTGTTTAGCTTAATGTGGCTGTTATCAAAGAAACACAGATCGTTAAACTTGTTCATTTTTCCTGGTTTCAACAAATCTTAGTCTCATTTTAGTGCTTTCAACTTTGTGGCAACAGCTTGTGGAAGGTGCAAAAAAAGTACTTTTGGCCATACAGTGTACATTGTTAAATGTGGTTTCCAAATTAGGGAATTCAGAATCAATTCTCCTTTGATATTTTCCATAAGAGAAACTAAGAGCCCTGCACCAGCACATCTTTTAAGCAAGAGAATAGAGATGAAACAAGAACACTAGTTATGACATTACTAATGCAAGATGGGGTGATGTGTGATACAGTTATGCTGCATTCAACTAATGGTCATAACTTGTAATAAGAAGCAAAGCATAAGAACTATAGCATGTTTCTCATTTTTAGAGCCGTTTTCGCATAGGCAAGTCCCACCATTTTTACGGGATCAAAAATAAGTGGACAAACTTTTTGACCTGTCCCATCCACACCAACAATACTTTTTTGTAAACTTACCTGAACCTACCTAACTCGCAGGCTACAGACTGACTCATTTGTCATAAACACACTATTAAAAAAACATTTGATGCGTCTCAATTTGAATACTTCCATTTGTATACTTCAGTGTAGAACATAATGTGTACTGTGTTGACAAGGTATTGTTGTCTCAAATTGATTAAGGTAAGGTGTACATTTACTGGAAATGATGATCTAAATGACTGCCATTGTGTGAGTGGCCAACTCTGGACCATATCTGAACCTGATTCTATGGACACGCAAAAACACAAAGTAACACTTTTGATTGTTGAGTTTTGCTATATGGGTAATATATAAAGACATGTAAAAAATAAGTACATCCCTTAACACATTCCCCACCAGCACTGTTTAAAAACGTAACTAGCCAGCACCAGCATTGTTGGCCATTTTCACCAAATTTCAGTGGATGGTTGCTCCATATACTGGTTGACAGCCATAACTATGATTGCTGAAAAATCTTGTCATGCTTTGTGAAGCAATTGATGGAAAAGCTCATCAAAGGTGAGGGATGTATTAATTGGAAATTGTTGATTTTTTCCCAACATATTTAAACATGTCACCTCCTTCAATACAGTGCCTACAGAAAAATGGGATATACCTGAAGAAAACCTCAAGGAAAATGAGCTTTTATTTAAATTAATTTACTCATCGAATTATAATAAGTGGAGAAAGTAATACACCCTTGGTCTCAAAAGCTAGTATTGCCCCATTTAGCAGAAAGTCTTGTACGTGTTTTGTACAATATCCACTAGTTTCTGACTTGGGCGTGGTGAAATATTTTTGGCCACACTTACTTCAGTTGCGAAATGTTTGAAGGTTTTTTTTATGTACTGACCCTAGATGTCCAGTATCCACCTGCAGGAGGTTCAGTCAATGCCACCTAATCTGGAATACCTGACTCTTATTTTATAAAGTTAAAAGTGGGAAAATATAAAGGTATACTTTATAAAATAATAATATAAAGGTGTGAAAAATAAAAGGATACTTACTTTTTCCATGTGACTGACGTACTTTTAAAATATTTAAATATGAAAATGACTGCAAAATGTCAATTTTATATGCTATTTGTTGAAATACATAAGTACATCACCTTTATCTGTGGGCACTCTATCGAAGAAAGTGAAATGTTTGCTTGTACAAAAAAA
>JBCNYH010000021.1:35300022-35310401 GCA_039654325.1 Tandanus tandanus
CCAGGAAGGAAAAAGGTAGAGAGAGGTGCGGTGGGAAAAAAACAAAAACAGACACATAACACATCAGAGCACACACACACACACACACACACACACACACACACACACACACACACACACACACACACACACACACACCCTGCCATAGAAAACTACACAACAGTAATGGTTGTGACTCATTCTAAGTTAAAGTATTTCATGATAAAAACATGTTTTTTTTATCTTCAAGAATATCACAGTTTTATTTCAGAAACCAGAAATGACCTGATGCTATAACTTCACCTAGTTCCACTAGCAAACCAGAAGTATTTATTTAATGCAATCGGAATAATATATTTACATCCTTCTATACCTTGATTATTTGAATGGTTATTTGTCCTCACATACACTAGTTAGTTCTCCAATAGGGTTTTCTCAGTGTAGAGGTCCTCTGAATATTAAAACCCTTGTGATGGGCCAGTCCACCCTGCTATTGGAACAGACCATACTCATTATGTTATTTAGCCTCTAGGATGGCACCGAAAGCTGGATCTGCATGGCTGTCACACTATAAATCCAGGCCCAATTTCTTACTTTTTTGCTTTTTCGTTTTGTACTATTTCTTTTTATTTATCACTTATTTTCCTGGGGTTATGCAGCTCCTGGTAGTGAATGTACTTGTAAAATAGTTCAGCTGTGCTGTTAGCAAGGAGTCATACCTACCCTGCTCAAGGATATCTGCCAGGTGTTTACCACTGTAGTCCATTGTTAGAATGACACAAATAGAGGCACAGCAGATATGAAAGATTTCTCATCCATTATTGTTAATAAAATATGAATAAAATTTATACAGAGCATATTGACATTAATATACAGTTTAATATATACTTATATTTGACAAATATAGTCTAAGCATGTTTTATATATATATATATATATCAAGTTGGTTTTGTACCCTTTCCACCACTGTAAATAAGTGGTGGCTATTAGTCAGTGAATAGGCCAGAATATCTGATAGCCATGAAGTGTCTCTGACAACAGTGATAGAGTCAGGTTAATACAAGTGCAAAAACTCATTATTTGCCCTCCTGATTTTCACTATACATTTATATCTGCTTAAATCTCTCAGCATTTTTCCACTAGGAATAACTCTTAATGAAAGTCACCTTCAAACTGATTAGAAGTGTGAGACCTCAGGAGATGCATTTCTCGTTCCACTCCCTCTTTTCATCCCTCTCTCTCTCTCTCTTTCTCTTCCTCTCTCTTCAACCTTACATCTTTTACAGACCACACTCTTTTAGATATAAAATATTATTTTTTCCTTCCACCTACTCCTCATCTTTGCATTGCTTTCTCGTTGATTTCTTCATTCCCGAATAGCAGTTGCTGGCCCCAGGTGGGTGGTGATTAATACCTCACACTACATTCAAGATGGCAAAACAGAACTAACCAGTTCACATTTTATTTATCTGAGATGAGAGAAGTATGACTGAGTCAATATTTATTGAGATGGCTGGTGTGACAGGGTCTGTGCAGCTCACTCCCCTCTGCAGCCCCAAGTGCTAATTGCCTGCAGGCAAACAGAAGCACAGCTCTTAAGTAGTCCTGCAGTACTGCAGTGCAATAATAATAGCAAGAACATACACCAACTGTTGCTCTCTGCTTTGTTGGATTAAGACCTTAATTAATCAGTGAATAGGTATAGTTATAGTATTTTAGGACATTAATGTTTGTAGCACAACATTTCAAAATTTCAAATTCTTGACATTGATATTTAAAATATATAGTCTACAGATTTCAGATGCTTAAATTAAAGTTGAACAAATTTTACTATCCTCCTATTTAACCTTAGGGCTGCAGTTTCCCCAGTGTGCCATGGTAGTTGGATAGAGGCATACTTCAAACTCCAAAATTTCTATTACTATTACTATTATTTTCATTATTTCTGATTAGTTTATCAAATTGAGTCATAATCATATAAAAAAATTAGTGTAATATTTGCAGTGGCTATATAAAATGACCCCTTCCTTCAGAATATTCACATTTTGTTGCTTTACAGCCTGAAATGAATACCCACACGAAAATATTTTTCCAGCCATGTTTACCCAACAGCCAATAAAAGATATAATAAAAAACAGTTCTGGAAAATAAAAAATAAAAAATATAATCTCTGATATTTTTAAAAGGATCCCCCTGTCAGCGGCACTTTGTGGAAGTCTATTTTTGTTTTGATTACAGTCTTGAGTGGGCATAACTTGGCGTAGTGGTTAGCACGTTTGCCTCACAGCAAGAAAATCATGGGCTCAGGCATTTCTGTGTGGAGTATTGCATGTTCTCTCTGTGTTTGCATGTGTTTCCTCTGAGTACTCTGGTTTCCTAACATTGTCCAAAGACATGCACATTAGGCTAATTGGCTTTACCAAATTGCTGTGAATGTAAATAGTTGTGAGTGTTGTTAAGGTGAATGTGGCTGCATGTAATATGATACCCTCGTAATAAATGTGACAGCCTTAAGGAAAAGAACAGAGATTTAAGCACAGATTTAAATCATCTCACCAGAAAATTCAGCTCAGTTCAAATCTGTACTCCCTCACCTCGTGTCGCTTGAGACAATTTCACCGGTCATTGCTCATTACGCTGACTTTCACTGACTTTAAATAGTTGCTTGTCACTCATTACTTCCTGCATGTATGCCCCTTTAGTCTCTGTCCAAATCAACTTCCTCTTCCTACCACAGCTGAGACTGGAGGTGGGATGATAATTAACCCAGGCCTGCTAAAGATTGGGTGGCCATAAATAAGGAGCCGTCTTTCTGTTCATTATCCATCAACTAAGACCTTTGGTACAGTAAAATGCACCTAGCCTGTAACGTGAGGAACTGGGAAATTGAACGCAGGCTTGGAAGAAGAAATATGTAACATGCATTCATAATGAGGTTTCTGCATGGTATTCCTAGAAGACTAATGAGGGAAGAACATTATATGAACAAAACATTTTGCCTTGAAATAATGGTAATTTTTCTTTCAAGGGATTCCCTCATTTTCTGATTGGATGAAAGGCATGAAATAATTCTGGATATTTCATCACTGCCAATGGGATAACTAAATTATTGCACTGGCAGCGCAGTGATGTGAATGTCTTGGATGAATATTAAAACATTTACTGAAATCGACTTTTTATTGATAGATAATTATTCAGTCTCGGGTTAATCTCTGTATCATACTTTGCCTAATTCAATAATTGCTTAATATAGGAAAGTGTATGAAAACAATATTTACTCTTTCTTCAGTGGCTAGCACATCTGCCTCACAGCAAGAAGACCTGGGTTCAATTCCCAAGCTCGGGCATTTCTGTATGGAGTTTGCATGTTCTCTTTGTGCTTGTGCAGGTTTCCTCTGGGTAGTCAGGTTTTCTCCCACAGTCCAAAGACATGCACATTAGGCTAATTAGCTGTTTCAAATCTCCTTTAGGTGTGAGTGTGAATGGTGGTGTGAGTGTTGGCCCAGTGATGGCCTGTCGAGCTGTCCAGGGTGTGACCCACTTTCGCCGAGAGTTGGCTGAGATGGGTGCCTCCCTGTGCCAGCCTCCCTGTGACCCTAATTAGAATTAAGCGGCTTAGAAAATGAATGAAAGAATGAACTCTTAAGCATTTAATAAACTAGGTTTTCAATTTTTTAACCACATGAACATGATTTCAACATTTATTTACACTGATGAACATTTAATTACACTTACACATGATACATTCTTGTCCATAGAGAACCTAATTAATGGACAAAGAGGTCTTCAAATCCTGGAACAAAATGCTATCATATTCTGCATGGTATGAGTCCAGATGGATTGGAAATCATGGCTAGTCTTTTAACTTGTGCCTGACTGACCAGACCTCAGGGGTGCTTTGCCCCAAATAGTGTTACTCTCAGTGCTGTAGTTAGGATCCCCTCAGCAATCTTCAACCTGACAAAAATAACAGAAAATAACCTCAGGTACAACAGTGGAAGAGATCCCTTTGTTCATTTATTCTTTCTGTCCTTCCTTTGTTTGTTTGTTTCATCCTTCTTTCATCTTTCTTTCTCCGTACTGTTATGCCAGTCCTTTGGAGAGTACCACTTTTGCATACCCAAAGACTATGGAACATTACCTACTGTGCCACCTTGCCACTCCCCCTAAATTTATTATAAACTTATTTTCAATTGAACTGTTAAACTTGAGACAGTTTAGAACATGAATATTGATGAATAACAAACTTAAACCAAATTCTTTTGAGCTGGAATAAAGGGAAACAGTTGAATGAGGCACATCTTCTCTGGAAACCTAGGCTCCAGCTGAGCAAATTAATTTCCTCATCGCAAACTGGCGAATGCGGCATAAATCCAGGGCTTATATGAGGCATCAAAAAATATGAATATATAAATCCATTTACTGCTATGAAGTACATACCACTGCAAGGCACATTTGTGTGAAAGACTTCTTCTCCCTTTCTGCTTTCTTTTTCATTCCATTACTCAACCTGTACTATGTGAGCTACTCTTCCTTACCTTGTCTTTTTTTCTTCATCCAGTTCCCCCACCCCATATCTTATTTTCTATTTGTCTCCATTCCTGGGACATGCTGTTCACTGCTAGCTCACCTTTAAAGAGCGACAGAAGATAAAAGATTAGTGTCCAGAATTTAGATCAGAGGTGACATAATAGAGTACCCTGCAAAATGTTCCTGCTGCCTCGTGGGATACTGCTCTCCCTGCAGACATTCAATGAAAGTTCCCAACATCACATATCTAAGGTTGGCAAAAGTAGACTTCATTTATGTTGAGATAGAAAGATTCTCTCAGAGGTACACTTCAAATAGGATCACAGTATAAACTTTGATTTGCCAGGTAACCTCATTCATTAATTTTCTGAACCACTTAATCCTAATTAGGGTCGCGGAGAGGCTGGCGCCCATCTCAGCCGACTCTGTGCGAGGGCAGAGTAACACCCTGGACAGCTCGCCAGGCCATCATAGGTCATTTATCATATAAATCCTAAATGATATGGCATTTTTAAATCCTTGAAATTTAATTAACTAGGATTTTGTATGAAGACCGCAAAAGGACACCGTTAGGAATACACTGCAATTCTAAAGAAATTCTTTAGAATCATGTAGATTCTTTTAGTTCACCCTCACAGAAGAAATATCCCCTGGCCCAAAGCTTAAAACAAAGAAACAAACAAAGTCTATGCTGCTGCACATTCAATAGTTGCCTTTCAACAGATCCACATAAAATGGCTTTTTACAATGCTTATGTTTCCAATCATATTTTGTGCCCTAGATAAATTATAAAGAACTCTCGGTGAAGATGATGCCTCAATGATAACTTCAAGAAGATGATCCTCCAGGCAGATGTTTTTCCTGTGCTTTGTCACTGCATGAACCCACACAGATCATGCATATTTCCTGATTCACCTGTAGTGTGCCAGTCCATTATGCAGGCAATTTCAGCAAAATAAGTGTGTTTTTTTCTCTCGTCGGAAAACTTACATTTTTGTTAGGCAGGACAGACTTCAGGTATGCATAATTAAAGTCTCCTGCCGCGATTATAACACAGTCCGGCCGCACCCCTAACTGTTTGTTAATGGAATGTTGTAGCAGCTCCATGGCTAGCTTAGCATTAGCTCTAACCACAGACGTAAGCTCTCTCGGCAGATAGAAAGGTCTACACTGTACCATCAAATACTCTATGTCCGGACAGCAGTGAATATCTTTGATTATGGCATTGGAGCACCAGCTGTTATTAATGTAAACACACAGGCCTCCTCCGCATTTCTTACCAGACATGCTGGTTCTGTCTGCTCTGAAGGCTCTTATGGCTGGCTAGCTCAATCGCGACATCCAGGATGAAAGTGTCAAACCAACTCTCAGAAATTACTGTAACACAATAATCCATGCGGCATGAATTAAAGCGCAGTCGTAACTCATTCATCTTGTTGTTGAGAGACTGGGAGTTGGTGAGAAATAGGCTCGGAATGGATGGTTTGTAGTGGCTAGCATTTAGCTTAGCCCTTAGCCCCCCTTTTCCCACACTTTTTTGTTTTCATGCCGTTTGCATATGGAGCAGTAATTGACCAAAACCATGAGCAGCTCGGCCCTGCTATACTGCTGCTAGGTACCGAGCACGGAAAAGAATATAAGAATCATAGATGCTAAAACACGAATAGCGCCGGGCCGCTGCGTCCACCTGCGCCGCCATCTTGTTGCCAAAAACAATTCCAGTTTTTTGCCATGCGTTCCAGACCAAAGACAAGAAGGGCTATCCAGAATTTATCAGCAACAAGTCCAAAAGCTAGCATGTGTCATGGTATGGGGTTGTGTCAGTGCCCTTGGCAAATGTAACTTTCACTTCTGTGTTGCAGTATTAATGCAGAAAAGTACACTGAGATTTTGGAGCTTTTTCCAGGGACACCCATGCATATTTCAACAAAACAATGCAAATCCACATACATATGAATGTGATGACATACTGAATACATTACAAAGACATTTCTGCAGAAGAAGACGGTATGGGTGCTGGACTTACCTGCCTGCAGTCCTGAACTGTCCTCAATAGAGAATGTGTGGCATGTTTTCAAACAAACAAATGTAAATGGCGACCTTGTACTTTTGCACACCTTATGACCTGACTGCAGGAAGAGTGGGACAAAATAATACCTAAGAAGCGTCATCATTTTGTGTCTTCAGGCCTTACATGCTGTGGGAAGGAATGATAACATTACAGACTGGTAAAACTTTTTTTTGGACTGTGCTACAGACCTGTACTGAAACAACACATGTATGTATAATTATCACTTATAATTTTTTTGGTCAAGTAGATCTGCTGCTGCAATACTAAACATGTCCCACAGATAACAACCCAAGGTTTGATTTGAGGAATACACAAAGTGGTCTTCCTAGATCACAGTGGACAAACATATAAAATATTATTATATATAATAAATTATTATTATTTTTGTTCAATATCTTTTCCAGGGACACAAATTTATATTTCAACAAAAATATAAAACCACATTTAGGACACATTACAAAGACACAGTTGCAGAAAAAACGATGCACATGCTGAACTGGCCTGCCTGTAGTCCTGACCAGCCCCCAAAAGAGAATTTTTTAATAAAAGATTTGACGAAAACCCCTGTGGTGATTCACATCATTAGTCCTGTTTGCAGGCATATGAAGGACTATGTACTATTTACTGGTGTAAATATCATTTGACATCTCTGCGCGAGTGGAGCCCTATTGATAAGGAAAAAGCGTTTATCAATTTAGTTGCTTTTGGAGTCAAGAAGAATCTATAGTGTCCGTCCGTCCCTCCGGAGTATGTATACACATGAGAATCCTGTGGTGATATTTCTCATGCCGTTATATATCCATGGTAATGGAAATGAATGTCTGAGTGATGGTAACTTCTTCTACTTTATCTTCCCCTCCAAACTTTTACTTGTTTCAAGCCATAAAATACAATACACTTTTTTAATAAAATAAAATAATTTTTTTTAAACAAAGTTAACAGAATTCTATGTGCCATATGCAGAAGGTATCTTCATCTTTGTAGCTGGAAAAATAAACTATTACTGCCACGCAATACATTACTCATTTGAATAGAAAGGCTTTTAACTCAATCATATTGAGGAATCACATGACGTTTCTGGAGCATATAACGTACTTATGGAAGTGATCAGGAGAAGTTAATTTTTTCCAAGTTCTGCATTTAGGAAGTGCCTAAATCTTTATACTATTCACTTTGTGCTGTATTCAAATTTAATTGGTTTGTCACATAACTATAATCAGTCCATCTGTAAGTCTGAAGAAGTGCTTAAAACAGCTGTGTAATGCATGGTGTAGTAAAGGAAACCAAAGGTAGAACAATAGAACAGAGGAATGAAAGCTTTTCTTTGTGCAGTTGGATATAATTTTTGCTAATTATTGAATCTGCTCTTACACATTAAATGGGAGAGTAGTGTGTTTGGAACATATTTTTTGGCTAATTGGATACCTAAATCAGAAGCTTCCAGACATCATGTGCACACAGGATTGTTCTGTCAGACAACCTTTCTGAAAAAGATAGAAACCATGTAAGAGAGGTATGCATGAATTAGAAATCCACAGTCGCACAAACACTCAGTGCTTCTCATAAAAATTCTGTTATTTATCATTCACTGCAGCACGGGCGTACCAATACACCAGGGTGTAGTTTCTGCTTATTTAATACTCTTCTACTTCTCAGATATTTAAATGAAAATTATGAAAGTAGCTGAAATAATAATTATATTATATATTATAAAAATATTTTGAAATAAGATCTGTATGGTGGCATGGTGGTTAGTACATCCACCTCACAGCAACAAGGTCCTGGGTTCGAGTCCCAGGCTCAGCATGGCCATTTCTGTTTGGAGTTTGCATATTTGCCCTGTGCCTCTATGGGTTTCCTCTTGGTACATTGGTTTCCTCCCACAGTCCAAAGACATGCAGATTAGGCTAAAAGGCTGTTCCCCTAGGTGTGAGTGTGAATGGTTAATTGTTGAGCTGTTCAGGGTGTACCCTGCAGTCGCGCAGTGTCAGATGAGATAGGGTTCAGCCTCCCAACATTTATAGTAGGATTAAGTGGTTTGACAAATGAATGAATGAATAAATAAATGAAAGAAATAACAACTCTCAGGTTTTGGATACTGAAAACTCAGCAAGAGGTGAACAGTTTAGTCTGTGTATTCGATTTTCATTTTTTCTGTTGTCTCTCTGAGATAAATAAGATAACTTAAATATTCAATGAATATTCATCACACACAAACAAAGCACTGCTTGCAGCTTTCTCTCTTTAGTTACCAGTCTTTTTAAGCACACAAAAGAGCACACATACATAAATACCAGTAATTACACACAGCTGAAACTCATCAACATGTTACCTGCTGCTTCTACCTGACACCTCTCCGCCTGCAGAGGGCGCTTAATCTTATTCTGGAAATGTTGGAAAAAATGTTGGAAAAAATTATATCACAGATATGGGGCTGCGTATCACGCAATACAGTGTTGTACAAACATTATGTGGTGGACCAGTGCTCCTGTGTGTTTACAATGGTGAATATGAGGATATTTAAAATAGTGTATATGAAGACTCTTGAGAGACTCAAACTGGATCAACATGACCCATGGTTAGACCACATATGGACCCCCTTCAGTTTGCTTTCCAGCCTCGCCTCGGAGTTGAGGACGCCATCATCTACCTGCTTAACCATGTCTACACCCTCCTGGACCAGCCAGCGAGCACTGTGAGGGTCATGTTTTTTGACTTTTTCAGTGCATTCAATACCATCAGGCCGACCCTCCTGGGTGAGAAGCTGACAGCGATGCAGGTGGATGCCTCTCTGGTGTCCTGGATTGTGGATTACCTGACCAGAAGACCACAGTATGTGCGCCTACAGCACTGCGTGTCGGACACAGTGGTCAGCAACACCGGAGCACCACAAGGGACCGTCCTCTCCCCTTTTTCTCTTCACCCTCTACACAACTGACTTCAGATACTGCCAGACACCTGCCATCTTCAGAAGTTTTCTGATGCCTCTGCTGTAGTTGGATGTATCAGTGGAGGTGATGAGACGGAATATCGGGCTGCTGTGGATTCCTTCGTCACATGGAGTGAGCAGAATCATCTGCAGCTTAGTGAGACAAAGACCAAGGAATTGATTATGGATTTTAGAAAAACACCAGCGGCCCCTGTTTCCATCGAGGGCGTCAATGTGGAAATGGTGGAGGATTACAAATACCTCAGAGTTCATATTGACGATAAACTGGACTGGGTGAAGGACACTACCACACTTTACAAAAAGGGCCAGTGCCGTCTCTATTTTTTGACAATGCCATTTAACATCTGCCAAACACTGCTTAGGATGTTTTATGCGTCTGTTGTGGCAAGCGCTATTCTCTATGCTGTTGAATGCTGGGGCAGCAGGCTGAGGGTTGCAGACACAAACAGACTGAACAAACTGATCCGCAAGGCCAGTAATGTTGTGGAGATGGAGCTGGACTCTCTGTTGGTAGTGTCGGAGAGGTGAATGTTGTCCAAAATAAAGACAATACTGAACAACACCTCCCACCTGCTTCACAACCTGCTGATCAGTCACAGGAGCACGTTCAGTTAGAGACTGATACCACCTAAAAGGTCCACTGAACAACACAGGAAGTCATTCCTACCTGTGGCAATTAAACTGTAGAACTCCTCCATATAGCAAAAATATCCACTGTTATACACTTGCATTTTGCACATTTACATTTTACTGTTTATATAGATATTTGACTTACACACACACACTTTGATTGACTTACACACACACACGCACACACACACACACACACACACACACACACACACACAC